>JAZDUH010000134.1:1200000-1672500 GCA_036419115.1 Scarus forsteni | reverse complement strand
AGGGGGGCTCAAGGTGTGCCAAGAAAACAACTTACAAATGAAAAAATAAGTAATTAAAATAATATAAAAATAGCATAAAAGCATGAAAAATGGAGTAAACAGGTTGCACCATGCAGAGCCTTTAAGCAATATCAACGTCCTTATAATAAGTAACAAAAAATCGGACGCATAAAATTGGACAATTAACTGTCCGTTTTATGTGAGTTGAAGCCTCAGTTTCCCATTCTTAACTGACAGACGTGGCACCTGGTGTGGTCGTCTGCCGCTGTAGCACACCTGTCTCTAGTTTTGACTTGTATGTTCAGAAAAGGTCTTCTGTAGACTACAGTTGCAATTACTTGAGTTTCTGTTGCTTTTCCATCATCTCCAGACACTCCTCTGTGTTTCTCCTCTGGCCTGTGGCAATAATTTTTCAGGCTCTTTTTCAGACCATTCTCTGTAGAGTCACTCAGACCACCTTTTGTCTTCATTCTGATGCTCAGGAGGTGGTTGATCGTGTCTGCAGACTTACACTGTAACTGCTTCTTGTGAACTTACATAGTATTTGACCAGAATACCTACAGCTACCTACTGTAAAGAATCTATACAATAAATCACTGTAAATGGCAAAAGTTTGTAGGAAAATAATACAGATTTCTGTGATATTAACCACATTTTACCATAAAATCTACAGTTAACTCCCACTGTAAAAAGGTTGTAAATTTTACAGTAATTTACTGGCAACAAAATGCCAGTAAGTTACTGTAAATGTCTTTACAGTAGAATAACTCTACTACCATTGTATTTTCTATAATTGTTTCAGTCCTGTATTTTCATTCAAGGAATCATAACAGTCTTTCAATTTACAACATTATTACTGTATTATCAAAAACTGCATCTTTTACTGTTTTTCCTTGCTGTGTTTAAATTCATATAATTTTGTAAAAAAGAATATATATATAAATATATATATATATCTATATATATATATATATATATATATATACATATATACATATATATATATATATATATATATATATATATATATATATATATATATATATATATATATATATATATATATATATATATATATATATATATATATATATATATATATATATATATATATATATATATATATACACATAATTTTAATGTAATAAAATAAATTTACAAAAACAATGGTTTCACCCAAATATGTGAAACATTACCAAAAATAATCTCACCTGCTATTGGTAAGTTTTCCTGAGAGAAGTGGATTTTTCTCCTGACTACCATTTTCACTATTTACTGTATGATCATTTTACAGTAAATAACTGTTGATTTTATGGTAAATTCTGTATATTTTTAGAAAAACCTGAATGTTTTTCCACCATATTTTGCCATTTACAGTAATTTACTGCATAGCTGTTTACAGTAGGTGGCTGTAGATATTACAGTAACATGCTGTTAAGTTTACAAAATCTGTTACAGTGTCTGCATGTGGAACTACTCATCTAACTGTTTGGGCATTTGTTTCATTTACATTAATATTTGAAGATGTCTATGTGCGTGTGTGTGTGTGTGTGTGTTTGGTAATTAGGCACAGCAAGCATGTCGACGAAAAGAAAACCAGACATAGGAGACTTCTGTATAAGTCAAAAGGAAGTTACTGAAAGGGTAAATAACATTATCACTACAAAAATAGCTTATATTTAATGCCAAAGAGATACACGTTTTGGTTATTTAATTTAATTTATTATCCATGTATTATGTGTAATCCTCTGATTACAAACATGATTTTATACATTCATATTGTTGGGGAATAAATTACACTTATCAGTAATAATTGTGAAACTGTGTTTTCTCCTCAGACTTTAACCATATAATCAAAATTTACGATTGTTGCCAAACTGCCAAATTGTCCCACTGTTCATATGTCATGCGTCAATATATTTTTTCTCAGGATACAGACAGCAGAGATGGAGGAGGAGAGGCTGGAGGTATAGTGTATAGAATATATATTTTTTTCTGGATATGATTGTTTATTAATGTGATCAGCTCTACATGACGTGAAATAACATTCATAAAACTAACATGCACCAACTGTCAGGGGTGCCACCGTGGAGCACTTAGTCAAGAGAAAGAGCAAATTCCATTTTTCCCTGGAAAACTGACCAATAGCAGGCAAGATTTATTTTAATACATTTTTCAATTTTGGGTAAAACAAATGTGTGAGTAAACGCATTTATGGCCAAACCAAAATCATATCTTGCTTATAAATGATCAGGAAGATCAAAATAGTTAATGATATAATATAAAATAAAATACTGTACATTCATTGTAAATTAAAATGCATTAAAAAGTTGTAGAATAAAATATGGTTATGCTTCTAAATGAAAAAACAGTAATTATGCTGTAAATTGAAAAGACAGTAATGATACCTTCAGTAACAGATACGGAAGTGAAACTATTATAGAAAATACAATAATAATGCTGTTCCTTTAAATAGAGTAATGCAGCCATATAATACTTTACTATAGAATTTACAACAGTCTTTTTACAGTGTAAAGGCACTGAGTTGCAGTCATGTGACTTGTGTAAATGAGAAGCTGAACAGGTATGCTAGATAAATCTGGCATGTTGGATTATTGAAATTGTCTTCAAAAAGCAGCAGAAAAACAAAATAAAGGGTGCAAAATCTGTTGATATATTACCATTAATAATAAAAAAAACACTTTATTTCTACCTGAATTTTTCATCTGAATATTTAGGTTCCTTGACCCTGAAAATTAGCAATTAGATTTGTGATGATATCTATTTTAGTTCAGCAGTTATTCACGAAAATCACATGCTTCGTCATGGCATTTTTCTTCTGGATTTAGCTCCAAAGTTTTGAAGAACAACAAATCAGATTGAACACTCCAGACTCCATGGTATCTTGGCTATATTTTAGCATTTGTTGCAATCTGTGCCTTTATTTGTTCCCTTGCTATGACGAAAATTTCCAAGGATGTCTAAATTTTTCTTGTTCTGGATCAGAGAATCCGGAATTTTACTGGGATCCAGATCAGTCTTTGATATCTTGTAGAACCTGTTGGAAACTTGTCCTGTATTTTTTGTCCTAATGCCCTGACTATTTTTGGTGGAGTAATATGCACAAATGCTGAAAATGGTCCTGTCTCGCAATGTTAAAGAATCCTTTAAAAAAAATTCCAGGATCCAGACGGTGATCCGGATCACTCCCAAAATCTAATCATTTGTTCCTTGTCCCAATCCGGACATTTCCTGAAAATTGAATCGAAATCCGTCCGTAGCTTTTTGAGTTATGTGGCTAAAAGAGAAACAAACAAACAAAAAAATAAACAGACGGCGGCAATAACATAACCTCCTTGGTGGAGGTAAAAATAAAGAGTTATTTTAGAACATTAACCCTTTAATGCATGAATTATTAAACCACAGTGGAATACTTTCCTTAAACATGTTTGCTTTTACTTTCAAACAAGTCATTTTTAATCATCTACAGCAGCCCTACTCAATTAGCGGCCCGACAGCAACCCCAGGTGGCCAAAAAACAAAGTCATTGGAACTTAGTCCGGTGAGAAAAACAAAAGAAACTTTAACATTATTACAGACATTGAATGCAACACGTGCTGAAAGGTTGCTTTTAAAGGTGTTATGAGGAGAATCTATTTCCGGCTACATAAAGACTGTACTACCCATGAACACATGCGGTGACTGTCGTAAAGACGTGACCCAAGCTAAAGTGTGCGTTTGTTGTGATGCTAATGAATGCAGCTCGGACCTTCCTCAGAACTCTGCATTGCTTTACAACTTCTTTTTTCAGCAAGTTACAGGATGCAAAGCGACGAGGTAATGTATCTCTTTCTAGTTACGTAGTGGTAGTTTTTGATGTGTGCCAACAAGCAATTTTTGGAAAACTTAATATTGTAGTTTTGTAGCTGGATACTTACAGCCCGGTGCTCTAAGACGTGTCTGAATAATATAAATTTGCTCTAGTTTTAATTTTAATTGTCTTGTTCCTGAAGTTGAGTATCCAGGCCAGTCCAGCCCTGTCCACCCGACCTTGAAGCTAAGGAATAGCATTTATAGATAACCTATTTTGATGCTATTAAACTCATCTTAAAGTGTGTATTTCCATCAGGCATATATCTAAAAGTGAGACTTTTTTGTAATTACTTAGAAACTCCCCATAGCATCTTTAAACTAGTTACTTTTCATGCACTTTTAAATGTGACCTTAGATGGTGTTTTTAATCTTTTTTATGTTCATACGCAACTTAATATGTGCCTGTATTTACCTGTCAAAAGGTGTTGAAGATATCTGTTTGAAGTGTAAAAAGTAAAGAAACAGTATGTCAGTAGAAGTTTATTTTAATCAGAAGAATCAGAATGGCCTTTATTGTCATTATACAGAATGTACAACTAGATTGGAGAGCTTCTCCTTTCAGTGCAATAGGTAGTTAAGTTAAAGAAGTATACAAAAAATAGTATAAGTAAAAAAGGAAAATTAACAAGTTGCAAGGGGGCTTTAAATATACAAGATATATACAAGATGAAACGCAGATTTGTGCACAGCACAACTGAGGCTCAGTGTACAATGAGGTAGATGACAAATATTAATGAATGAAAAGTTTAATGAAATGAATAAAAAGTTTAAGTTCTGCTCTTTATTGAGTTTATGCCCTATTGGATATGGCAATAAATTATTTAACATCCAGTGTGTCTGTTATCTATTTATCTATTTGTTGCTTTCTTTTAATTTGCTTTTATTTCCTATCTTATTATCTATTTTTATCTGGAAAGCACTTTGGTCACCTCCATTGTTGTAAAGTGCTCTATAAATAAATTCTGATTGATTGATTTATGTCTCTTTTACGTGGTTAGCTTTGCTCATTGTCTGCCAAAAAATGTCCGGCCCAGCTCATGTCTTAAGTCTGAAAATCTGTCCCGACTGAATTTCTAATTGAATAGGCCTGATCTACAGTATTATCTATTGTAGTGGACACCCTGTATGAAATGGTGAAGACATCAGATGATCACAAACAGATGATTTTTTTTGTCCCATCAAATTGTGGAAACTCAGGACGAGGCGATGAAATGAAACTGAAGGAAGAGAATGAAAGAGAAAAATCAAGAAGATTAATAAAGAGCAAAAGAGGCAGAACTGAGGGAATGAAAAGAGAGACTGAAACTGTTTGGAAATATCACACACACACACGGACACACACTCCGCTCTGGTATATCCCCTGGTGTGAGAGTGTGAGGAAATAACAAGGGGCCGACTCATTTCATTTGACTTCATGGAGGACGTGTGCGCTCCTGTGTGTGCAGCGTCAGTCCGATCACAGCTCGCTGACACGGGCCGATAATCAAGTCTCCACACTTTCTGTATGACCTTAGAGGGAGAGAGACGGGAGGTGGCAGAAGATAATGAAGCGGGCCTGTCTCAGGTGTTCGCAGAGCAGGCCGACAGGTGAACACACACTCTGAGAGCAGCATGGTCACCTGCAGGACCACCGCGGGGACCAAACACCTCCAAGCAGACGCTGAAATGAGACCGGGGCACCCAGGAGCACACTCACATGAAAACATGGGGGTTTAATTATGTTTACATGCCAGACGCATGCAGCAAAGTTTGGCTGAACACTGACATGAAGCAGGGCGGGTTCAAAAATCTGTTCATTAACCCTTTAACTTCCAGCTCAACTGTGTGGCAGAGGTCTATTAAATTAAGAAATATATAATGTGTCAAAAAATAACACATTGTTTGTTTTTGTCGATGTTTTAGGGTACAGAAAGATCTGCAAACAAACCAAAAGAACTCGTATTTCATGTGTGTGGGATTTAAAGGCTTCAAAGAGAAATGCTTTTGTTATCATCACGCTCATTTTTTAAAGGTGATATGAGGAGAATCTATTACCGGCGACATTAAGACTCTGCTACCCATGAGCACACACGGCGACTGTCGTAATGCTGCGTTCCAGTAACCTCGGAACTGGGAGTGACATCATCTCCGACTTATCGGCGTTCCAGTTGAAGTCGGAACAAAACATGCAGAGCGACCAGGCTATTGTTAGCTGTTGTTAGCACGCCCTGCGTTGTTGTATGAAGAATGTGATTGTCACTATGGCAGCATTTTTGTAAATATAAGTCTAACAATACTTTGTATACAGCTGATCTAGAGCGACACACCCCAGTCAGAAGTGCAAATAAATGGATTATTACAGGAGCTAAATAACTGTTCACACTGGGGGCATCCATCTTCAATTGTCAACTCACTTTCACCGAGTTCCAAGTAGGAAATTCAGACTTTGGGGGACGTTCCATTTGCAGTTTCCTACTCGGAACCCGGAAATTCCTACTTCTGACTACAACTGGAACGCACCAAAAGACCTGACTCAAGCCAAAGCGAGTGTTTGTTGTGATGCTAATGAATGCAGCTCGGACCTTCCTCAGAACTCTGCATTGCTTTACAACTTCTGTTTTCAACAACTTACAGGATGCAAAAGGTAATGTATCTCTTTCTAGTTACGTAGCGGTAGTTTTTGATGCGTGACAACAAGCAATTTTTGGAAAACTTATTATCATAGTTTTGTAGCCGGTTATATATCACTACTTACAGCCCGGTGCTCTAAGACGTGTCTGAAGAATACAAATTTGCTCTAGTTTTAATTGTCTTGTTCCTGAAGTTGAGTAACCAGGCCAGTCCAGCCCTGTCCAACCCGACCGGAGGGCTAAGGAATAGCATTTATAGCTAACCTATTTTGATGCTATAAAACTCATCTTAAAGTGTGTATTTCTATCAGGCATATACCTAAAAGTGAGACTTTTTTGTAATTACTTAGAAACTCCTCAGTCCTTTTTAAAGAGCAAAAAGCTCACGAGTTTAAAGAGTAAAACATACCCAAGACTTACTAAGAATAGAGAGGGAATCAAAACTCAACATCAGTTTAGATTAATAACTTCCTCAGAGTTTTGATATCATTAGTCTTTCCGAACTCTCACATGCAACAAACCCCAGCCTTTAATTTGATATAAAATGTGTAATACAATTGTCACTGCTGCTGCACTGTTAAAGTTCTACCTCAATATTCATCCGACTGTGGGCTGTAACTTATTTTTGTAACCTCTACAGCGTTTCACTGTAATATCTACAGCTACCTACTGTTAACATCTATGCAGTAAATTCCTGTAAATGGTAAAATATTGTGGAAAAATCCGATTTTTGTAAATTTACAGCATTAACTGTAAAATCTTCAGTTGTTTACCTTATGTCCATACAGAAGTTGTTGAAAATTGCAATGGATCAGGAGAAAAAACATTTTCCCAGGAAAACTGACCAGTAACATTGTTTTAGGTAATGTTTCATATATTTGGTTGAAACCATTCTTTGAGTTATTTTTATTGGATAAAAAATTATGTATTTACTTATTTCATTTGCAAAATTATATCTTTCTCGTTAATGGTCCGTAAAATAGTAAAAAAATTAATTTATAAGATTAAAACAGGGCAAGTTTTCTGTAATTTAAAATGAATTAAAAAGTTGCAGAATAATGATAATGTAAACGGAAAACAGCGAGGATGCTGTTTTTTTAAATATGATAATAATGCTTCTAAATTAAAAGACTGTTACGATACCTTCAATAAAAATACAGAAGATAAACAGTTATAGAAAATACAATAATATTCCTGTTAATATAAATAGAGTAATGGCATCTTCTTGCCAGTGAATTACTGTAAAATTTACAGCAACCTTTTTACAGTGTGTGTGTGTACTGATAATAAGCTTAGCTCAAACACTGGAAGTCAGTGGGTAGTGTTAGCCTGCCTCTGCCTACAGTCATCAGATATGCTCTTCAGCAACTCATGTGACTCTTGTATTTTACTGTTATTTTACGTTTTTCTTCTACTATCGTATTATTTTTTCTGCATTAAACTGAGGCTTTGTGTTGTTGATCTACTTCAGTGGTGGTTTGAGCAAAAGAACGATGGGAACATTTTGTGAGTAAGCCATTCCTTTGTGAGTGTGCAAACAGAGTCAGATTTATTGATTAACATATTTTTGATAAAGCTTACAATGCTTTTGCATAGGGTTGCAGTTTGTTGTCCTGGCCGCATGGGTAAAGGTTAGATGCATATATTTTATCTCTCAGTACGCCATGCATTGTGTGTCTGGCTGCCTGCCTGCATGGCCAGCTGTAAACTACGGGCACTAGGACCGCTCAGTTGACAGGGTAGGCAAGCACAGCTTCAGCCTATGGCTGCAATGCTTACGTGCTTACGTACGTGTGACTCAGTCCCAGTGTGTGTGTGCGTACGTGCGCGCTGTACTATGTAGCCAGCGACTAGCGGCGAGGCAGGTAGCTTTTTGTGAGGAAGTGGAAGTATGCCAATGTTTACTACTCGTGTCGTGTGTGTGTGTGTGCATGTGTGTGTGTTTTCAGTTTAGATATTGCACCTTGTTGGTTTTTTGTTCAGAAGATTTTACAGTTGTGATTTTGCACTTTTTTAATTGAAAATAAAAAAAGAAATGGAGTTAAGTTTCCAAATAAGTAGGCAACAACCAAAAAATGTTTGCACAACTTAGTTGCACTATTAGGCCTACTCCTACATTGTTTACTGCTGTTACATTGTGTTTACATTGTTTTAAAACTGTTAAAATCCAGAAGAAGAGACAGCAATTGTTAATGTTATTTTGCACATTTTGCAAAAATAAATATGTACTTGAATGATAACTGTCTCACATGTATGCCTCAGATACAAACTGATCATGAGTTGTTATTACAATCTTGTTACTGTAAGTGTAATGAAGTAGCCTAATGTGTTTGTATAGTCTGTAAAAGGTATAACTGTGCCAAAATGCTGTTATATATGCATTTTTGACCCCCCAAAACCCCTAATTTTTTCAGCCGTCCGCAGGAGGTGTCCCTTATTTCAATCTCTGGCTGTTGGCAACCCTACTTTTGCACAAAATGAAGCATCATAGGCACACATCTCTAAAGCTGATGGGAGAAAAATGGTTTTAGTAAACGTAAATGTTTGATTTTAAGCAGTCCTGAGTTTTCCTCATTCAAGTACCTGCATCCATGTTTTCTCATAAATATAAGCTGGTTGTATTTCCACCTGTTTTCTTGCATCCTCCTGCAGCAGACCCTCCGCAGAGTCTCTGAGCCCTCATTTCTCAGAGTGTGGCCGGTCTCAGCGGGGCCCTGGAGCCCGCCGCTGTGTGACAGATAGACTGACAGATCCATCTATGTGAGAATGTAGAATAATACAACCTGTACGGACCGAGTCATCACACAAGCTCCGTAGGAAACGGGGACGACATGACGGCAGGAATGTAGATAAGGAGGTTATGTGCGAGGACCAATTTATTTCTCTTGGCAGGGTGGGAAGGCCTCTGAGACACTTTTCACATGTCCACATGACAGCAGAAGTCTCAATAATGAAATCCTCTCAAACTGTATTTAGAGCCGGACACGATGAGGTGACACGTAGACGACCTGTAGGCCGCCTGGATAATGATCCACCCCCTCACTCAGATTTATGCTCTGAGCCTGCGTCTCTGATCCGTGTGGAAAACAACAGCGTGTGTTTCTTGGTGCGGTTTGCAGAGGACGGTGTGGACTGTATGTAGGTGTTGTTGAATGAAACAGGCATGATGGCTGTCAGGCTGGAGAGAGATGCTGCAGAGTGACTCCCACTTAGAGCAGCATATCTCTTTATTTTCATACTACAGTCCTGCTTGTTTTACACATACAAATGTGACAAAAGGTCTCCTATTTCTACCTTTGATGCTTCAAGCTGCGAAAGTGCCACAAGATGTTATGTGTCTGGCTTTATATGTTCAGGGCAAGTGCAGAAAATCAAAATGTTCCTCCAAAAGTAGATGCTTGCCAGATTGAATGCCAGCTTTCCAAACGTCTCATAGGCATCATCCTCGGTTTGTTTGAGAGGGGTCCAGCTGCAGACCTCCACTCTCTCTCTAACGGGTCCTCCAATGTGAGATGGATGTAACGTAAACATAAACAACTATATAGCCCGATTCACACATCTGCAAGGCAACACGCCACCTCCAGTCATTTTAATGAGGGATGGGCGGCAGATGGGAAGCGGTTTTAACCGTGGCAGTAGGACAGAGAAGGGGTTGCCGCCCACGTGAGCGCGCACAGATTTTGTCATAGAAATTACATATGTATAATATGTTACGTATACATATAAAATACATATTATATATACATATAATGAACGTATATAATGTCTATAGACTTTGCCATGCCACACAGAAACTTTATAGCAGCAGCCGCCTGGCAGCAGCCAATCACATCGAAGGAGGGAGAGAACCCGGAAGTAGCAGACTTCGCAGGTCAAAGCAAACATTAGATGAGCTCTACCAAACGGCTCTACCTTCATATAAAGATAATCGAGAGAAAAACTTGGCATGACACAGCATTTCACTTCAGAATGTTTGGGGAGGGAGTGTTATGAAGGACTTTTGGGCTCATCACTGCCGCCTCGGACTCTTGTACCGTGGTGGCAGCAGACGCTTTAAAAAACACTTTGCATTTGGGGGACTCATCCGGCAGAGAGGCTGTTTTTGGGGCGGTTGCCACACGGTGGTGTGAGGGGGTCTTAAAGGAAAAGTTCGGTTTCTACAGCTTTCACATCGTTTATAGAATGAAGTAGAACAATATACTCACCCAGAAGGCTTTCCTGATCCAAACAGTGCTTCAGGAGATATTTAGATCCAAAATCGAGCGGTGGACATCCGTATAATGGTAGCACACGGGGCATGTATAGCGCCGCTCCTAAAACTGCATTAATCGTCCAAAAACTCATTAGTTTCACCAATATTTCATCATGGTCCGCTCGGGCTACTCCTCCATTACAGTCTGTGTCACTCCAGACATGTTTTTGTGACTGTGCTGACCTCTGAACTGGAAACTTTCTTCACGCTGCCGCGCATGCAAAGTACGGCTCATTGTTTCAGGGGCAACCGCCGGCTACACAACAACTTTCTTCTTCCAGTTTTGTGCAAAATGGACGAATATCTATCAGATGAAGATGTTGTGGAGGAGAACTTTGAATATGATGGGTGTCCTTACAGTTTTGAGCCAGAGTTTACAGATGAGGAGCTCATCGAAAGGAGGAAGCCGTACTGCGCATGCGCGGCAGCCGTGAAGAAAGTTTCCAGTTCAGAGGTCAGCACAGTCAGAAAAACATGGGTGGAGCGACCCTGGACTGTAACGGAGAAGTAGCGCGAGCGGACCATGATGGAATATTTGTGAAACTAATGAGTTTTTGGATGATTAATGCAGTTTTAGGATCTAAATATCTCCTGAAGCACTGTTTGGATCAGGAAAGACTTCTGGGTGAGTATATTGTTCTACTTCATTCTATAAACAATGTGAAAGCTGCAGAAACCGAACTTTTCCTTTAACTAATACGACCTTGAATTATCTCCGTTTTACTGTTAAAACAGCAGAGACTGTAAACACAGAGGGTATGATGGGACTGTCAAGCAAATTAAACAATTGTGTGTCTCTAGGAAATGAAAACAAAAATGCTCTACCGATGACCTGCATTTTAAACTTTGTGTTTTTAATGTAACACGACTGAGAAATCAAGTTAACAAGGTAATCAAAATGCAGAAAAATGTAAGTGTCTGTCAAATGTAGCTTTGGAGACAATGATCTCTATTTTATGTTGTAGTGTTTTACTTTGATATCATGACGTCACTTCCTTCTGACGTCGGAGGTGTAGAGTCTCCAAGACAGTCGGCTGAGAGTGGAAGTCTGCAGCTGGACTGTCTTGGGTTTGTTTACATCCGTGATCTCCACACATGCAGAGCTCTCTGTACTCTGATTGGTCAATATCACAGAACTTAGAGGGACAGAAATCAAACCTGCTAGACAAATGATAAACTAGTAAGTTGCTGGATTGTTGATCGATAGATGGTTGTATTGCTGGATGGATTGGTGGTTGGTTGGTATAACTGGGAAAATGATGGATGTATGATAGAACTGTTAAATGGATGGATACTAAAACTGTTTAAAGATAGGGTCTGTAAGATTTTTCATTACTGTGTGTAAACACAACATTCAACAAAAGCCTCTCCCCCTGACCTCCTCGCAACCTGATGCAGGTGCACAGTATTTAGAATGTAAATGAATGAAAGTATAGTTGAACGGATGCATTGGATTTATGAATTATAAATGGATGGATGATTGGAGGATGTGTAAGCTCAGATAGATGGATGGATGGATGGATAGACGGATAGATGGATGATAGATAGATGGACAGATGGATGGATGGATGTGAAATAGGGTTTGGGAATGAATGGACTATTTAATAGATAAATAGGGCCTTCATTTATGAATGAAAATATATATACAGAGAGTAGATGGATTGTTGATGGATGACTGGATTGACTGTTGGATTGTGTAACTGGTAAAATGATGGATGGATGGATGGATGATTGATATGGTTTTTGATTGAATGAATGAACTATTAAATAGATATATATGGCTTACATATATAAATGAAAAAGAGATATATTGAAAAGTGAATGGATTGTTCATGGATGGCTGGATTGATTGTTGGATGGTATAACTTGTAAAATGATGGATCGCTGGATGGATGGATTGATTGATTGATTGATTGATTGATGATGGATATGGTTTGTGAATGAATGAACAATTTAATAGATATTTAGGGCTTACATATATAAATGAAAAGAGATATAGTAGAAAGTAGATGGATTGTTGATGGATGACTGGATTGATTGTTGGATGGTATAACCGGTAAATTGATGGATGGATGGATGGATGGATGAATGGATGGATGATTGATGTGGTTTTTGATTGAATCAATGAACAGCTTAATAGATGTATAGAGCCTACAAATATAAATGAAAATTGATATACTGGCAAGTAGGTGGATTGTTGATTGATGAATTGATTGTTGGATGGTATAGCCGGTAAAATGATGGATGGTTGGATGGATGGATGGATAGATGGATGATTGATGTGGTTTGTGATTAAATGAATAAACAGCTTAATAGATGCCTACATATATAAATGAAAATGGATATACGGGAAAGTAGGTGGATTGTTGATTGATGAATTGATTGTTGGATGGCATAGCCGGTAAAATGATGGATGGATGGATGGATGGATGGATGAATGAATAATAGCTACGGTTTATGAATGAATTGACTATTAAATAGATATAAAGGGCCTACATATACAAATGAGAATAGAAACAGTATATTGTGGAAGGTAGATGGATAGATGGATTGATGAGGGATGGCTGAATTGATGTTGGATGGTGTAACAGGTAAAATGATGGATGGATGGATGGATGGATGGATGGATGATGGATAAGGTTTATGAATGAATTCACAATTTAATAGATAGATTGGACCTACATATATAAATAAAAATAGATATACTGAAAAGTGGATGGATGGATGGATGGATGGATGGATGGATGGATGAAGGGTATGGTTTATGAATGAATGAACTATTTGATGAATATATATATGGCTTACATATATAAATGAAAAGAGATAAAGTGGAAAGTAGATGGATTGTTGAGGGATGACTGGATTGACAGTTGGATGGTAAAACAAGTAAAATGATGGATGGATGGATGGATGGATGGACAGATGGATGGATGAATACTAAATAGGGTTTATGAATGAATGCACTATTTAATAGATATAAAAGACCTTCATTTATGAATGAAAATGGATATACTGGAAAGTAGATAGATTGTTGATGGATGGCTGAATTGATGGTTGGATGGTATAACCGGTAAAATGATGGAAGGATGGATGGATGGATGGATGGATGGATGGATTGATGATGGGTATGGTTTATGAATGAATTCACAGTTTAATAGATATATTGGGCCTACATATATGAATGAAAAGGGATATACTGGAAAGTAGGTTGATTGTTGATTGATGAATTGATTGTTGGATGGTATAGCCGGTAAAATGATGGATGGTTGGATGGATGGATGGATGGATGGATGGATGTTTATCCAGGTAAATTAATGAATGGATGTATTGGTCTGGATTACTGAATGATAAACGGATGGATGATGGTTGGATGGAGCAGCTTTGTCCTCATGTTTGTACTCTTCAGTTCCCTGCAGCGGTCTGAGAACAAAAAGACGTCCAAACTGGGCGAACAGTCCAAAAGGTGTCCACACCTGTCCACCTGCAGCTGTTTGTCTTGTGCATTCACACCTGCTTGTTCCTGACAGGTATATACTGTACATCCAGAGCACTCGACCGACACTGACAGGGAGTGAACGGATGTGTAAGGACATGTTTTATGAGCTGGAGTGTCGTCGGCTCGTCTCTGTTTGTGTATTTACGTCTCCTTCTGTTTTTGTTTGTCTCTCCGAGTGTGTGCGGTTTGTTTTGTGTCTTTTCCCTCCAGTTTGTCCTTTAACATATCAGTGTGTGCTTTTGTGCGTTTTGTGTGCAGAGCCGCTGGGTGACATTTTCCATTCCAGGTGTGACATCTCGATTCCCCGACAGCCTCTTCTCCTCCGACACACACCAAACAACCCCTCTCTGATTTTACCTACACACACCAACGCACCTCGCCGACCACCTCTGTCTCCGCTCTGCCGCTCGACAAGCTAATTTAGCCAATTACACACAGGTGCAATGCTAATTTCCTCGAGCTGGCAGCCGGCTCCTGGAGGAGGTAAAAATAACGAAATTACACCCATCTGTCCCCCTGCAGGCAGGCGGGCTCTCCCACCGGGTGTCTGCTCCTCCACCACCACCAAACACACACCAGAGAAGAACAAACAGGCTCTGATAATGGAGGGAAGACAATGGGCAGTGTGTCGGTGTGTGCGCAGAAATCCAGGCTGCAGCCACAGTTGCTTTTTCTCGTCTTTGTTTGCAGCCTTCAATAGATTCTCAGAGATACGCCGCAATTTGCTGCGAGAAGGGAGACAGCAGACGTTTGGGTGTGCAGGGATGATTATGTGGAGCTGTGTTTGAAGGCGGGGTGGGTTTGACGTGTCGGTGTGTGTGCAGGGAGAAAAGGACGGTTTCAGAAACACAAAACAAACCGTGGTCGGAGCAGATGGAGGCCTTCAGAATGTACCGGAAGCTCTGAGTCTTGGAGAAACAAATGGCCGTGATTCTCAATGCAGGAATGTGTTCATGATGTTTATCAGCGCGATTTCACCACCAAAGAAAGATCAGATCGGTTTATCAAGTTGGTTTTCTTTAAAGTAAAGGATATTAAGAAGTCCTGGTGCAGAATAAAGAAATGTGGACTATCGTTGGATTCTTTGCAGCAGAAAATGTTGGACAAAGTCTGAATGAAGTTGTCTTCTGAATCCAGTGGGTGGTATGAGCCCCGCCCAGCTCACTCTAAAGTCGATTTAGTAGTGTTGTGCTCAAGACCCCACTATCCGAGACCAAGACTTGCCTAAGACGAAGACAAGACCAAGACTTATGGGAGCTGAGACCAAGTCGAGACCTAGAACAAGACCTTAAAAATCAAATTTAAAAACTATGACCAGGTTGAACAGTTAAGGGATGTGTCACTTAGTCACAACACTGGGAAGGTTGCAGACATCACAGGGGGAATAACACATGAATTGAAGCTTTTTGTTGTTTTACCAACTGTTCCTAGCCTTGCAGAGCAGACAGATCTGCCGGATTCTGAAATCCTGCAGGTCCGTCTTGCCAGCTTCCGTTGTCCAACGAATTTACTCGGCTGAATTCTTAACAGCCCAATCAGGGAAGAGAGGCGGGAGCTGCAGAATGCGGACGTGACGACAACCGGAAGCTGAGAACGGACATGCCGATTAGCCTATTGTCCTCATGGCTACTCAGTGAAACTTGGTGAAATCTGCCCTCCTCAGAAGTTTACTTGTAGGGATTGTCTTTGACGAGGTTCATGTCACATATAAGTGTTAAATGAATCATCTGTGTGGTATAATTTAGTGTAAGACGATAGTATAAGGCCGTAAGCTGTTAGCATCTAAGTTAGCGGCTAACGGTCATTAGCTATTGTTAGCCATTAGCCGCTACATTAGCCGCTATGTATGCCACATTACAGGAGGCAACCCTGCTTGATGTGGATTGGTCTGTGATGAATGAATCGCCAAACGATTGTCCAATCACAAGCTTGTGTTTTTTTAAACGTTCTACCCCTGAAAATAAATCCAAAGGGCTCCAACTCAGATGGACTAGTGAAATATTTCTGTGGTAGATATATGGAGCTGTCCATCTGGCTTGTCAGGTTAAAGTGTTCCTCCTTATTCACACAAATAGAGCTGAAGAACAGTTCAGTCTGAGACCGACACAAGACCGAGTAATAATGCTCTCAAGTCTGAGGCAAGACCAAGACCTTCAAAATGTGGTCTTGAGACCAAGACTGGTCTTGAGGAAAACAACACTACAATTTAGGTCAACTAGTGCATGAGTGGACACTACTAGTGCAGCAAAAAGTGTCATTACTAAGCCTTTTGTGCTAATAAGGATGGGGGTAAGAGCAAATTCAGATTTTCCATTGGCTTTCGAAAAATATTACAACCAGTCAGGCTGCTGGATTTGGTTATAATCCCTCCTATTTCATTTGCATTAGGTCTATGAGTACTTTCAGTGATTTACTTAAGTTTACTTTAGATAGTGTTGTGCTCAAGACCAGCTCATCCAAGACCAAGACTTGCCCTAGACCAGAATGCACTGAGACCAAGACAAGACAAAGACTTTTGGGAGTCAAGACCGAGACCATCAAAATCCATTTTAAAAACCATGACAAGGTTGAACAGTTAAGGAGGGGTCCCTTAGTCACAACACCAGGAAGGTTGCAGTCATCACAGGGAGAATAACGCATGGACTGAAGCTTTTTGTTGTTTTACCAAGTGTTCCTCCTTATTCACATTAATGAAGCTGAAGAACAGCAGATCAGTGCTGGTCCAGATCGGTCTTGACGGAAAATCCAGAGTCCGGCCAGTCCGAGACCGAGACCTTCAAAATGTGGTCTTAAGACCAGTCTCATGACCAAGACTGGTCTTGAGTAACACAACACTAGTAGAACTACTAAACAAAAAAATTATTTGACTAGAGAATGTTTTGGCACACTAGTTCATGAGTTGACCTTACTTTTAAAGTAAAATTGCAGACTACTTGACAATTTGCGTCATTTGTAATACTAGTGACATTTTTTGCTTTACTACTAAAGTCTACTGGTGCACTCCTTGACCTAATTTGAAAACTAGTAGAGCTAAACTATGGTTGATATAACCTATATCAATTTTCTAACCATCCATAAAAAAATTAAAACACACTTCGCCGAGTTCCAATAAGCCACAGATTTAGGATTTTTCCTCTGCTGTTGCTGTAAACAAACAAATATGATGACGACAGGTCTATGGTTCATGGATCTGTCCCTAACTTTAGTTCTTACTTTAGTCCACTTGTCTCCTCTTACCTCCCTTCCTTCACCCTCACACCAACACAGCATCACGTGGATTTGCTGTTCATCATGAGACTGGGATCCACATTCAAGATTTCCTGCTGCTTAACAGAAGGTTTTTTTCTTGAGCCAGGATTTATTAACACTGAGAGAAAGGATAGTTGTCCATTTATGCCGATAACTCACAAAGTTCTCAAGAGATTTGGAAGAAATTTTCAGGGAATGTTGATACAAGAGAGGAGTCAGTGCATTTTAAACAAAGCACAAGAACCCAATCAAGTAGAAAAGACCTCCACCAGTCTGTAAAATATACAAGTCTGGATCACCAGATCCAGAACAGAGCCAAGATCCAGACCAAACTCAGCACATACATGGAAGTTGTTATCCGGTATGAACACAAGTTCTGAAAAACATCACTTAATATTTTGATTTGATATGAATTATTGAATGACATCAATGGGATTTCCCATTATAAAGGTCAATGTTTTTTGTTGGGATGCACAGTATTATTGGTTTGATATCTGTATCGGCCAATATCAGCCTAAAAACGTAACTATCATATCAGCTGATACTGAAATTTTTACAGATTTCCTGCTGCTTAACAGAAGGTTTTTTCTTGAGCCATGATGGAGGGATTCATGATTGGCTATATGGGTTCATGTTGGGTGTTGGATGTAGATATTTGTTTATATATTTATATGTGTATTTTATATATGTATATATGTATCTTTGCAAATATGTGTATCCATAAAATGAAAAGTTCTATGCTCTATTGTAGAGTTTCTTGAGATAACACTTGGTATGAATTGGCGCTATGCAAACTATACAAATAAAGATTGATTGATTGAAGAGTGTCCACATGAACCAGTGTCCAATAGAAAACTGGAAATTCTCCATTGTTGCTTTATGTTTAATCATGCTTCCCCTTCTTCTTCCTCCTGGTGTGGGAACAAGATCAGGGTTTGCTGCTCCAAACTGTACTGACCCAAACCAGACTACAAGGTTGAAATGAGGCATTACTGCTGCCTGAAGTGCTGCACTCATGGTGGGTTCTTGTTGGATTTCGAAGTACTTATGTATGTTTCAAAAGTGAGGACATTACGGGCACTTTTACACCGAATATGTCTGATCAAACTGAGTTTTTGGAAAGTTCACAGGACTTCTGATGCAGACCATCAACCAGACTGGAGTGTGTGGACACCAAAGGAACTGCAGCTTTTTGCACCACTACACTGCCTTGGGCGTCTGATTGATTGTGACCATGTGACTTTATGAGTTTTACGCACCATGTTGCAAAGTGTTACTCTGAAAGGCTACTTGGCAATTTACCAAGGGTGATCATACGTCCTCTTTTGCTCAGACATGTCCTTCTTTTTTGTCGTAAAGTTATGTCCAGTTGTTTTTTCTGTTCTACAGACAAACCTGTCACCAGTAACAGAAAAAGACATGCATGATTCAAACTTCCGTAACTCTTTCAGTTTCCATGCTTTCCACATAATTCAGGCTGGATTGCCTGAGGGGAGGGACGGGAAGTGAGCTGACCGAGCCGGAGAGCAGAGAAAAGAATCAGAGACAAACATGTGAGTCATTTATTGGTGGTTAGTTGGTATTTTCTGTGTAAATAATGGTAAAATATTGTAAATAATGACATTCCAAAGTGTGTTCTTGCCGTTTTTTTTGCTGTATTTTAGCCTAGTTAATCTTTCTTGTCATCGTCATTTTCATTTTATTCACTGTTTTATGGATTTCATAAATATTTAAAGGTGCTATGAGGAGAATCTATTTTTGGCAACATAAAGAGTCTGTTACCCATGAGCACGCGCGGCGACTGTCATAAAGACGTGACCCAAGCCAAAGCGTGCGTTTGTTGTGATGCTAATGAATGCAGCTCAGACCTTCCTCAGAACTCTGCATTGCTTTACAACTCCTTTTTTCAACAACTTACAGGATGCAAAGCAACAAGGTAATGTATCTCTTTCTAGTTACGTAGTGGTAGTTTTTGATGTGTGACAACAAGTAATTTTTGGAAAACTTAGTATGGTAGTTTTGTAGCCGGCTATATATCTCTACTTACAGCCCGGTGCTCTAAGACGTGTCTGAATAATATAAATTTGCTCTAGTTTTAATTGTCTTGTTCCTGAAGTTGAGTATCCAGGCCAGTCCAGCCCTGTCCGACCCGACCGTGAAGCTAAGGAATAGCATTTATAGATAACCTATTTTGATGCTATAAAACTCATCTTAAAGTGTGTATTTCCATCAGGCATATATCTAAAAGTGAGACTTTTTTGTAATTACTTAGAAACTCCTCATAGCATCTTTAAATAATACAGTAATGTAGGTAATACTTTTGTCTTCTCAAAAGTGTTGTACATGTTCATTTAGAATTATTAACTCCGCCGAGGAGGTAATGTTTTCGGGAGAGTCTGTCCGTCCATCCGTCTGTCTGTGAACAAAATAACTCAAAAAGTTATGGATAGATTTTGATGAAATTTTCAGGAAATGTTCAGCATGAGAAAAGGAAGAAGTGATTTTTTTTCACTTTTGGTGTTGATCCGGATCACCGTCTAGATCCGCCATGATGAAAAATGCAATTTTCGTGAATAACAACTGAACTAAAGTAGATATCATTATAAAACCAACTGCTAATGGTATGTTTTCATGATCAAGGAATCTAAATATTTACACGAAATAAAGGTAGGACTAATATTTATGGTAAAAATCACAATGTGGGAGAGGACTGCGGTGCTGGCGGAGGTCTGTGCTCTCCGAGTGCTTTTTTTTCCCCTTTTTTTCCTTTTTTTTTTTTTTTTCCAAGTGCTTTTCTAGTTACACACTGTTTTAAGCATTTACAACTGAATAAATCCCAAATACTTGGCAGGATGTTTTGACTGAAAGTAGTAGCAAAAGGGTTAATATTTATAGCAAAGCTCTGCTCTTGACCACTGTGATTACTCCAATGTGCCTACCTGTCAGGATGTTGAGTGTCATGATGCTTCACATGCTGCTGAGGCTCCTCTTTTTGGGTTTTCAGAATATGTTCACCCTATATAAAGTCCACTCAGACAGTTGATTGGTCGCCCTCAGTCATGCACTACAGACCGTACGAGGCGGCCTGAGGTTCAGTTCAGGTTAACGGTTATTTAGAGCCACTGATCCGACACAGAGCTAACTCCAAACACTATCATTATGCTCAGGAGTTCAAAACAACATGTGAAAGCAGCTGGTGAGCCGTGATAAACAAAAACATCCAGCATGTTTTCAGATTAACCGCCGGCTGATGAGACACTTTGTGGTGATTTCATGTTTGATAATTACATTCAGGACAAACACGCCGGTCAAAGAGGCCAGCAAGGTGATCGGGGTGAGCAGGCCCAGCTGACGAAGGTCCATTGTGTCATAAATAAATGTCCTATTATTTCAGTTATGTCTGTGACTGTGGGGTATTAAGACCTCCTTTTGTCTTTTAAAAAGTCTAATTACACAGCCGAACTTTGCTGTGAACTTTTATGTGCATCTCAGTTTAGCTAGCTGCACGCCAGATCATTTTATGACCGATTTCTGACCTGATTTCCCCTCTCAAACATCAGACGTATGACTAGACTCAAATTATTATTTTATGTTATATTTTAACCCTTTTATTTTGTTTTATTACTACATTTCAGTTCAGATTTTTTATTTGGAATTTTATTCTTTGTTAAATGCTTTCCTTTTATTATCCTATTTTAGCTAATTTTATTATGCACCTGATGTTACAGTTTCTCATTTTACCATATTATTTATCTAACTTTTATTCTGTGCTGTTTATTATTTTATTTATTTTATGTATTTACACATTTATCTTACCCTCTAGTATTTTAGAGTATTTTTAAGTATTATTTTAGTTTTAGCTCCTGTGTTTCCTCATTTTCAATTCAAGATAGCGTTTTCTCAGTCCTCTAATTTAATCTTCTGTCAGAATTTCCTTTTTATGTCTTTGTGTGTTTGAGTAAGTGAGTGTGTATATTGAATGTGGTTTGGGGGAGGGGGATTGTGGGGGACTTATGTTTTAATTTTATGCAATTATGCAATTTCCTGCTTTTTATCTCAATTATTGTTATTTTATTTGATTTTGTTCTCATGTAAAGCACTTTGTATTACAAAGTCCTGTATGAAAAGTGCTATACAAATAAAGTTTGATTGAAGTTTGATTATAACAATGATGAGGGCGTGTTGTGTTTCTTATAGCTCACCAATCCGAGGGAGACTTAGGCTGGTTTCTAAACCCCAAAGATCGAGGAATTCATAAGCACTTGATCTGTTTTTAACTGTTGATAGAAAGTCACCTTTAATCTGCTACATCCTATGCCAGGGAAAACTGCTTTAAAACAGTGTGCAAATGGTTGTTTCATCCTTTGGTCATCAGTCTCATCTGATGCATCTGTGATTTTTTTTTTAATATTATTAAGTGTTTGATTTGCCTCTAAATTGAATTTCTCTACATCAGTTTTATCAAAATTAAATCAATGTTGGAAACATTTAACTTTTTCATGAGAAGAACCCCTATGACCATTTATAATAATAAATGTAATTTTATATTAAAAACTATAGAATATATTATGTATATCATAATACAGTGAAAATAGTATGATGGGGCAGTAACATAACATTCAATTTGCCTGTTTGTTTGCCCGTTGTTGATTCTTTGTTGTGTTTTTGTCTTTGTGTTTTTAGTGTGTGTCCTATGCCTTTTTAATTGCCCCTTGGGGATAAATAAACTTATTGAATTTAATTGAATTGATATATATACATATATATATATATATATATGTGTGTGTATATATATATATATATATATATATATATATATATATATATATATACACACATATATATATATATATATATGAATTATATATATATATATATAGTTGTGGTGTTTAAGTTTGTATAGATATGAGTAGGTAGTCAGATAGGTAGAGAGATGTTTATATGTGTATAAAAATAGGTAGATGAATGTTTAAATAGATTTTATAAGTCCATGTAATTTGCTTTCATGATATTGGAGTACACATGTGGAACATAAGTACATTGTAACTTCTGATGAATATTATACATTAGTTATCTGCTTTCTTATAATTTTCTCTTATTTTTTTGTTTTGTATATATTTTTGTTGTTAATATGTTCGAAATAAATAAATACATAATTAAATGTATAACATATATAACATATATAATATACTGAAATATGTATACAGCAATCCAAAGGAGCAGTAACCATCTGGTAGCCATATTTCTATTTGAGTGATATTTATTTACATTTGTAGTTAATTATAGTTATCTTACAGTATCTTCTTATCTGCTATAAAGCATGCTGCTGGAGTCTTCATCTCCCTTAGGGAGTCTTCTAAAGAGATAAATAAGTCCTATCTAATCTAATTGAATAACTTAGGTTTAGGTTAAGTAACACTTTGATAGGGACATATAGCAACAAGAATCCAGCAATGTAGAATTAGACCAAATTAAAAACTAAGAAAAAGAAAAGAAACAGTAAAATGTGAAAAACAATTAAAAAATAAAAGCTATGAAAGTAGGTATAACAACAGAAGCAAAAGAACATTAAGTCGAACATAATAAATCAATTGTTGAAGGTAATCAATAAAAAGTTTAAAACATAAGACAGAAAGATAAAACAATAGTAACAATGCAGCATATGTTAAAATGGGAATTAGAAATTAAGAAGTAACACTAATTTATGAAATTTAAAAAGCCAACAACAGCAGGAGAGCTTACAGCAGAGTTAAAATGATCAGATCAGAGGTGGAGAAGATTAAAAAAACAGAAATGAGTTTTTAAAGGTGATGTAGAGATGGATGCTGCACGCACTCCTGAAGCTCCTGCTCCATCATCTCTGGTCTGCTGCTGTCATCTAGTGGCTTTAAATCATTACAGCAGAACAGTGGTGTAAAAAGTCCTTGAAAGCCATGCTTGAGTAAAAGTAAAGATATCTTATATAAAATATACTCAACTACAAGTGAAAGTCACTCTTTAAAATATCACTTAAGTAAAAGTCTTAAAGTAGCTACTATTAAATGTACTTAAGTATTAAAAGTAAAAGTACAAACAAAGAGAACAGGTACAAATAGTTGTTGCCCTCCCAAGCTTTATTAAGTTTAACTCTTCCTCCCTCCCTCAGCTCCCTTCACCTCTTACTCCCTCTCTCCATTCCTCCCTTACGTAAAGTTCACAAACTTGCGGTTCATCTATAGCAGAAGTTGATTTTCAAAATTACATGAGTTCAGTTGTGCTCTCTGCGGGCTGAATACAAGTCCTGCAATGCTAAACAGTCGTTCACAGGCTGCAGAGGCAGGCAGAGGTGTGTTCAGCTTCGCTCAAGAGCACAAACAGTCTGTACGATCCTCTTCAAAATAAAATGTGAAAATAAGTGTCATTTATATTCACATTTTATTATGTAGCGAGTAACTAAGTTGACAATTTAAATGTAACAAAGTAAAAGTATCATTTTTTAATTTTTAATGCAGTGAAGTAAAAGTGAAAGTTGCAGAAAACATATAAACTCAAGTAAAGTATAGATCCTCCCGAAACATACTTAAGTACTGTAACTAAGTACTATTACTTCGTTCCTTTACACCACTGCAGCAGAAGTTTCCAGAATCACGTGTTCAGAGAAAAGAGTTTCACAAAGTAGATTAAACCTGTTAGAGCAGATCTGGTTTGTCCTTCAGTTGGCTCTTTAAGAGATTCAAAGATTCAAAGTGATTATTGTCATTTGCACATTCAGAAACATGTTTCCCTGCACAACCCTACTCTACTGTCCTCAAAGGATGCCAAGAGGTTAAAATAATAATAATAGATTTAAACAGAAGAACAAGAGATACAAAATAATACTAAATAATAGCAGCAAAAATATAAAATAAAATAAGAAGATTAAAGTCCAGATATAAACAAGATGACGATGGATTCAGACTATATACATATATGAAGATATTATCACTTTTAAAGATGGAACAATTTAACTACTGATTTCTGTACAATTCTGTAAACATGTAAATATGTATTTAAAGTTGCAAAGAGTGACAAAAAGCTTGACAACTGTACTTTCAACAGATAGGGACAGTAGGGAATCGAGCCTGCAACCTTCTTCCTGTGAGGCATAAACCTTCTTTTAGGATAGATTTTAAGATTCTTTTACTGGTTTTTAAAGCTCTTATTGGTCTTAGTCCTTCTTATTTATCTGATTTGCTTTTACCGTACGAGCCCATTAGAGCCCTCAGGTCTTCAGGACTGTTAACAGTTCACAAAGTTAAAACAAAAACTTACGCTGAGGCACCTTTTTACTACTATGGTCCCCGCTTATAGAACAGCCGACCTGTAGACCTGAGGGCTGCACCTGATGTTAATGTCTTTAAAAACAAACTCCTTTTGAGTCTAGATTTTACCTGAAAGACCTTTTAGTGTTTTTATTTATTCTAATTACAGCCCACTTTTTTATAATTTTATCTTATGTTATTTTTTTAATCTTTTTTTTACCTTTGCTATCTTTCCTTTTTTATTTTATTTATTATCATTATTATTATTATTATTATTTATTCTTATTATTTTTTTTAATTATTTGTCTTATTTTATTTTATGATACATTTAATTTTACACTTTTAACCTAACCTCAAGTGTTTTCTCATTTTAAACCTTTAAGATGTTGTTTCTTCAGTACGTACTGGTACAGCAGTATGCTTTATTATTGTCTTTTATTTATGATGCTTCTTATCAACACTGTGTGTGGATTGCTGTGTGGGTGGGTTCAGGGGCTGGGTGGAGTTGGTTTGGGTCATAAATCCTTTATTTAATTTACCTGTCTGTTTGTAAAGCACTTTGTGCTACATTTTTTGTATGAAAAATACTATATAAATAAATTTTGATTTGATTTGATTCCATGCCAACATGCCTCCATTAAGGCTGAGATATTTTCTGTAATTAAATTTATTTTTTTATATTATTTAACCTTTAATTAACCAGATACGTGCCACTGAGATCAAGATCTCATTCAAAAGGCCGACCTGGCCAAAAAATCAGCAGCACACATCATAATTAATTTAAAAAAATAAGGCAATAATTTACTAACAATTGCTATGAAAAAAAAATCATCAATAAGGGAAAAATTCAACAAATTAATTCCTACTACCATAACTATCACAGCTGATTTTCTGCTTGTATAAAAGATTTTTGTTATTCTTCTACATTTTTTGTCTATTTTATGTTGCCTTAGTATATTTAATATTAAGAAAGAAAACAGAGAATATTTAATTCATTGATTTATTGTATAATTCAGGATGTACTGTATTTGACTGCGCTTGTCAGAAGGATATGGATGCTCCCTCCAAACTGTAGATGGCGCCTGTGTTTCCGCTTCCGGTTTCCAACCAAAGAAGAAGAGAAAAGCCGGAAGCTTGCGCTGCTCATGTCCCACGTTCGTGTCGTTTTCTTCTTTTTCAGACAGTAAAGATGAACAAACTGAGTAAATCTCAGGAGTTTGACTCGTACGAGATCGAGGAGCCGAGTGACGAGGAGCGAGCAGAGAGCAGGTACGGCGGGAAGAAACCGTTAGCTTGAATTTAGCTTAGCTTTAGCACCGGAGGCTAGCTGCTGCTAACGGGCTAACATGTAAACATAAGGGGACGAGACAGGAGAGCTGCCTGAGATTTATCATCTAATAACACTTATATAGTTTATTTTATTGTATTTACAGTGAGCACATGTGACAGAGCTGTTGTTTGTGTCCTTATATTCATTTGTAATTATGTTTCTTTGGGTTAATAGGAATATATTCACAGCAAAGAAACAATTCAAATATGTACAAATTCTGAGACAGAGAGAGCAGTAGAATATAAACCACATGGCTAAAGGAATATTCTGTTAAGTAAACAAGTTATACATGAAGTAAAATGCAGCACTAATGAATGATTAAACTCCAACAAGGCTCCCACACGTCCTGGAAAACCTGGAAAATGACTGAGCATTTTTCTAGTCATGGAAAATATTTGGGGAAAAAAGTCAAATGTCCTGGAAAAGCTTGATCTGTCTTGGATGTGTCTTCCTTTTTTCTACCTTGTGAGTCAACAAAAATCAAACATGGGAATTAAAGTAAAAATATACTCGGTAACTAATGCACAATTAGCCATAAAATATAAGGAGATAGAATAATGCAAGTTAAGGAATAAAATATAAAAACTCCAAACAATTATGACAAGAAAAGATTAAAATGGGCAAATTAAATTTAGGCTAATTAAACAGTAAACTTCCTTTTTTTTTTTCAAAAAGTAAATAAAGATAAAAAAAAAAGTATAAAGCCAGACTCAAAAGACAGCTATCAAATAATGTTCATGCCCAAAATTTAGAACTAAATAAATACATTTTTTGTTCAGTATGACACGGTGGAACTAGCCAAGGATATTAATCATTAACCTGTAATCTTGTTTTTTATAAGGCTAGATCAACCTGAGTATTGCCCACACCAATACTGTAACTTCTGTTTGTTACGTGACACTGGGATCTGTGGGTGTCGCTGTGCTATTCTGTGGAAAATGTGTCATAATTTATAAGAATGTCAGATTTTTCATAGATCTGTTAAAGCCATTTACTGAACGTCTTGCAAATCAGACCTCTGGGGCAGAAGAAGCTTAAATTTAGCAGCCTGGATAAATGTAGAAAATGTCAATTATAACTGTAGAAAAGGTCATTGCTGAGTGTCTGTGTTTCCAGTTATTGTATATTTTAAAGGGGAGCCATGTAACAAATTAAACATTTATTTTCTCGCCATTGTGAGAGCAAAAATGTGAACCTTGACATTTCAACAGAGGGTCGGACATCGGTTAATTTTTACTCATTTTCGAGGGATAAAATTGAAGAACCTGGATGGTTTTATTTATATAACAAAGGTTTACAAAAGGCTTTGACAAGCAGGCTGAAGACAAAGCACAAGAGCTTAAGCACAGGAGGAATAAAAAGCTCAACTTTAATCAAAGAACACGAACAGCAGAATGAACCACTTAAAAACCTGAAAATCAAAATGTAATCTTTTGTGTTTTTCAGCTCCGAGGACGAGCTGGACGTGCTGTTGAACGGGACCCCAGAGCAGAAGAAGAAGCTGATCAGGGAGTACCTGACAGGGGAGAGCGAGTCGTCCAGCGGGGATGAGTTTGAGAAGGAGATGGAGGCGGAGCTTAGCTCTACCATCAAGACCATGGAGGGAACATGGGGACCATCAACAACAGGTAAAACATGCTAAAACATGTGGCATATGTGGAAAGAGGACTGAGAATGGAAAAGTGTTTGACAAATGATGTTTTGTTGCTCCAAAACCAACAAGGTGCCTACAAGCATCTGGAAGCCCACAGGGAGCCAATGAGGTGCACTCAGGGACATTTACAAATAAAACAAGCTACTATCAATCACCTTCTCATATAATGTAACTATCTGTGGTCAAATTAATGTTTGGAATAGTTATAAGTAAAAAAGGAAACATACAGTGTCGTATATATAACCTATCAAACACCTAATATTTATTATTATTCATTAAATCATAACATTTTTATCATGTAATAAATGTAAAAAACCGTGGTAAAAAGTTATTGTTGGGAATAATTAAAGTGAAAAAGTAAACTTTCAGGGTTGCATGAAGTCAATCGAACGCATAATATTTATTATTTTTCATGAAGTTGTCGCATTTTTATTGTTCAAGAACATTAAATCAAGCAGATTGTTTAAAAATTTGGGGACACCTACTCCTACAAAATCAGATTTTTCGTAATATGGTCAGTATTTTTTTTCTTTAGACATATTTCTCAACTATCAGGGGACCTTTATTTATTTTTATTCTTTTAAAGAATGAGTATGTACCAAATATTTAAGCTCAAGAAGCAAAGATAAAATCAAGTCAAAGTTTGTTCCTAAAGGAAATTAAAAAACAACCGTGGTTCACCAAAGTGCTGTACAGAGGTACAGTATAAACATGCAGATGCTTACTAATAATAAAAACAGTAATGGAATAAAAGTGAACTTAATATTTAATAACATATATATAAAAATAAATAAAATAATTATAAAAACAGTTGAAGAGAAGATAGAGAGTGGAAGTTTCCTGCTGCTTAACAGAAGGTTTTTTCTTGAGCCGTGATGGAGGAATTCATGATTGACTATATGGATTCATGTTGGATATACATATATGTGTGTGTATATATATATATATATATATATATATATACATATATATACACACATATATATATATATATATATATATATATATATATATATATATATATATATATATATATATATATATATATATATACATATATATATATATATATATTTTTTTTTTTTTTTTTTTTTTTTTTTGTGTGTGTGTGTGTGTGTATGTGTATTTTATATGTATATATGTATCTATGCAAATATGTGTATCCATAAAATGAAGAGCTTTATGCTCTACTGTAAAGTGTCTTGAGAAACTTGTTGTGAATCGGTGCTGTACAAATAAAGATGGATTGATTTAAGTTCAGAGTGAGGTGGACAGCCTGCCTTAATTTCCTGTTCTTCATCCTCATTCAGAAAACTCTGGAGGAGGAGGAGGAGGAGGAGGTCCAGGACTCCCTCACCCTCGGATGTATGATGAGATTTACTTTGACTCAGAGGAGGAGGAGGAGGACGCAGCAGGTAAGCATCAGTGTCTCTGATGGTAGAATGACCTGGAGCATCACTGTGGACTCCATCAGTGTTTCTTTGACCTCTGTTCCTCCTCAGGCAGCTCCACGGGCCGGAGGCGGCGACAGCGGACGGTTCAGACCAACGACGAGCTGCTGTACGACCCCGATGAGGACGACAGAGACCAGGCCTGGGTGGACGCCAAGAGAAGACAGTAAGACACAAAACCTGACATTTACTTTGATTTTACTTCCCCTGAACATATCCACCTGCTCAGGTGGAGGACTTGTGTTGTTTCTGTAGTTACCAAAGCTTTTCATCGTCCTCTGCAGGTACCACAGGAGGCGGCCTGCTGCGGGGCCCCAGTCCCGGTCTCAGGCTGTACCGAGCAGCGACGCAGTCCTCAACTGTCCCGGCTGTATGACCACGCTCTGCTTGGACTGTCAGAGGTGAGAATGTGGATGACAGGGTTAGTGTTTTGATATATGAAGATACGCTGCCTTGCCAAAAAAAGTCACCCCCTGGATTTAACTTTGCAAACTCATTACACTTTTACATTTTTTACAACAAGAGTTACCTCAGGCATTTTGTTATCTTCATAGTTAATTCACACAAGTGTATAAAACTACAGTGCACACGCACTTTGTGTTGATTTCTGTGTTGATTTTTTGACCTGGAGGCACTTTAAATATATAAATATATATTTTAATTATAATTAAATGTATATTTTGGAAATAAATTTACAGTGAGCAGTTACTTCATTTAAATGGGGCGTGGGCATCGAATCGTGAATCAAAATCAAGTTTTTTTTTTTCTTAGATCGATTTTGTGAGGGAGGGAGTTCGCCCAGCTCTAACTAAAGCACGTTAAGGAATAAAATATAAAAACTTAAAATAATGGTGACAAAAAGAAATAACATGAAATGGCAAAATAAAATTAAGGCTACTTAACAGTAAATCAACAAATCCATTTATAAAAAGCAGAGTAAATAAAGATAAAAACAAAAAAAATAATAGAAAAACTAAATAGTAAGTAATAGAACCTAGCAGCCAGACTAAAAAGATAGCTAGCAGACAGTGTTCATTTCCGGGAGTTTGAAATAAATACATTTTAAGAGGGGGTGCCGACATCCTGGAAAATGATGTCTTACACTGAATCCACGACAAATGTTTGTGTGTCCACTCAGGCACGAGAAGTACCGCACGCAGTACAGAGCCATGTTCGTCATGAACTGCACGGTGAAGAGAGATGAGGCGCTGCGCTACAAAGCCGAGCCGGACAGGAAGCGGAGGAACAGGAAGAGGAGGCGGGGACAGAAAACGGAAACGCCATCGGACGAGGGACCGGACCCTGCGCCGGCGGGGATGGACAGCGATGAGATTTATCACCCGGTTCAGTGCACAGAGTGCTCAACGGAGGTCGCCGTGTTCGACAAAGACGAAGTGTATCACTTCTTCAACATCCTGGCCAGCCACTGTTGACAGGACGATGTTTTTATGTCACAGATGTGGGCGGGACTTTACAGAACTCTGGCTCTTCCTTGGTAAGAGGGAAGAATCAGGCTGTGTTCAATAAAGAGGACTTTTACAAAAACTCAGAGCTAGGCCAGTGTGTTTGTCTCACTTTAAATCAGAAATATCAGCTTATTCTAGTCTACATCTAAACAAGTCCGGATAACTGTCTTACTACTATGAATAAAAGGCAAAAATTATGCACTGAATTGCTTGTAATCATAGAAAAATGTTTGCCAATGAAACAAGTACATTTTGACTCATTAAGAGTCTTAAAGCTAAGGTTGGTAATCTGATTTAGATATGCTTTTTGTAATACTGTTTGGAATTATCTTTATGACCTGATGGCAATCAATTCATAATGTGTTCTTAAAACAGAGCGAAAAATATCCGCTATCTACAGCAGGAATAAAACAGGGAAAACACCAACCAATCACATCTTTGGAGCACACATTTTAAACCAATCAAATCCCATTGTTGTTCTTCCCGCCTCCTGCTCGTACATTTAACTGGCGTGCACAGAATCTCTCATTTTAAGACAGGTGTGCAAGAAATCTAAAATAAACACTTTGTTTTTCTTGGTTTGTTCTGTTGCTCTAATCTCACCACAGCTGCCACCCAGGCTACTGCAGGTGGACGTTCTCACCAGGCTTTTTCTTCTTCTTCTTTGGTTTTACGGCGGTTGACATCCATCATTTTGGAGCATTACCGCCCCATTCAGGCTAGAGACAGAGTTCAGTTTGGAGAGGCAGAGGAATGTTTTTATTATATCATCACACAGGAGATTTACAGGAGAATACTGATACAGGAGGACGGTGGGAAAGAGGATAAAATACATAAAATACGGTAGTTTAACGGCCAAAACAGGAGACTTGACAGCTATGTGGAGAATGTCAGAGGAACTACCTATACCCCGATCAACATCAGCTGTGAGCACTAACTAACTTTACATGTTTGTTTTTAACTTTACTATGATGATGTTTTGGTGTTTTCTTACTGCTGACTGAGACATGACTTGGTGTAGTGTAAAACATAAATGTTGTGCTGAGGGTTTGGAGTTGAATCAGTCTTCTGGTTGGGAATCAACGGCGCTCGTGCATGTGAGCTGGGATGTCATTTTGGAGGAGGAGTGGGAGGGGCTACGTTCAAATTCATGCTAGTGATCAAAAATTACCAACTCTAGCTTTAAACTGAGGTTTAAAATTTACGCTGGATTTCATTTGAACACATCCTTCAAGATTAATTTGTCTTGTCTCATTGCTGTTCATTTGACGTTTAAAAACATCTCAGGCCTTGTTTTTAGCTTTGATATCATCAAATAAGATGTAAATCCAAACATGTCTGGAAATTGTGGCTTAAAATGAGGACTTGTTTACACGAAAATGTCAGAAAAATTATTTTTTGTTGCTTTTTGGCTGTCTGTTTTTGCCTTCCTTTTACATGGGAGCGTTTCCTGGAGTGCCTGAATCTGTTTTTGAAACCAGGGTCCAGAGTAAAAAGTTTTGATAACATTATTGTATCCGTCTCTGTGTAAACAGGAATCAGCATTTGCAGGGAAAACGATGACACACATGCACAAAACTCTTTCAGATAAAGGTTGCACACACACCGAGGAACAACCACACATCTTTCGTTCCACACTCCTGGCCAGTTGGTGGCAGTAATGTGCCTTTAGCTGCCATTAGACAAAGAAGATGAAAAAGAAGGCTCCGGGTCAAAATTCACATAACATTTGGTGGTTTTGCAGTTGAGTGCTACGACCAGTAGCAGCCCAACTTTGTTCTCTGTCCAAACAAAAAACTCCTGCATCACCGTGTGTCCACTGCCAGTGTTGTTTTTGAACAGTTTCACTACAAACCTACGTCGCCAACTACTGGCCTGGCATGCACACTGCAGTGTTTTCAAAGGAAAAACTTTACTGTTTCTGGTGACAACATTGTCGTGTAAACGGACCTGAGTCGAAGGAGACATTTTGACTTTAAAGTGGACAAATACTCTGACCTAGATTTTATTTTTTGCAGCGTCATCCTGCTGTTATTTTAGAAGCTGATGAGGAGAACAAGGACACAATGCTGCGAATCTTCCTTCTTTAATGTCTTTTCTTGTCTTTCAGATGCTCTAATTTTGACTCTGCTTGATGCAGCTCAGTCTGTAAACGGGATAAGAGGCAGTTTTTGCCATGTTCACCTTAGTGGGCAAACAGTGCTGAACAGAACAGTGGTAGTTGTTACCAACAGTGGTAGAAATAATCAGATTTTTTTTTTTTAATTAATTTGGATACACAATGTTTACTCTCTTAAAGCCAACTCTTTTTTTCTTTCCGTCAATTACCTCACTCCCAAGTCCATGACAAGCAGATCAACACCATTCTTTTAAGTATGGGTGCAACACAAGGAAGAGACGGGCAGAGCTCGATGGGTATAACTAGCCCGCCTCTGCCTACAGTCATCAGATAAACTCTTCAGCCACTCGTAACAGTCCTCTGTGCTTGTTGTGACTTTTTTTTTTTACAATGTTATGTGACATTATCTTCAACTATCATCATATTATCTTCTTCTTCTCCTAAACAGAGGCTTTGTTTTGTTAACCGGCTTCTTTAGAGATGTGAACGAGTCGAGTCTTTTGAACGGCTCTTTTAAGTGAATGATGAGGAATGTTTTACAGTTCTGAGTGAGCCAATCATTTACAAGCGCAGACAGTTTGCATTTAAGAATAGCAGAAGCAGGCTAACACTTCCCACTGACTCCCAGTGTTTCAGCTAAGCTATTTAGCGGTGGACGAGCTCTGCCGGTCTCTTCCTTGTTACTGCACATACAGTCTAAAGAATGGTGTCTATCTGCTTGTCACGGACTCTGGAGTGATCTAAGACATGTTCAGAAAAACAAGCCCCTTTTTTGATTCTGTTAAGCTGTAAAATTCGGTCTGATGCTCGTTTGAATGTCATCATTGTGATTTATTAAAGCTGCAGAAGGACACATTGACTGACTCAGAGTTTTAAGGATGCCAAGATTTTTTTATTTTTTTATTTTAGCCAGTTGTGTCGGCCAAATCCCAAAGGGTCAGTATGCAAAGTTTGTACTGGACTGTAAGCAAAGTGAGATGATTTCAGCCAAACTGCCCAAATATTGTTGAAAAACAGCCTCCTGAATCAGCACAACTTTGTAGTATTTCAACTCCGACCCAAAATCTGCACCTTCATACATTAAACATTTGGCGGTATATTTCAGGGGAGTTATGGACTAATTAAAAAATATGAAAATAATTAAGTTTTAAGCTCTGCAGGTTTAAAAAAGGTTTTACCAGCTTAGCCACAAACTTAGCAGAAGTGCCAAAAAGTTTATTTGGAACATTTACTGAAATCTGTTTCCAAGCTCCTAAGCTGATAGACATGAAATAAAACAATAAGTCAGCTCAAAGGTCTCATGCTTGTGTTTACATGTGCCTGAAATCTTAAAATGTTCATTTTTTTAGGCGTTAAAGGGTTTATCAGTGCTGCTTACTGTTGTGAATGACCAGAGAAAGGCTGCAGTAAGTCTTAATTTTACAGGACTTTTGATTTAGTTTTCTTAGTGATAGTATTTTGTCTAAAACATCTTTTAGTTTTAGTCACAATTTAGTCTCTAAACTGTTTAATTTTAGTCTAGTTTTAGTCGATGAAATCTGTTAATTTAGTCGACTAAACTATGAAGTGTAAAGGGTAAGGCATTTTTCATGTTTTTATGTTTTCTATGTTTTAGTCTAGTTTTTATTTGTTGAAATGTCAGTAAGTTCAGTTTTAGTTTTTGTCCATGTGTACTTGTTTTTATTAGCTGCTGTCTAGTTTTTGCCAGAGGAGAAAGGTTGTTGACGAAAACTATGACAAAAATAATTTGTCAATTAAATTAACACTGGCTGCTGCTGTATAAACATTTAAAATGTTTTGTAATTTGCTTTAAACTGAATTTTGGGTTCAGTGTATGTGTTCCATCCATCCATCGCCTGTACGGCTTATAGTTGTAGCCAAACACATTCTTTTATTTTTTTTGTATTTTTATTTGACAGTGCCAGACATAATTGTCATTCAATAGTTACAACTGTATGGAGGAGTTTTAGAGTAAGGCATGAACAAACATGTTTTTCACGATTTATCTCAAGAAAAGGTTGAAATAGTGAGAAAATTATTAAAATGCAAAAGAAGGTGGAAATTTAATGGATGTGAAAAATTAAGTTGTCGTGAAAAATGTCTAGAATAAAATCAACATTTATTTTTCTGCTCTATTCCTGACACTTTAAGATTCTGTTTCAATCAGATTTAGAAATAGGAAAATATTTTAATAATAGCTGAGGGTTAATTTTGTGATATACAGACATTTGAATGTGATAGAATTAGAAATAGAAATAAGCAACTTTGCCAATCTTAAGTTTTTTAAGAAACAACTAAAATGATCATGATTGTGACGAATTACAAGTAGGATTTTAGTCTCTGATTTATGCTACGGTGATCACATTAGAAAAGTATTTTTGAAAACGTATAAATATGTAGATGAAGAATAAATTTCTTTTTTTCCAAATGGTCTGTATTTCTTAGCCTTTAAAGTGATCCTATCCTGCTGGACTTACAAAAAGCAGGTCACGCTTTGCATTTTATTATTTATTTATTATTATTGTTATTTGTGTAAACATTATGTATCATAAAGAACGGAGATAAATTTGAGGCTCGTGCAAAAAAAAATCCTAAAATTTAAACTGGTCCCGCTCGAAGTAATAAAAGAAAAAGTATTATTTTTTAAAAAAATGTCTAGGAGCTTTTGTCGTGTTCCATAAATGATATGTATTATTATTAGTATTATTATTAATAATAATATAAAAATGATCTAAGATAGAAACAGAGACTTGTATACACAAATACAAAGAAAAAAACTTTTCTTTAAACCGTTCTTACTTTTAGTTTCAAATGTCTTTTATTTTGAAATCAGGATGTTGGAACTCCCTGGACTGCGTCACAGCGCAGCACCCAAGCGCTTGACTCTGATTGGCTGAAAACGAGCAGCTCATGCCGGAGCGTCTTACGTCACACGCTGAGAGGAAGAAAAAAAAGCTAGTAGCCGGAAATAAAGTTGAGTGGCCGCCTGTGAAGGAGTAACGATGGCTTTGGGAGACTGTTGGAAGCAGTTATCGTGGTTTTATTACCAGTACCTGCTGGTGACGGCGCTGTACATGCTGGAGCCCTGGGAGAGGACCGTGTTCAGTATCCTTTTACCGAGGAAGAGACCCTCCGACGGGGCGAGCTAACGTGCTAATGCTAGGCTAACTTAGCTTCAGCTAGTTCGTCAGGGAGGCGCTGGTGTTAGCGTACTAAAGTGGAGAATTTCGTTAAAATATGGAGGTTCTGACCTTTAAAAAGTCACCGTAAAGAAAGTGCAACTGTCTTCTTGTGTGCTTTGTGAAAATAGTAAATACTCCCAGGTAAGCTTGAGTCGGCAATATGGTCAGTATGGTAATAAGGTTAAGAGTTTTTAGTTTGTTCCAATAAGTTTGAGGCTTTCATAACAAAACCAGCCACAGCTCACTCCCAGTTTGTTGGACAGAACTGTCCTATTTCACAGTTTCATGTTTAATTTTACGACAATATCTCTTGTTTTCAGGTCAACATATGGTTGACACCATAGCTCAGGATGGGCGGTGCCAAGGCAGATGTGGCTGCAGTTATGCATTTTTATTCTAACATTTATCTGCCAAAATTGGTCAGTATTGATACTGAATGTTGATTTTGCAAAGTTGAGTAAGAGTCAATTAAGCACCTCTGTTTGAATGTCTCTTTTCTCTAAAGTTATGGAAATAGAGAACAAATCACCCTACAGACCAACCTTTCTGTTAAATTGGAAGTGAAGGATGTGTTGTAGTGTTATGATGATTAAAAAAACAAAATATCTAATCAATCTGATGATTTTTATACCAACATTTCCCACCCACAGAGCTAAGTTCTCGAGGTGTCGACCTTAATTTCCAACTTGTTTTTAAGAATTACTTGGAATGTATAAAAAGGATTGACAATAAGAAACGTCTTAAAGTTACAGCAATAATTCAAGAACTAGTTAGACAATTATGATCTTCACTGCCGGTTTTGTTGTTTGTTTTTAAGTGTTAAACTATTACCATTAATATTCTGCACTCATATGCCAGCCTCTATTTCTCTTATTTGTCTCCTCTTATTGATTTAATTTAGTACAGGTGCCAAACTGTGTTGCCTGTATAAGGTTTTATATTTTAAATAAGGCTTTGGGGGATAAAAGACTCAAAATGGCAGAGATAGCTTTGGGACAGAATTGTTCAAACTGGTAATACAGAGCACCAAGGTGGTGCAGCAGGTACTGCACGTGCTTCACAGCTTATTTGAACCCCTTGTGCATGCATGGGTTTGCTCTGAGCACTCCAGCTTCCTCTCACAGACCATAAATATGCTCATTAGGTTGATTGGTGACTGAATTGCCCTTAGGTATGAGTGTGAATGGCTGCCCATCTCTACATGTGGCTCTGTGATTGGCTGACAGCTGGTTCAGGGTGTGCCTCACCTCTCACCCAAGGTCAGGTGGGATAGACTCCAGCCTACGCTACCCACAAAGGGAGAAGGAGTATGGATAATTCCTGGATGGAATATTATTTAAGTATTGTGAAAACTTTTTCTGATGTTTTTCTCAAATAAATTAGGCATATAGACCCTTTCCAAAAAATAAGAATATCATGGAAAAGTTTATTTATTTCCATAATTCCATTGAAAAAGTTATCCTTTCATAGATTATTGATTCAGGGCCCACAATTTTAAGTATTTATTTGTGTATTTTTACATAATTTGGGCTTCCAGCTCATAAAACCAAACTGAAGCAATTTAACACCTGGGGAAACCCTGTGCAGGTGCTTCGAGTTCAGTAGCTGATTAGTGGGTGACAGTTCAAAACATTTATGCCCTGCAGAATTTGGGCTGATTTCTTCAGTGTTCTAATTTTTAAGATCCTTTTTTAAATCCTTGATTTTTTTTTAAATTGTAGAGCCTGATTCTATAATCCATGGAAGTTTAACTTTTGAATGAAATTATAGAAATAAATAAGCGTTTCCATGATATTCTAATTTTTTGGAAAGGGTCTGTATTTCTCATTTATTAACCGTAGTATATATAGAATATGCAAATGAACCATACTGGTTTTATTTGTATTAGTTTTATTCTAACCTTTTTTTTAGCCAGGTAATTTCCATTGAGGACAGTATCTCATTTAGTCATGTATGGGGGCGACCTGGCCAAGAGGTCAGCAGCACAGGTCATAATAAAAACAATTTTAAGAAAAGATTAAGGCAACAAATTACACAAATAAATACGGAAAGGCTTCCACAGTTTGACTGTGGCTGTGCGACAGTTTTGAGGACAGTAACGATTAAAAACAAAGACATCATAGGCTCATAGGATTCTCAGTGTCTAGTGAGTAAAATATTGTTATCGGAAGAATTTAGTGTCCTTTTTCTCATTTCACATCTGATTCTTACACAAAATGCTCCCATGAACAGTAAAGGTTGGTCTTAGTAGACTGGAGGGTCTGTGCTCTTGACTCAACATTTCAGTTCTGGTTTCGGCTATAATGTGTGGGGATGGGAATAAAAACTGATTCCTGTTGGCGATGGTTAACATGTAGACCCGTACAGGGTGTACCCACCTGTCGCTCAATACCAGGCCTCTTGACCACTAAAGGGAGAAGCTGTAAGAATGATGGATGGATGGATGGAAGTTAGCAATTTAAGATATACAAGCTCGCTGTGTCAAGAGAGCTCAGAAAATTGTAGAGGACACTTTCCACCCCGGCCATTCTATGTTCGAGCTGTTGCCATCAGGCAGGCGGGACAAGACAATCAAGACAAGAACAAACAGATTCAGAAACTTCAGAAAGCTGCTACCCAACAGCAATAATCACCCTCAATGCAGCAAAAAACACATTTTAATCATGCTTACAAAACATGGGGTGTGCAACAATGACAAGTGGCGACTCAGTCCTTTTATTTTTATTTCAATTCTTATATATTTATTTATTTATTACTGCTGCAGAGCTGACTTATTCAGCCTTACTTTTGTTTGATGGCTGATGGCTTTTTTGTCGTAGTTTTCATTTGCACCGACTCGATGGCACTTTTTAATTTCACTGTGCATTTTTACATGTCACAATGACAATAAATTCTATTCTATTTAGTTCAGTTCATAAATAGTAAAAGCATGCCTCCAGAATTTCACAACAAATTGTTGTGATTATTACGGCAGAAAAAACGCCTAATTTTGCAGCAAGGTTTTTAAAAGTTTCAATGTTGAACGAGACAGTGCTCCAGGATTTCACTTTGATTTTTTTGTACTTTTTGTAGTAAACCAATGCTCGCTGTTGTTGCAGTTTTTCTGAGGCAAACTTTGCGATGTTTTAAGGAGTCATTTACATTACCACAGTGGATCAAATTTCTTGTGGAGATTTTAGCAAAATAAAATGAAAAAAAAAGTTAAATATAAACCCTGATACTATGATAAAATTATTGCTCTTTTTTTATATCACAGAAAACATTTTTTTCTGCAGGGGTAGTGACATGGTCAGGGTTGGCCACCCCTACAAGAAAAACTCTGATTGGCTGCTGCCTGTAGCAAAGCTCTTCATGATTGGCCAAAGTTTGGAGAAAGTTGCACCGATTTGATAAGTTGCAAGGTCATGTTGAGTTAGCGCGAGTTGTTCAATCTGATAAAACTTCCATCAGGATACTGATTTTAGGACAGTGGGGATTCTTTAGCTGCCTTTTAAAATATTTTCATTTTTCTGACACCATATTTAACTTCAGCAGATATTGGAGATTTCTGTGGTTGGAGAATGATATTTTATCTCAAAAGAGTTTTATTCCAGTCTGCATTTACTCGAAAAAGGAATGAAACTAATTACTGAAGTCCTGGTATCAGCCATAAAGAAATATACAAGAAATAAATCTGCAGTAAGAATACAGAATAAGAATATGTCCATAATCTAAGGCTTGTAAAATCTAGCAAAAATAATATTGATAATATTTACAGTCTTAACCTAAAAACAGAGTCTCAGTAAAAAAAAAACAATGCTAACATAATCTAAAGCGAGTAGAATATAAGAAAAAATATGACTATTTGCAGCATTAACCTAAAATAAAACCTAAATAAAACAATGGTATAAACTATTTACAACACTAATGCAATCTAAACAGTGGAGTAGGTGGAGTGCAAAGAGGCTGAAAATTTCTGTGGTATTTTAGCCTTTTACTTTTACACCAAGATGGTGGATTTTTTTCATATTAAACTACAAGAATAAGCTCCCTGATTGGGTGCATTTGCTGTCAGCAGGTTAGTAAATCAGTATTTTAGCTTTTAAAATTCAGATGATGTTTAATTTTACTTTTACCTACAAAAATAATTTTTAGATACGACCTAGAAAATAACTACTTTTAGTCATTTCTACACATTGTTATTGGCAAAAATGAGTTTTGAAATATCGGACATCAGCATAAATTGAATATCATGCTTCCTTAACAGACTTTAGTTGTTGAAGTGTTTGTTTTTGTGGCTCGTGGGCATGAATGTGTGAAATAAGCCGTTCTGTAGAAACTCTGATCACAGTAAAACTTTGACCTGTAACATGGGGTTAATTTACACTGGAGTGAATGATTCAAGTGTTGGTGCTGTTATAGCTGTACTTTGATCGGCCCCCTGCAGTAATGCAGCTGGATCACCTTAAGTCCAGGATGTATCGTCTTCCTGCAGACGCTCATCTCCTCTCCCCTCGGGCTCAGGTGTGTCTGTGTGAATAAGTCAGAGGTTGTGTTGAGTGTCAGCCGGAGTGCTGCGTCACATTAGATGTTAACTCCTGAAGGATTAAAGAGGGACTGCTTGTTGGTTAGGACGCGTTAAAGCTAGGGTTGGTAATTTGATTTAGATGCACTTTATGTTATACTGGTTAAAATGATCGTTATGTCCCGATGGTGCACGATGTGTTTTTAAAGAGCCAAAAACAGCTGCTGTCTACAGCAGGAGTTAAACAGGGAAAGCTTTAACAGCTTACAAAGTGCATTTGTGAGGTCACACACTGATGTTGGATGAGAAGGCCTGGCTCACAGTCTCTAATTCATCCCAAAGGTGTTCTATGGGGTTAAGGTCAGGACTCTGTGCAGGCCGGTCAGTTTCATCCACACTAGACTCTGTCCTCCATGTCTTTATGGACCTGCTTTGTGCTCTGGTGCTCAGTCATGTTGGAAGAGGAAGGGGCCAGCTCCAAACTGTTCCCACAAAGTTGGAGCATGGAATTGTCCAAAATGTCTTGGTGTGCTGAAGCATTCAGAGTTCCTTTGACTGGAACTAAGGGGCCAAGCCCAGCTCCTGAAAAACACCCCCACACCATAATCCCCCCTCCACCAAACTTTACACTTGGCACAATGCAGTCCCACAAGTATGGTTCTCCTGGCAACCTCCAAACCCAGACTGGTCCATCAGATTGTCAAATGGAGAAGCGTGATTGGTCACTCCAGAGAACGCGTCTCCACTGCTCTAGAGTCCAGTGGCGGCGTGCTTTACACCACTGCATCCACGCTTTGCATTGCACTTGGTGATGTGAGGCTTGGATGCAGCTGCTCGGCCATGAAAACCCATCCATGAAGCTCTCTGCACTGTTCTTGAGCTAATCTGAAGGCCACATGAAGTTTGGAGGTCTGTAGCGATTGACTCTGCAGAAAGTTGGCGACCTCTTCTCACTATGCGCCTCAGCATCCGCTGACCCCGCTCCGTCAGTGTACGTGGCCTACCACTTGGTGGCTGAGTTGCTGTGGTTCTCAAACACTTCCACGTTCTTATAATCCAGCTGACAGTTGACTTTCACTTATGTTTGTTAAAGCAGTCTGCATGCCTAGGTGATGATTTTATACACCTGTGGACATGGAAGAGACTGGAACACCTGATTCTGATTATTTGGATCGGTGAGCGAATACTTTTGGCGATATAGTGTATGTAGAGAATGGCAGAGGAGCTACCTATACCCTGATCAATATCGGGTTGTGTGTACTAACTAATGGCCCTTTTCCACTAGCACGCCTTGGCCCTACTCTACCTGGCCCTACTCGATTTGCAGTGTGTTTCCACTAGCCTGGTACCTCCTAAAACAAGCTAGTTTTAGTACCTACTCCGCTCTGGTTCCAAGCGAGCTGAGTCGATACTAAAAGATTACGTTGCCAACTGCCGGCTGCTGATTGGTCAGACAATGTCGTCATCGATGAGTCATGAGCATGACGACCTAGCATGGTAGCGGTCGCTACCATTAGCTTACCCTCGTACGTCTTTCCTTTGCAGCTCGGTTGCTCTCGTCCTCAGCTTCATTCTGTTGTATAGCTTCCAAAACTCTCCTGTGCTTCTCAAGGGGTATTTCTTCTTACCACCTGTAGCCTTCTCCTGCTTTCCTTTTTTACTCGGTTTGTGACAAAAAGCCACAGATTGTTGTGTCACACTTAAAATGACGTCATAATGTCGTGCCGTTCAGCGGTTTAAAGCGACACTGCACCCCGTTGGGCAGGCGACTGGGGCTAACGGAAAAGCAGCACAAGGCGTGTAGAGTAGGGCAAATGGAAAAGGGCCATAAGTTGCCATGTTTGTTTGTTTTTTAACTTAACTATGATCATTTTGGGGGGTTTTCTTTCCGCTGACTGAGACATGATTTGGCGTAATGTAAAACACAAACGTTGAGGAGATGCTACTTTCAAATTCATGCTAGTTTTCCAAAATCCCCGACCCTAGCTTCAACATCAGGATTTAGCCTCATTTAAAGATGACCAGGTTACGAAGCCTTGGCTGTGGCAGATCTTTGTTAACGAGGATGAATCTAAACATCAAAATTCTGCTAACTATCACAGCATCAGAAGTTTTTCCTCAACGTCTCCTCCAGACTCTCTCCTCATCTCTGTCGCCGGCATGGCCATCTACACCGGCTACGTCTTCATGCCGCAGCACATCATGGCCATCCTGCACTACTTCGAGGTTGTCCAATGACACCATGATGCCGACCTCCCGTCCACAGGTCCCATCGGTCCCCGGCTCCTGGTCCACCCGTCTGTCTGCTGTCTCTGGACCTGGACCTCATCTCCTCGTCTCCATACCAAAGGTCAAAGCTGTGAGCGCTGTGCTGGAGCTCCTCGGTGGACCGTGTTCTCCCTGGGACCATTTCTCCTCCACTCCAGTGTTTAACTGTGGAGGATGTTCATCATGGACCAGAAGGCGTGCTTGATTTTCATCACTGTGTTTTCATTCTCCTAAATCAAGCGCTCCTTACTGTTCTGAAAATGTAAATTGCAGGACTTTTTATTCCAAGAAGATATCAAACTGTTGTTGTCTTAGTTGTTTTTCATGGTCGGGGAGCAGAGTTTTTGTTGTTTTTTAATGAGCCGGATAAGATTATAAAGCAGAATCCCTGCTTAAAAATGCCTGACCTATGAGATAGGTGGAGCAACCGTGACGGAAATGTTCAGTCATTCTTCACCTCCTCTTATAAGAGCTTTATTCTAACAAACATGCACATGTTCTCCTTGGCAAAAAGTGTATTTTTATATAGTTTAAGATTGTTTAATTCAAACTACAAGCTAGAGCTGAGCAATATATCGATTCACTATAATTAATTTCTGCAGAAGATTTAAAAAGTAAAAGAAATCAAGATTTTTTTTCAGGCTTTTCCTGCCAGTGTGAACAAGGCGTCAGTGTTTCACTGCATAAAACAAAAAGCTGCCACATTCCTGACTCGGTTGAGTAATTGTGTGGACTCCTCCAGACATTTGTGTTCATTTTATGCAAATACAACATCTGCTTGTTGGTGATTTTCAAATCTAAAACAATTCTTAAGTTAGAAGAGGGAGCGGGCTTATGTTATATCGGCTTTACCAGGTACTCCGTCAGAGGCAGCATGACTCTTAATCGTAAATATTGAAGATATCTGTTTTACAATTTAACAGCGAGGAGGCTCCCATTTGATCAGCAGCTGAAAAGTAGTGTTGATAACAGGGCTGTGTTAGATTCAGATTTTCTGGATCGATTCAATTCTGTATTTATTCAGTCTGGGATATCTTATTTAAAATAGTGCTGTAAATTTAAAAAGTGACCTTTTGACCTGGTACATCCTTAAAAATTGTTTTAACATGAAGAACTAAACCCAAAGCAGTTACATTAATCATATTTTAATGATATGCATTAATGCATATTCTGTATATTACTAGTTTTTTGTCCAACTCGTATTTTCCTTTGTACTTGTTTAATCTAAAATACTGTACATCCAGAAGAAGGGAAAACTACCCAAGTTAAAAGATCCATCTTTGGATTTTATGGATTGATTATGAACCAGAAAAAGGAAAAGCGATTTTTTTAACCCAGCCCTAGTTTATAACATAAATTTGAGGATTATGTGGCCAAATCAGGAAACTGCTCCTTAATTTTAAGTCATGCAAATCAGGCTATAATCTTTCTAGCGTGTGTCAGCCACTTTAATCAGAGATTTTTAAAAAATTAAATGGCTTTAAATTGCACAAAGACCCAGCAGGCAGATATTATATAAATGTTATATTATGCATGCTATTTCAAAGTTACAAAGACATTTTAAAAAGCCAAATCCAGACCCACTTCTCACAGGAATAATGTGCCTTTGTCAGTAACCAAATTTAACCTGTTTACCAAAGCACTGGACCCTGAAATGACTCAAGTCAAACAGCAACAGCGTAAAAAACATGATTTTTAGCAACACAAAAAACAGCTTCAGTGTCGATCTGTTGAGGGGAAAGAGAGCTGAAGATTTGAGAAAACATGCAGTACAAGAAGCTGCTTATTTTAAAGTTTAAGGGCAAATTATAGATTTTTTTAAAGGTGTTAAAACGAAAAATGAAGCAAATATTTGTGCAATTCTCCTGATTTTTTTTTCTTTTTACTCAAAACAGAAATCTTCTGATTTGCTGGTTATAAATACTGTTGGTTCTTGTGATTTTTAAAGACCAAACAAACACGTCAAATCAAAAACATTTTTATCCACAAGCACTCAAAACACAAAAATGATGCACCATAAATGTCATTCTTTCTAGAAATCTGCGCCTTGATGTCATTACTCGGCATCCTTTTGTTATTTTATTTTACTGATTTACTGCTAAAACTTTGAATTACTGTAGAAGGACAGATTTTAACAAGTCTGCAACTTACGAGAAAACCAGATTTTATTTTTAAACACTGGCAAAAACTGACAAAAAATTAACTTACTCATACACAACTGTTGCCGACATGCAGTTAAGTCTTCTATAACATTACATTTATGGTAAACAGGCAGAAAATGAATCAACAGCTCTTTTGAATGTCCACATTATACTTAAAATTTTACAGAAGGCATCACTAAAAAGTATATTCTCTGCACAAGATAATTATCCCCAAATTTCCATTTTAATGTATTTTATGTGCTCCACTGCTACTGCTATCCCTTCCAAAGTTGTGATTCTTATTCCCTGAAGACACTGTATTTTTCTCATATTTTTGTATATAATCTTGTACACATATTTGTAAAGTTTTGTAGTCAGATATGATGGTATAAAGAATAAAATATTTGTGGTTTTCTGTGAGCTTCTGGTGCAACATACCTGTAAAAACTGAAATCATTAAAGGGATATTTCACTACGAGACAGACGCTTGTTTTAAATGATTTATTTTTATTTTTATTTATTCTTGAAAGCAACAAGTTTTAATTCAAGGTCAAATGTCTGGAGAAGTCATATTTTGATGGCTTTATCAAACATTCTTTTTTGTTAAACACTCATTTATCACTCATGAAGCACACCTGTTTGACTAATCAACCAATCACATTGCAGCAAGTCGGTGCATGTTGACATGGTCAAGGTAAGCTGTTTGAGTTCAAACTGAGCATCAGGATGGAATTGAAAGGTGATTTAAGTGATTTTGAAACGGTATGTTTATTTTTTTTTAGAAATTACTGATCTGCTGAGATATTCACGCACATTAATCAACCAAGGGTTGACAGAGAATGGTCCAAGAAAAGGGTTTATATCCAATCTAGGACATGAACGAAAGGCCACCCTGGTTCAAACAAGATGTACCTAATGAAATGACCGGAGAGTTTATTGATAATATAGCAATAAGTACAAGCAATAAGTGGGTGTATTTGTGTTAATGAGTGTTCATTAAAATTTGATCATATGAATAATATTTGTTTTATTTTTTTGCTATGATAATTATTTTAGGCAAAGATATGTAGATCCTAAAGGCCAATGCCTGACTAAAATATTACAATACCAGTAGTTTTTAAATATGAAATTATTAACTTTTTTTTGCCAAAAGTTTTAAATACCTTAAGTTTTTCTTGTCTTAATATCAAATATATATGATCCAAGCTTCTCTTGTACCAGCAAAGTCGCATTAAATAACATTGCTATGAAAAAAAGGAACATTTGATCATGTGTTGGATGATTGTAGTTTAGTTTTTTATTTAGAAAATAATTCAGATCTCAAGAAAAATGAATCAGCAAAAGTTTCAAATCTTGCAATTGGATTTTATTATTAACATTTTTTAAATATTTGATTATTTTATTTTGTATTTTTACTCTAATATTTTTTATTTTATTTTGTTTTATTTATGTTTTTTATTCATATTGTTTATATTTATTTTATTGTATATATATATGTGTGTATTTATCAGATTTTTGTAACGGCAATGGAATTCTAATTTCCTTGAGGAGTTTAAAAAAGGGTTATACAGTACTATCTGATCTATTTGGATCCCAAAATGGTCCAAATGTCAAAAAGTTATGTAAAGTGAAGAATTACAGTCGGTATGTAATCTCTTCTTTTAGCTGAAGGGAGTTTTCTCCAGCACTTGAACCTGAAATATGTGGCTGTTATAATTATACGTGGTCAATTTAAAATATATGCTATTTAATCATATTTATTGAGTAACACTACTTTTTTTTTTTGTTAATACGTATCTGTCTGTTCGTTTGTTTTATCTGTATAGATTGTAATGGGAGTGAAGAGAAGAACCATTTCCGGCTGCGTCACCAGGAGGAACCACAAGATGGCGGCACTGCACCAACCGCCGCAGAGCGCGACACTAAACAAAGACCAATGAAGACACAGCGCGCCATATTTGATACGTTAACTGGTTTGATATTCTGATTTAACAAAAGCTAAACTGGAAGAATTGTCGAGTTTCTTCACGGATTGGAGCACAAGTTAAACTACTTTCATCGAGGATTCTGCCCAAAAACAGCCAAGAAGTTTCCAACACTCTCAAAAGGTTCGTATTTTCTATTTTTTTGTGTTCAACTTTGGAGACGTTAAAGGGACCAACTTTACTTTAAACCCTGTGATACTACCATATTGGTACTTGGGCATTATCATTTGAAAAATAAATCAATCTAATCAACAAATAACTTTATGAAAGTGAATTCTGTATAAATATTGTCCTCCTTTTTCTTAAATTAATCAATTTTTTGACATTTCAATGCTTTTTTTCAATTTCTATTCCTTTCTTAATTCATCTAAAACCTAAAAGCAGTGTCAAAAATAGTTCACATGTTCATCAAATCAACTGAACACATAAATACAAACATGAATGTCACAGGACAAACCAGTTTGAGAAGAGAGAATGAAACAGAAAGCTTGTTGAGTCACAATACAGAAAGAAAAGTCTTATTCTTAACCAGCTTTCATTATTCATAGAAACAATATCAAATATATCAGCACCTACTGGTCATATTTTTAAAAGAAAACTCAACACCTACCTCTTTAATCTGGCTTTTAGCTGATTGTATTTATTATTTTACGTTATGTTTTAACTTATTTTTAACCCTTTTATTCATTTTTTTTATTTGGAATTTATTCTTTGTTAAATGCTTTTTCTTTTATTATCCTATTTTAGCTGATTTTATTATGCACCTGATGCTACACTTTTCATTTTAACTTATTTATCCAACTTTTATTCTATACTGTTATATTATTTTATTTATTTGTGTATTTACACATTTATTTATCTTACCCTCTAGTATTTTCAAGTATTTTTTAATTATTATTTTAGTTTTAGCTCCTGTGTTTCCTTATTTTTAATTCAATAGTGTTTCCTCTATCCTCTAATTTATTTTTCTGTCAGAATGTCCTTTTTATGTCTTTGTGTGTTTGAGTAACTGAGTGTGGATACTGAACTATGTTTTCATTTTATGCAATTATCCAATTTTCTGCCTTTTATTCCACTTGTTTTTATTTTATTTTATCTTTTTCTCATGTAAAGCACTTTGTATTACAAAGTCCTGTATAAAAAGTAAAATATAAAAACTAAACTATACAAATAAAGTTTGATTGATTGATATTGGTAATCACCCCATTTACAATCTACAGTCAATATTCAGAAACATAAATCTACACGCACCTATGTGCACAACAGCATCCTTTACATTAACTTAACAGAGAAACTAATAAATACATAAACACTTTCCAAGAATAACACACACACCTTTTATACACACAAAGATATATACAAACTCACCAAATATTAAAAGTAAAAAAAAAAAAAAAGTCTCTCACAGCACCTGCTCTAAACACATTATAAACATATTCATCTTTTGGTTTTCTACACCTGGCGTTTTATTATTATGTGTTATTTTAGAAAAGTAAATACCTGTCCTCCACAAAATAGACCTTTTTAGACAGATCCAGCTTAAGCACCATAAACAGATTCATAGGATCTTTCTCACTAGCCTGATTTTGCTGCAGGTTTACAAACAGTTGTGAGAATTTTGATTTTTTATTTTCTTTAGAATATAACCAAATTGGATCAGTTTCCAGCGCCTTACGGTGTTTTATGCGTCCTTAAATGAAAAAAAAGATACAATTATTCTGTGTGATATGTTTTTAATTGTTACTGTCAAGTTTTCATCAGGTTGATAGAACTATGATGAAAGTACTTAGTTAACAAAATTAACACTGAAACAGTGCTGTTATATAAAATGTGTGTTACTTGAATGCTAATAAACGTTTAAAGGTGCAGTGTGTAGAACTTGGCATTTTAGCGTCATCTAAAATGCCAGATTCTAGAATGAACCTAACCGTAGCCAAAACGTCACGTCGCTGAGCAACGGATGGAAGTTTGAATCCCTCGGACAGAGTAACAACTTTCATCCACCGCCATCCTCTCCTCTTCTTCACCTGCATTCCAGGTAGATTTCAGAACCGGCAGACAGATTCGTGTTTCATTCTTTTTGTCCCTAAAAACCACCCGTAGACAACATGGCGGATCAATATGTCGGCCTACCTGAAACAGCGGCCTGCGGACGGTAATGCAATTTTTTAATAAAGATTTTTCTAACTAAATGAAAATAAAACAAATGTTTTACGGGGATGATTGTACTCCATTTTGACAGACTTTACATACAAATAGAAACATATCTCCTATATTCACCGTTTATGTTTGGCGAAATGCGGTGCATGTATAAAATGCCACATTCTACACACTGCACCTTTAAGTTAAATGATGTTAAAATTTGAAACAAACCATCCTTCCGCCCAAAGACCAAAAACATCCTCATTCATTTAATTGGCGACTCTAAATTGCCCTGTGAGGTATGAGTGTGAATGGTTGTCTGTCTCTCTATGTGGCCCTGTGATTGACTGGTGATAAGTTCAGGGTGTACCCCACCTTTCGCCAATGACAGCTGGGCTCTAGCCCCACCCCCACCCCACAACACCGAAAGGAATTCGAAAATGAATGAATGGATGAATTGATTAATTAAAAACAATAAAAAAAAATCGGTATTTTCTTTTTTCATCAACAGGTGTTAAAGAGAGTTATGTGTTTACCAAAAACCTCACAGGCTAACTCCCACTTTAGTTGCTTTATTTTAGTACTACTACAAGTACTAATAATAAGAGAAGTAAATAATTGTATTTGTGCAGAACTTTTTAAAAAAACATTTCTTTTATCAATTTTGAGTTTGGAAATACGGGCATGTTGGATATCAGCCAAAATTATTGTTTATATAAATTGTTATTGTTTAATTCTGACCCCTTTTGGAAAAATATAAATATATCAATAAACTACTGATATTTACAATTTTCTTCATCTTGAGATGGAATAGAGTAGAACATAAAAGAAGAGTAGAGTACAGTAAAGTAGAATAGAATAGAATAGTAGAGTAGAGTAGAGTAGAGTAGAGTAGGGTAGAGTAGAATAGAATAGAAGAGTAAAGTAGAGTAGTAAGTAGAGTAGAGTAAAATAGAGTAGAGTAAAAGATTAAAGTAGAATAGAGTAGAAACATAGAGTAGAGTAGAATAGTAGAGTAGAGTACAGTAGAATAGAATAGAAGAGTAAAGTAGAGTAGAGTAGTAAGTAGAGTAGAGTAAAAGAGATTAAAGTAGAATAGAGTAGAAACGTAGAGTATAGAAGAGTAGAGTAGAGTTGAGTAGAACATAATAGTAAGGAAGAGTAGAATAGAAAAGAATAGAATAGAAGAGTAAAATAGAGTAACATGGAAAAGTAGAGTAATTAGACTAAAGTAGAATAGAGTTGAGTAGAATAGGATAGAAGAGTAGAGTAGAGTACATGAGTAGAGTAGAATAGAATAGAATAGAAGAGTAAAGTAGAGTAGAGTAGTAAGTAGAGTAGAGTAAAATAGAGTAGAGTAAAAGAGATTAAAGTAGAATAGAGTAGAAACGTAGAGTAGAATAGAAGAGTAGAGTAGAGTAGAATAGAAGAGTAGAGTAGAATAGAAGAGTAGAGTAGAGTTGAGTAGAACATAATAGTAAGGAAGAGTAGAATAGAAAAGAATAGAATAGAAGAGTAAAATAGAGTAACATAGAAAAGTGGAGTAGAGTAGAGTAATTAGACTAAAGTAGAATAGAGTTGAGTAGAATAGTAGAATAGGATAGAAGAGTAGGGTAGAGTACATGAGTAGAGTAGAATAGAATAGAAGAGTAAAGTAGAGTAGAGTAGTAAGTAGAGTAGAGTAAAATAGAGTAGAGTAAAAGAGATTAAAGTAGAATAGAGTAGAAACGTAGAGTAGAATAGAAGAGTAGAGTAGAGTAGAATAGAAGAGTAGAGTAGAGTAGAGTAGAATAGAAGAGTAGAGTAGAATAGAAGAGTAGAGTAGAGTTGAGTAGAACATAATAGTAAGGAAGAGTAGAATAGAAAAGAATAGAAGAGTAAAATAGAGTAACATAGAAAAGTGGAGTAGAGTAGAGTAATAAGAGTAAAGTAGAATAGAGTTGAGTAGAATAGGATAGAAGAGTAGAGTAGAGTATATGAGTAGAGTAGAATAGAAAAGTAGATTAGAGTAAAGTAGAATAGAAACGAATATTAGAGTAGGGTAGAATAGAAGAGTCGAGTAGAATCCAAGAGTGGAGTAGAGTAGAATAGAAAGGTAGAGTAGAATAGAACAGAAGAGTAGAGTAGAATAGAATAGAATAAAAAGAACAGAAGAATAGACTGTTTTAGTAGAGTAGAATAGAAAAGAAGGAAACGAATAGGATTGAAGAGTAGAGTTGAATAGAAAAGTAGAGTAGAGTAGAGTAGTTGAGTTGAGTTGAGTAGAATAGAATAGAAGAGTAGAATAGAGTAGAGAAGTAGAATAGAGTTAAATATAGAGAAAAATAGAAGAGTAGAGTAGAATATAGAAGAACATAGAAGAGTAGAGAAGAAGAGCAGAGAGGAGTAAAGTTGAGTATTATATATTAGAATAGAAGAGTAGAGTAGAGTTGAGTAGAATAGAATAGAATAGAAAATAATAGTTCTTTACTGTCACTATCAAACACTTGTTAGGCTTCAGAATTTTGTATAATGAAACATAGTTAGGGGTCATCTATGGCATCATAAAAGAGAAACATAAACAGATGATAAATAAACAATCATTAAAATTAAATACAGATAACTAAGAGAGTATTTTATGTACACCAGGGCATTTAGAAGTGCTGAAAGTGTCCTGTTCCAGTGAACTGTGCAGAAAAAAAGCAGGTTTATGAGCTAATCTGGGTATTTCTATTTATTTTTAGTATTTTATTTATTCTATTATTCTATTATTATTATATGAAAAATAGATCAGGATCTCATTTACAAGGGTGACCTGGCCAAGATGTCTGCAGCACACGTCATAATAAATAGATATTTCTGCCCAAATGTAATGTTCCGTCATCGTGGGGAAGAAGTTAACATATTCACGTGTTTTCTCAAAATTAAGGATGACAGTTTTTATGATGTATGCACAGCAGGTAGAAGCACAATAAGAGAAATAAATAAAACATTTGTGATACAGAAAAGTCAAATGAAGGAAACAGATGTTCCCAGATGTGCGGGTAATTACACAATAAGATGATTAACATCTGCCTCCACATGTTCTTTTTTTATTTTACAAACAGTATTTGTCTTTTTCCTCAGAAACCGTAGGAGAGGATATACACGCTGTTCTCCAGGACTGTGAGTCAGCACAGGACATAAATCAGCAGCTCCTCCTCGTGTTTTTATTACCGACACTCAACACAAACACTCGAGTGTGAGGCAGAAACAAACCTGAGGCACTTTTCCTCAGAATCAGAGTCTTTGGCAGTCGATCAGAGAGGAAACTGGGCTCTGGTTACTGGTTAACTCAGACGATGAAGATCTTCTCACGTACGCAGAATCAAGCTGCAGGCTGGAGTTTGAACGGCACAAACACACACAGATTTCACACGTTTGTTTTTAATGTTTAAGTGGAATTAAAAGGTAAAATGTCACTGCCATGTCGATCTTATTTGGTATTTTATACTGCATTTTTCATCTTTTACAGCCAAGATTAATTTGGATGTTGTAATTTAGAATAAGATCAGATTTATTTTTCGAATTGTGTTTTCTCAAATTCTCAAATCAACATTTGACATCTACACAAACTTTAAAAAATAACACATAAAACCAGGGATGCAGGAGACTGGATTTACGCTGATATCTGATGTGTTGGTTTGTTTGAGCTCATCGCCAATATCAACTTTTTTTCGTTATTTCTTAATAAAAATTGGCCTGTTGCTTTGAAAAACAACATTAATTGTTGAAAAAATGAAACTTATTTTTTTTAAATGCACAAGTGCAGTGATAAAAAAGTAAAGCAAAATAACCCAAACACATATTTTATATATTTTTTTCTTTTCTTCTCTTTTACTCCTGTTTGTTTGTTTGTTTTTGTTCCTATTTTTTAACTTTTTTTTTACTTCTTCGTGTTTTCTTGATTTTTCTTCTTCCCTTTTGCTCTTGCTTCTGTTAATGTTTCTTTTTTTAAATCTTTTTTTTGCTTGTTTTTTCTCTCTTTGCGTGTTCATCTGTTCTCTTTCATTATTGCTTTGTTTATTTGCTGATATCTGATATGTATATATTGACTTGGTGCTTTCAACGTGAGAGTTATCTGAGAGCAGAAAACATTTACTGTTCAAAAAATAAAGCTTTTGAATGAGCAAGTGCAGTGATAAAGAGATCAAGCAAAAACAAATAATTTAAAAAATATTTTTTTTTCTTTTCTTCTCTAATTCTTCCTCTGTTTGTTTTTCATTGTTCCTAACTTTTGCTAATTTTTTTTACGAACATTTTTGTATGTTTTCTTGTGTTTTTCTCTTTTTCCCTTTTGCTCTTGGTTCTGTTATTTTTTTTTGTCTTTGTTTGCTTGTCATTTTCTTTTTCTTTCTTTCTTTTTCATCTGTTCTCGTTTCTTATTACCTGGTTTACCTGCTTTTTCTTTCAGTTTTACTTATTACTCGCGGTAGTAGTATGTATCTGTTTCTGTGCCTTTGTATGTGTATAGATAAATAAATAAAAATAATTATAAGAATAAAATGACAACATATATACTGTAGTTATTAGGGCTGGGACTATGCACTTTTCCCCGATTCGATTTTTTACGATTTTTTGTTGCCGATTTGATTTAAACTGTGATTCTACCATATTGCTGATTTTCTCAATCTTTAGTTAGCTTTTTTAACACCAGTGAAAAAAGCTGAACAATGATGATACCTACAGACTATATCAGGAAAAATACACGTCACATGTGAGTCTGTTTTTAGGATTAATTCATCAATATATTTTAACCAGCTGTTTATACTCTCTCTTCAAAAGACTGGACTGCATTTAAAAGTGGATTATTAACACAGACTAAAATGAAGCATTTAAATTTGGAAAAAAACGATTTTTGAACAAAAAAATTGTTTAAAAAAAAAAAGATACTAATGTCAAGAAATTTTTCTCCCACCTCTAGTAGACACTTATTAAAAAATCTTGTTTCGCTCTTTTTGTCTTGAAAACCCACTTAATAAAAAGAAAATTAAAGTTTAATGAGTATGATTGTTCACCTATTTCGACTGACTTTACTTTAAAATAGAAACATTTTATTCTATATTCACCATTTTTTTCACCATTCACCAGTCCATTTCTGGACTGCATTTAAATGGCTTAGTAACATAGACTAAAATGAAGCATTTATTTAAGGAAAAGAAATGATTTTTAAACAAAAAAAAATCGATTTACAAATCGTCAAACTAGGGCTGGGCAATATGGCCACAAATAAAATCCCAGATTTTTCCCCATAAAACTCGATTTTAATCGATTTTTTTCCCCCTCTAAAACCCAAAAAACTCCAAGTGGCACAAAAAAGACATGAATCAAGTTCTGCTTGTATTTTGTCAAAATATGTTCCTAAATCAATCAGAATTTCCCTCTTAAAATTAAAGCTTGTCATAAAATGTTGATTATGTAGTTCTAACGCAGGCAGGTTTGCCTATAAACACTGAAAGCTGAGGGATTTTCACAGCTTGTTAACATGTTTCTCTCTGATCAATATTTAATCTAATTAAAAAATTAAATAAAAGCCTAAAAATGCTTAAGCAAAACCAGACAGGGCCACCACCATGAAAACTGTAAAGTTTAGTATTTATATTTTTTAAACTTTTGTAAGAAATTACAATTAAAGTAAGTGAATGAAAAAAATCTCATTTTTTTTTAAAAATCTTCTGCAGGAAATAATTCGAATTAATCGATTGAATCAATATATTGCCCAGCCCTACATCAAACAAAAAATCCAGATACTTGTGTGAATCCATTTTTTCTCCCACCCCTACAAAATATACATAATACACAGTCATAATTCAGTTGAAGAAAATAAATCTGATGATAGAAGATTATCTGATTCCTCAGAAAACTGAGTCAGTGACTTCATCTCTAAATTTGGATTTCTATATTTTTTTAATATGAAAAAAAAAAGTTTTGTTGCACAAATAACAGAAGTCCATTCATGCCCAGGATAACCCTTAACAAACATATCTGCTTTGTTAAAAACCTGAAATGTTGTTTAATGAAGAGGAAAGAACACAGTTTTACCCACAAGTAATTTGTTGCAAATGTCATTCTTTATTCTTTATGATTTTTGAACAAAAATATAGATTTTTGGATGTTGTAATTTGGAATCAGATCAAATTTATTTTTTGAATTGTTTTGTTTGATTCCCAAATCAACATTTAACTTCCACACAAACTTTAAAAACTAACACAGAAAACCAGGGATGCAGGAGATTGGATTTATGCTGATATCTGATATGTTGGTTTTTCTGAACTCTTTGCCAATATCAACATTTTTTTGTCTTTTATTCATAAAAATTGACTTGTTGCTTTCAATTTGAGAGTTGTCTGAGAGCAGAAAACAACATTAACTGTTGAAAAAAAGAAGCTTTTCAATGTTCAAGTGGCGTGATAAAACAATAAAGCAAAAACAAACACACAAAAATGTATATATATATATATATATATTTTTTCTTTTTCTTTATGTTTTCGTTGTTCCTATTTTTACTAATTTTTGTAAAAACTTTTTTGTACGTTTTCTTGTGTTTTTCTCACTTTCCCCTTTGCTCTTGCTTCTGTTAATTTTTTTGTTTTTGTTTGCTTGTTTTTGATTTTTTTCTCTCTTTATGTAATCAACTACCCTCCCTTTGTTATTGCTTTGTTTACCTGCTTTTTCTTTCAGTTTAACTTACTACTCGCAGCAGTAGTATGCATCTGTTTCTGTGTCTTTGTATGTGTATACATTAATAAATCAAAATAAATATAAGAATAAAATGCCAATATAGTACATACTGTAGTTACCTACCTAATACCTATATTTTGCTTTTATGCAACAATATCAGCCAATACCGATAACACCATACATCCCTACATAAAACACAAAAGTCAGTTGAATACATTTGTGATTTTTGGGAATATTTATGTTTTTGTTTAGAATAGTTTTGTTTGTGTCTTGTAAAAGTTTTTGCAAGCAGTCAATTTATTCAATTTCTTTTCTAATTTATGTAATGAGGATGCACTTTATTTGACTTTTGCCCAAATTACCAATATTTTTGGACGAAAGAGTGCAGTCTTCACCTGACTAAGGGTCAACAACAACACCTCTGTTTAGGAGTAGAAATTGGAGTATTTTTTAAACAATGAAAACAGATTTATCATCAATATTAGATGATGAATAATGTGGTTTATGCTTTGGATCATTGGTTTCTTTACTGTTGTCTACACTGTAAACATAGTGAATATTACACTGGAGCTTGATTTGAAAAAATCGTGAATCGAATTGAAATCACAATATCTGCCAGAAATATCACAATTAGATCTTTTCCTGAAATATTCCAGCCATACTTTCAACTGCTTCTGTCCACTCGCAAAACTTAGCAAAAATAAAAAACACTAAAGGATAAAAATGAATAAAAGACCTGGATTTATCAACCTAGCTGGAGCCGGTTCTTAGCTGGAGCTGGTTCTTGATTTAATTCTTACAGGTCAGGTTTGTGAGCATGTGCTAGGTTGGCACTTTGCCATTCTTCATTCCTGATGACTCTCCTGCACCACCAGCAATGCTAACATTTCCTCATTCGTAGATATTCACGTGCAATGAGTTTTTTTCAAGGGATACGCCAACATTCTTTTCATGTCATGCCTCACTCCTGAGTTCATAACAAGCAGGTAGACTCTATTCTTTTGACTGTGTGCAGTGACAAGGAAGTGAGCTCATCCACTGCTGATTAGCTTAGCTCAAACACTGGGAGACAATGGGTAGTGTTAGCCTGCCTCCTCATACAGTCCCCAGATCAGCTCTTAAGCAACCCTAAACAATCCTATGTGCTTGTTATGCTATGTTACGTCACCTTTATTCAGGCTAAGATAAAGACTTAATGTAATTTTCAAAAAGAATAAAGACAAAACTAAACCGCAGGGGGGAAACGCAAACCACCACAGGCGTGCTTGTAAGTGAGTCAACATGGCTAAGCCCCTGTTTACGAGTTGAGTCTTACTCTAAAAATACATAATGTAATGTAATGTAGGAAAAAATTAGTCACAAAAAGCACACAGGACAGTTTAGAGTTGAGCTGAAGATATTACATGATGACTGTAGCGGAGGCAGGCTAACACTACCCATTGACTCCCACTGTTTGAGTTAAGCTTACTGACGGTGGACGTGCTCTGCCTGTCTCTTACATGTTATTGCACGCACAGTTGAAAGAATGGTGTCTGCCTGCTTGTCATGGACGTGGGCGTGAGGCAAGACATGAAAAGAAAAAATATGTTGGCATATTCCTTTAAGGCTGCAAAGGTCAAACCCTACACCCCAAGACAATGGAGGCAAGGGACGCCAACCCCTTTCATCTAAGCTACACTATAATGCCAAAAGTATTCTCTAACCTGCTTTGACTCACATATTAACTTAAGTGCCATCCCATTCCTAACCCATAGGGTTCAATCTGACATGGGTCCACCCTTTGCAGCTATAACAGCTTCAACTCTTCTGGGAAGGCTGTCCACAAGGTTTAGGAGTGTTTATGGGAATTTTTGACCATTCTTCCAGAAGAGCATTTGTGAGCTCACACACTGATGTTGGACGAGAAGGCCTGACTCTCAGTCTCTGCTCTAATTCATCCCAAAGGTGTTCTATCAGGTTTAGGTCAGGACTCTGTGCAGGCCAGACTCTGTCCTCCATGTCTTTATGGACCTGCTTTGTGCTCTGGTGCACAGTCGTGTTGGAAGAGGAAGGGGCCAGCTCCAAACTGTTCCCACAAAGTTGGAGCATGGAATTGTCCAAAATGTCTTGGTGCGCTGAAGCATTCAGAGTTCCTTTGACTGGAACTAAGAGGCCAAGCCCAGCTCCTGAAAAACACCCCCACACCATAACCCCCCTCCACCAAACTTTACACTTGGCACAGTGCAGTCCCACAAGTATGATTCTCCTGGCAACCTCCAAACCCAGACTGGTCCATCAGATTGTCAGATGGAGAAGCGTGATTGGTCACTCCAGAGAACGCGTCTCCACTGCTCTAGAGTCCAGTGGCAGCGTGATTTACACCACTGCATCGACACTTTGCATTGCACTTGGTGATGTGAGGCTTGGATGCAGCTGCTCGGCCATGGAAACCCATCCATGAAGCTCTCTGCACTGTTCTTGAGCTAATCTGAAGGCCACGTGAAGTTTGGAGGTCTGTAGCGATTGACTCTGCAGAAAGTTGGCGACCTCTTCTCACTATGCGCCTCAGCATCCGCTGACCCCGCTCCGTCAGTTTACGTGGCCTACCACTTGGTGGCTGAGTTGCTGTGGTTCCCAAACACTTCCACGTTCTTATAATCCAGCTGACAGTTGACTGTGGAATATTTAGGAGTGAGGAAATGACTGGATTTGTTGCTCAGGTGGCATCCTATCACAGTTCCACGCTGGAATTCACTGAGCTCCTGAGAGCGACCCATTCTTTCACTAATGTTTGTAAAAGCAGTCTGCATGCCTAGGTGATGATTTTATACACCTGTGGACATGGAAGAGACTGGAACACCTGATTCTGATTATTTGGATGGGTGAGCCAATACTTTTGCCAATATAGTGTATTACATGATGACTGTAGGCAGAGGCAGACAAACACTACCCATTGAATTCCACTGTTTTTCGCTAAACTAACAGTGGACGAGCTCTTCCTGTCCTGCAGAAATGAGGCAGGGCATGAAAAGAAACATTTTTGGCGTATCCCTTTAATAGTCAAACCCTAAACCCCGAGGCAAAGGAGGCAACTCCTTATATCCGATCTACCGACTGTTGAAACTGGACTCGCACATGATACCGAATAAATTCAATTATATAAACAGCTGTTTGTAAAACCGAAGTGCAGCTTTATGATTCTGTAGGCAAAAATATGCCTCTTGGTGACTTTTAATCTCCACACCAGCCCTGTCAGAAAGTCAAATTGGCCTCTTGGAGACAAATTAAAGAAGCAGCTCCATCCAGGCTGGTGCAGGTCAAACCTTCGACCTTCTGTGGCCTCTTTACTTCTCTCTCTGAGGAGACTAAAAACTCCAGGCTGAAACTGCTCAGTTCCTGATTGATCGGTGTGTTTCGGTGCTGATTCACCGCCCCGCGTTGGCGGCATGTTCTCCTCTTGCAGCAGGAAGCTGGCAGCTGTGCGGCCTCACGTATTCACACATTCCTCACAGATGAAGGTTGTGACGGGACGCGATGTGACACGTCTGCACCACCTTCATCTACATAATGACTCTGACACACTTACTGGGGCTCTTGTAATCAAGAACAGGGTGTTTTCTTTTCCCTGATGTCCTTGAACGCTGCGTCAGCGTTGGTTAGTGTCTCTGCTGTGAGCAGCTAAAGCCACAATAAAAAGATAAACGGTCATTATGATCCTTAAACACAGACGGAGGAGTAAATTTGACTTAGATTACATCCGGTTGATCAGTACAAACACAAAAAGGATCTAAAGACTCAGCATTGATGTTTCTGGCAGATTTTGGGATTTCAATTTGATATGCAATTTTCTTCAAATCAAGCTTCAGAGTAGGGCTGGGAAATATATCGATTAAATCGATTAATTTGAATTATTTTCTGCAGAAGATTTAAAAATTAAAAATATGTATATTTTTTTCATTCACTTACTTAAATTGTAAGGAGTTGCAAAGTTTGAAAAAAATAAACACTGAAATTTTACACTTTTCATGACGATGGCCTTGTCAGGTTTTGCACAAGCAATTTTATAGGCTTGTATTTATTTTTAAATTAGATTAAAGAGACTGTGAGGAGTTTCTAAGTAATTACAAAAAAGTCCCACTTTTAGATATATATGCCTGATGGAAATACACACTTTAAGATGAGTTTTATAGCATCTGGCCTGGATACTCAGCTTCAGGAACAAGACAATTAAAACTAGAGCAGATTTATATTATTTTATTATTTATATTACGCATCTTAGAGCACCGGGCTGTAAGTAGTGATATATAGCTGGCTGCAACTAAGATAATAAGTTTTCCAAAAATTGCTTGTTGTCACTCATCAAAAACTACCGCTATGTAACTAGAAAGAGATACATTACCTTGTGGCTTTGCATCCTGTAAGTTGTTGAAAAAAGAAGTTGTAAAGCAATGCAGAGTTCTGAGGAAGGTCCGAGCTGAATTCATTAGAATCACAACAAACACACGCTTTGGCTTGGGTCACGTCTTTTGGTGCGTTCCAGTTGTAGTCAGAAGTAGGAATTTCTGAGTTTCGAGTAGGAAACTGCAACTGGAACATTCCCCAAAGTCGGAATTTCCTACTGGGAACTCGGTGAAACCTCGCCATCCCTGAGTTGACAATCAAAGATGGATGCCCCCAGTGTGAACAGTTATTTAGCTCCTGTAATAATCCATTTATTTGCACTTCTGACTGGGGTGTGTCGCTCTAGATCAGCTGTATACATAGTATTGTTAGACTTATATTTACAAAAATGCTGCCATAGTGATAATCACATTCTTCATACAACTACCCAGGGCGTGCTAACAACAGCTAACAATAGCCTGGTAGATCAGCATGTTTTTTTCCGACTTCAGCTGGAACGCCGATAAGTCGGAGATGATGTCACTCCCAGTTCCGAGGTTACTGGAACGCAGCATTACGACAGTCGCCACGCGTGCTCATGGGTAGCAGAGTCTTAAAGTGATATTCCGGGATTGAACAAGTTGGGTCCTATCACAAGGTTTAGGGCAGAAATTACCCCTACAGCAGTGTTTCTGTGGAGCAGAAGCCCAGGGCGCTAGGACCTAACTCCCTCTTCCTGCTTCGGATCTGCTCGTCTGCTGATTCTGCTGCAGTCAGACGGGGCCATATTTTACTTGACCAAAAACACAAATAAACGGACTCCCACCGAAAAAATCTGATATCGGTCTGCATTCACGCTTTATTTAGAGAATTTTCAGTGCGTTACTTTCACACAAAATCACCGCTAAATAAGGCTCTAGTTCGCATAGCGCCGTGAAACGGCCTCCGTTTGATTTTATCCAAGAGGAAAACAGGACTTCAGAAATTCAAGGAAACATAAAATAAAAAACCTCTACACTCCAGATTTTAGTTTACAGCAGATTTCATTGACTAAAATATGGCTAAATTATGACTAAAACTAGAAATTTTTTTAGGAAAACTAAACGAAAAAGTGCTGTCAAAACTACTTGATACTTGATATTATTAGGGCTGGGACAGTGCGCTTTTCTCCCAGTTCAAATTGTTAAAATTTTTTAGGTGCAATCTTTAGTTAGCTTTTTTAACACCAGAAAAAGATGAACAATGATGATGCCTACAGACTATATCAGGAAAAATACACATCACATGTGAGTCTGTTTTTAGGATTTATTCAGCAATATATTTGAACCAGCTGTTTATACTCTCTCTTCAAAAGACTGGACTGCATTTAAAAGTGGATTATTAACACAGACTAAAATGAAGCATTTAAATATGGGAAAAAACGTTTTTTGAACAAAAAAATCGATTCATAAATCTCAAACAAAAAATCTAGATACTTATGTGAATCCATTTTTTCTCCCACTCATACAAAATATAATACAATCATGATTCAGTTGAAATAAATAAATCTGATGATAACACATTTATCCGATTCCTCAGAAAATCGAGTCAGTGACTTCATCTCTAAATTTGGATTTCTTAGATTTTTTTTATATGAAAAAATAAAAGTTTTGTTGCACAAATGACAGAAGTCCATTCATGCCCAGGATAACCCTTAACAAACATATCTGCTTTCTGATTGGGTAATCTAAAAAACCCTGAAATGTTAAATGAAGAGGAAATAACACAGTTTTACCAACAAATAATTTGTTGCAAATGTAATTCTTTAGTTTTGAACTTTAAAGGTTAAGGGAAAAAGATTGGCAATCAAAATTATAATTACAGTAAAAAAGTCAACCGCATGGTTACAATACCAGTCAAAAGGTTGACTGATAAATTAAAAAGAACATGACCGCAACCTTTTACATCACCTTTTTTTTAAAAACAAAACATCCCAATACTTATGTGAAGCGATTATTTCTTCCACTCCTATACCATAGATACTAAAAACTTGAGTAGCAATTTTATCAGATTTTGACTGCATTTCTGTTTGGAATGAAAAACAATAATCTACTCCACCATCTTCTCTGTAGTGTGGATGTTTTCACTCCACTTCTGACATATTTTGATGTTTTTTTTACGAGTAGAAGATATGATAGTAGTGGAAGATAATTTAACACAACCCAATTAAAAATGAGTCGCAACAAGCAAACAGGACTGTTTGGAGTGGCTGAGGAGCTCATCTGATGACTGTAGGCAAAGGCAGGCTAACACTACCCATTGACTCCCATTGTTTGAGCTAAGCTAATAAGTGGTGGGTGAACTCTGCCTGTTTGTTCCTTGTTACTGCACACACAGTCAAAAGATTGGAGTCTATCTGCTTTTCATGGACTTGGAAATAAAAGCAAGACACAATAGAAAAAGTTGGCGTATCCCTTTAAAAAGAGCATTTATGTTGTAGAATAAGAGCGCAAAAAAATGATTAAATCCATGGACAATTGTCAGTAAACTCTGAACTTTATAGATAGGTAAATATGAATAAGGTTAACAAACATTTGGAGTCCAGGATGTTTATTTTGTTATTTTAGTGATGAATATTTTATATTATTACTAGAACTATATCAACATCCATAACTCTGTCTAAGCTGTTCTAAAGTTGAGAAAGGCAGACTGATTGTGTCCCTAATATTTTGTCCTCGTTGTTGTTGTCGTCCCCTCCTCCCATCAGCTGCTCAGTCAGTTTCTGGCGCGTGCTCAGCTCCACATTCACTGTTTACTTCCTCGCGGACAGGAGGGAGGGAGCACGAGGGCTACATGCGACTCATGCAGTCGTCAATGGCGGCGGGCACGCCCATTGCGCGGGCACGTGTCAGCGCGCGGGCCCTCAGCTCATATGACTTTATTTACAGTCTGAGGGTGAAGAGGAAAAGTTTAAACCATGGAGAGTAAGAGAGAAAATTCATCAGGAGGGTTTAAAGTTTGGTGTTGAATTACTGATCCATCCTGTCGGATCGATAAGTGGAGATGTTTCTGATTATTAATCAATTAAATGATTCATTTATTTTATAATTACGGCGTGTGGAGCTGAGGACTCCCTCCTCCTGCTCCTGCTCCTCCTCCTGCTCTCATAGTGGACATCACATCCAGCACGTCTCTCTGTTCCCTCACGTCCTCTGTTTCTCTGATTCACTGTGAACGACACGCAGAGCGACCGGAAGTGCTTAATAGGTCCTTCAAAATAAAACAGCTCAAGCGTTGTTGAGCTCTGAGGTCTTAAAAAGTAATAAAAGGTGATGTAAAAGGTTGCGGTCATGCCCTATTTAATTTATCAATTAACCTTTTGATTGGCATTGTAATCATGCGGTTGACTTTTTACTGCCTTAGTTACAGTTTTGATTGCCCATCTTCTTCCCTTAAGCTTTAAACTTCCAAACTAAAGAATTACATTTACAAATTATTTGTTGGTAAAACAGTGTTCTTTCCTCTTCATTTAACAACATTTCATTTTTTTTTTTCAGACGAACCAATCAGAAAGCGGATATATTTGTTAAGGGTTATCCTTGGCATGAATGGACTTCTTTCATTTGTGCAACAAAACTTTTGTGTTTTTTTTTTTTTGTTTGTTTGAAAAAATAAATAAAAATGAAGAAATCCAAATTTAGAGATGAAGTCATTGACTCATTTGTTATCAGATTTGTTTCTTTCAACTGAATCATAATTATATTATATATATTTTGTAGGGGTAGGAGAAAAATAGGTTTACATAAGTATCTGGAGTTAAATGCTTCATTTAAGTCTGTGTTAATAAGCCACTTTTATATACAATCCAGGCTTTTGAAGAGAGAGTATAAACAGCTGGTTAAAATATATTGCTGAATAAATCCTAAAAACAGACTCACATGTGATGTGTATTTTTCCTGATATAGTCTGTAGGCATCATCATTGTTCATCTTTTTCGCTGGTGTTAAAAAAGCTAACTAAAGATTGCAAAAATCGGCAATATCGTAGAATTGCAATTTAAATCGAATTGGCACTTAAAAAATTGAATCAAGAGAAAAGTGTATCATCCCAATCCTAATATTTTGAGTTAGAAAATGTATGTTTTGTTTTTATGGATTTATTGAAGTCACTTTTAGGGTCTTCTCATTCGTTTTTATTTATTTTGATTAATTGTACTATTTTCTTATGTTTAAGGTTAAATGTATTGAACCCATTGGTTAATAACAAATAGGTCAGTTTCTCTCATACCTACTATTGCTGACTACTGTTCTCTGTTTGAGTAATCTCACCTGATCAAGACTTTTCTTACAGTCCAAACTACAAAATAAGTAATAAAAGTCTGTTTGATTCCTGCTGATATCAGATCGATGTTGGAATCGGCCAGTACTCAAAGCTGCAATATCAGAGGTGAAAAAGTTGTATCAGAACACCCCTAGTAGGCACCTTTTGTGGAAAATTCTGATATCAATACTTTGATGGAGCTGTTAATGATTCTAAAACTGGATTTGGTTTTCAATTCCCACCCCTAAGCAAGACAATTGGTACTGAATAGAAACAAGTCCAATTGCTCTTGACCTAAAATATCTGTATCAGCAGTTATAAATCACAATAATATCAGCATATCTAATATCGTCAAAAATCCAATATCGTGCATCCCTAGTTTTTTGTGATGGCAGTTTGGATCAGATCCATCGATTCTTTAACAATGCTTTGATGGAGCTGTTAACGATTTTCAACTGGGATTGGGTTTCGATTCCCATCCCTAGATCTATCCATGTTTCTATGTCACTGATCTGTCTGTTTGTCTGTCCATCCATGTATTTATCCATTGATCTGTCTGCAAAGGCACAAAGTGTCGTTCAAAACCGATCCATTAGTTTAGCCTTTATTTTGAAATACGCAACCGGAAGTGGTTTGCTCGCACTCCAGCTGACTCGACGCAGTTCCAGCTGTAATAAGAACTCGGTGACACACAGGATCAGTTTATTGAAACCTTCACTCTGAAGCTGTGCTGACAGTCAGGCTGACCCAGGTTCACTCCCTGCGCTCGTGACCGTCAGTAAAATAACTTTACCTCCACCTGTCAGCACCAATCATCAGACTGATCGATCTGATTGACACCTGTCACTGCCTCCTCCAGCCCGTTAGGATGCCTCTGATCGAGCTGCTGCCTGACTCGGACCTGGAGCGCCTAGCCCTGGAGCGGGTCGTCCCGTCGCTGCTGTCCCGGGGCTTCTATTACGTGGACAACCTTCTGGGGGCCGGGGTCGGGGACGAGGTGCTGCAGCAGGTGAAGGAGATGCACCGGTCCGGGCAGCTGCAGGACGGGCTGCTGGCGGGCTCCGTGCCCGAGATCCACCGGAGGAGCATCCGCGGGGACAAGATCGCGTGGGTGAGCGGGGCCGAGCGGGGCTGCGAGGCCATCAGCTACCTGCTCAACGTGATCGACAAGCTGATCAGCGTGTGCGCGAGCAGGCTCGGGGGCAAGGCCATCAAGGAGAGGTCTAAGGTAAGAGGGGCACGAGCGTTTGGGGTGACTCTTAGAAAGTGCTCAGAAAGCGCAACAAGTGCTGATCAATAAATAAACAGCTACTGTGACGAGTCCTAACTCTGCATGAAGCTAAAATATAAAATATAAAGATATTAAAGAAACACTGAGCATGTAGTCTCCATCTGTAAACATGAAAGAGTAGAGTACATAGTTTTAATTATTGTATTTTTTAATTATTAATACATATATACCACCTAAAACTATGTATTTACTATCAGTGAATAAGCATTAACAGTTTTTAGTGCTCCAGTCAGAAAAAAAGTTGCAATAAAGTTGTAAATAAAGTTCCTATTAAATTGCAAATGTTGCATTTTCCATATTAGACTTTATTTTAAAGTACAATAGTACCTTTACATAGTTGATGTTTTTTAAATAGATATATCTATATGAACTATAACCTATGAAGTTCTTGTATAATGCCAAGTGCTTAAGTGCAAATTAATTTTTATACATGTTAATTCCCACATTATAGGCTTACCTTTCCCCAAGCTTTTGTATTAAAATGTCATTGGATAAAATACAGTTAATATAATTTTTACAACTGATATGAACCCATGAGATATGTTTGAATTTTAAAATAATAATGTAATTTTCATAAAATGAAATGAAGATAATTAAGAACTTCTTCATGTATATTATAAATTTGTATCCCTTTATTATTAATTTCAAATGTTCTGGTTCAATTGGTTTTACTTATTTTTGGTTTATTAAACATTATTGGTAGGACATTACTAAAATATAAATAAGAGAAGGCGTGTTGTAAAAAAATAGTTTTGTATGTACTGTAGCATTTGGTTTTTAAATGGATCATTTGTTTTAATTTGCTTTAATTTTGTTTATGTAGGGATGCATGATATTATTTGTATTATATTGTTCCAATACTCATTCAGTCTGCTGCATTTATTTATTATAACTTTATAATTTTAATGAGTATTATGATCAAACATTTAGAGAGTATCACTTCTACCTCCCTATATGTTTTCAATATATTTTTAATGTTTTATTTATCTCTGTCTGATGATGATTCTTGGTTTCATTGCTTTGCATTTGTCATGTTTCTTTTATTTTATCATTTAAAAGTAATTTTTATTTTGCATTAGTCTCCAAATCCTTTTAACATCCAATTAACTAACATAAATATTACAGTGGAATAGCACTTAGTAGATGGAGTAGTTTCAGACTTGTTTTGTGTATGTATATCTTTTGTCTATCATTTGTGCTACAATGGAATTTGAAATATGCTAAATAAGTAAAAGTTTGATTAACTGATTTATCTTGGTATCGACAGACATCAGTCTAAAAAGTTTAATATCGGTATCGACTGATACAGAATAAAATACCTAAATGTACCATGATGCTTCACATTATCATTACTGCACAAGCACATTTAAAATTATTTTGTTTTTCTTGTTTTGCATCTGTTCTTCACACAAATAGACTCCTGTAAGTCATTTTTCATAAAGTAAAGAGTTTGTGCTCTTGATGAAAATATCAACAATAATGAGCTCCTGTTAATCCCATGATGTTTGCACTGATTGTTCATTGGCACGTGCACTTTATTGCATATCCTTTGCGGTTTATTATATTTTCAATGACTGATAATCACACAGATACTGTTAAATATGACCGTTGTCCAGAACTACTTCAACCTCTGCCCCTGCAAGGAAAACAAACACCTACAAACACCTACATGGAAATCATGTTTCTGTAAAATTAAAACCAGTTTTTGTATTTTTCATGGACAAAATCAATACAAAAATGTGCTCATGTGCATTCTGTGCATGCATGGGTTTCCTCCAGTTTCCTCTCACAGACTAAAAAACTCAACAGACCGACCAGAGGTGGGCAAGTGGCGGCCTTGGGGCAAAGTGCGGCCCTCCACATCACTAAATGTGGCCCGCCATTCATTACTAACCAGCAGTTGTGAATATGAAGAAAACTCAGATATACAATAGAAATAATTCTATATAATCCAGACTGATATTTTATTGGCTTATGTAAGTTGTTTATGACCTTACTTTGCTATAATAGTGTCTCTAAACCTCTTTCATGAAACCTTTGAACATTATATAAGTATTACTCAATACTATATCTATATCTGGCATGCAAAATTTGAAAAACACATTTTATTGATTTGAAAAAAGCTTCATTGGCTTTAATTCCATGTATATGAGCTAAATTAGCTTGAATTCTATGTCAAGCTCATTTGATTCTGCATAATAACTTGTATTTATGTTGTAATATATGAATATTGGTATTCTAATTTTATGACAAATGTATATTCTCATTTGTTGTTTATCCAACGTTCTTTTTCATTATCGAGAGTTTCTGGAAATTTGTAACAATGTGGCCCTCAGGCTGTGAAAAATGGTTTTATGTGGCCCTCTTGGTAATTAAAGTTGCCCACCCCTGATTTAGACTATAGACAATTTTGTTTTATTGGTAGTAAAAGTAGACTTGAAAATATTGCAATGAAAAACTCAAAGCTTTACTAGGAGTACTGGTAAAGCAATTTGTGTACTAGTAGGAGATTTTGCTTCACTATAAGCTCTAATCACTTACTATTGCGCCAAAAACCTGTGCTAGTAAATCTAAATTTTTGTTTACAAGTACGACTAGTAAACTCAAAATATCTCAATAGTAGTACTAGTAGACTAGTTTAAGTCTTTTAGTAGGACTAGTAGAGCCAAAAGATTCACTAGTAGTACTAGAAGATTCAAAAACGAGGCAACTGGACTGTGTTGAGTTTTGGGAAGATGTTTCACTGCTCATCCAAGAAGTTTCTTCAGTTCCAAGTGGCTGGTAAAGGGAAGAAGCTTCTTGGATGAGAAAAGAAACGTCTTCCCAAAACTCAACACAGTAGTAGTATTACTAGTAGAGGTGTAACGAAATGGTCAACTCACGAAACAATACGAAATACGAAATGGGGCTCACGATATATAATACTCACGATACAAAATAAAGATTATAGAAAATCCCCAACAGTAGAAGGTTGTGCAAAAATCTAATTTTCTTTATTTTCTTCCTAATGCAGACATATAAAAATTTTTGCTGCATCAGTACAAAACAAATGCTCTTTGAAAAAAAATAGAATTATAGTTTTTTCCCCTTATTTAGACTACAGTGCAAATACAAACATAAAATCTCAATAAAAAGTGCTTTGTTGTTGTAACAATCAGGATAAGTACATTCTTGAATGAAAAGGAAAACAAATAGCAGTCCTCAGAGCTGCAGTTTAGACCTATAAATGTCTGAACTGTGAACTATAATATTTAGCCTATAACAGTGCATATACTTCTGATCTTCAAGTATGATCAAATTCTGTCAACTCAACAGTAGATGCAAAAATCAAATATTGTTTTTATGCAGACTTACACAAGATACAGTAGCTGCCTGTCTCCGGTTTAAAGTAGTTGGTAGTTGTACTACTTGAAGTATCTGGCCGAACTGTAGCGGCATATTTTGCACACGGTTTTTGTTTTGTCTGCAATCTTCTCACCGTTCTCTCGTCTTTTACATGGGAAGCCAAAATAGGTCCACACAACCGATTTATTTGACGAAGGAGCGTCAGCTAATTCCTCGACCTCGTCTTCCTCCATTTTGAAGCAAGTGTTTTGCCACAGGAGGCAAGGAGAGTAAAAAATCACCAGCTCCCCTTCGCGTTTTTTTATTTCGTGCGTCTTTGAATTTATTTCGCATTTTTTATTTACTCCCCTACTTGCTAGTAGTACTCGTGACACTTTTTGCTTCATTAGTAAGGTCTGCTGGAGCACTAATCGGTCAAAATTGCGTACATGTTGTCCAAATTTGAGAACTAGTAGAGCTGAATTATGGTTAATATCAGTGATATCTACTTTATGCCCACATAGCTTTTCCATACGAGGTGATGGTGTATGGTTTTTGGTCCTTTAGTGGTCTGACAGACAGACTTTCTGGCAGAGAAACACCTGTTTTGTGAACTGAGGTCAGCTCGAGGTCACACATAACGTGGATCTTTTCCCGCCACGCTTGACCTGTTTCAGACTGAATCCTGTCCTCAGAGGTGTCGTTGTGGTGTTCTTACATGTTTGTCCTTTGGATTGTTCGAGTCCTCTGGCAGCCGTCCAGGGACCTACTCTGGGCCCCGAGCCAAGACTTTAGAAACCAGAACACAGCACAGGAAGGAGGAAATGTCCTGGACAAGTTCAGGTCCTCTGTGTTGTTCCTGTGACTGTGGGTCAGTCCGGTCCGTGGAGAGTTTCATGAGCGGAGCAGCACCTGTTGGTTTTGTGACTCAGAGGTCGACAAACGTCCTGCTTCATGTTGGTTTGCTTATTTCCTCTGCCAAGTGGGTTTTGTTTTTGCCAGCACTGGTTTGTTTGTTAGTTAGCAAGATTACGCAAGAACTACTGGATGGGTTTTGCTGAAATTTTCAGTAGGGCTGGGTGATATGGCCTAGAAACAAAATCCCTGTTTTTTTCCACAACACTGGATTTTAATCGATTTTTCCCTCCCTATAAGAAACAAAACTCCCAGTGACATAAAAATGAAACAAATCAAGTTTTGCCTTTGTGTTGTCTAAATGTTTCACTCTTAAAGTCAAAGTCTGGGTCATAAAAGGTTGATTATGTAGTATAACCGTAGGCAGGTTTGTCTACATAAACACTAAAAGGCTGAGGTATTTTTACAGTATTAGCATGAAACTCTCTGATCAATCTTTAATCTACTTAAATAACAAATACAAGCCTATAAAAGTGCTTGTGCAAACCCTACAAGGCCGACCATCATGAAAATTGTAATTTTTTTCAAAAATTGCACCTACTTACAATTGGACTAAGGCAAGAAAAAAATCTTGATTTTTAATTTTTTAAATTTTCTGCAGAAAATAATTCGAATTAATCGTTATAATTGATTTTTTGCCCAGCTCTACTTTTCAGATGTTGGTAGTGGCCTAACTTGAACATGATTAGATTTTAGAGGTGAGATGTATGGTTTTTTGGATGCAAAAAAAATCCCCAAATTTAAAAAAATCCCATAAGTTAACATTTGGTAGAATTAAAAAAACACATCTCTGCCAATTTTTAGCAGATTTACTTCTAATTTCACAGGATAATATGGGGTCCATGTCTTTGTCATTAAGGTAAATTTCATCTGGATCTGATCAAAACTGATGTCACAAAAAACTAGGGATGCACGATACTGGATCTTTTAATTTTTTTCATTCATTATCGCCGATACAGATATTTCAGGTCAAGAGCACAAGCTGTGCTTAATAAAATGGACTTGTTTTATTCAGTGCTACAGCTGAACAGATGTAAAACAAGAAAAACAGCTTTTAACTCTTGCAAAAATGAAGCCCTCCATATTTGCAGTTATGAGAAGGTGCACCAATATGAACATTCTTATAATTTACTGATATTCCAGCTGATGTATAGCCAATATATGGGCTGTAAACATTTGCAAAAATTTCAATATTGGCCGATATCAAACTGATAACATAGTGCATCCCTACAAATATCTACACTCATATGCAGGAGTGTCAACCAGAAGAGACATATTGGTGTAATTAACACTGAGGTGAATAAGTTAAAAAGTCAACCGCATGGCTACAATGCCAGTCAAAAGGTAAATATAGGGGTGTCCCGATCCAATATTGACATTGGTCCGATATCAGCAAAAAAACAAATATAGGAGCGCCCCCTCCTGGTTGAAGGTGGTACACCAGCCTGGTCATATATAGGTCAAATGAATTTAATGTTTTTAGAGGCTGTGGCAAATTTTCACATTTATTTAATAGATGTTTTTGCTGTAAGTCTGTTCTCAGGATACTCTTGGGTTTGATTAAAATATTTATTTTGGTCTTTTTTCAGAGGAAGCAGCCCATGTTTTCTTTAATCTTTACAAATAAAAATGTCTCAGAACTTATTTTTATTTCCATATCCATCCGCTGGTGTAACCCTGTAAGCGATATAAACAACAATAGAGAATAAAAGTCTTTATTGGGGAGAACAGGCTCGTCTTCCTGTTTGCAGACACATCAGTGGACTTTCTCACGTACACACAGACTCTTACTCAATTAGTCACTCCCTCTCTCTCACACGTAGGCTGATTTACGGCGTCCTCGCCTCCCTCCCTCTGTCCCACACACAGCCATAGCATGTCCGGCCCGTCTGCACGTGCAGCCGTGCGGTCCTCATATCAGCGTCTGTCTCTGTTATCAGATGAGACCTCCTAAGAAAAACAAACCTCCACAATAGGAATACACACACACAGGAACACACTCCCGCACGTGCAGCGGAGTACCGCAAACACTCCCCAAAAACGTCAGCTTGGCCCATCAAATGAATCTTTTTAGGAAAACTGGTCGACCCGCTCCAGCAGCAGGAACAAACATCACAGTCTGCACGTACACACTGAGCAGGAACAGAGGACTGGCAGCAAGAGCTTTTGTCAACAAAGGGTTAAAGTTAAGCATTTAATTAACAGTGAAAAATGCAAACCTGCTCTCAAAATACTTAAAAAGTGATGCAGGGGTGGGCAAGTGGCGGCCTGGGAGCTAAATGCGGCCCTCCACATCACTAAATGTGGCCCGTCATTCATTCCCAAAAACCAGCAGCTGTAAATATGAAGAAAACTCAGATATCCAAAGGAAATAATTACCTCCGCCAAGGAGGTTATGTTTTTGGGACAGTCCGTCCGTCTGTGAACAAAATAACTCAAAAAGTTATGGATGGATTTTGATGAAATTTTCAGGAAATGTTCAGCATGGGAAAAGGAAGAACTGATTTGATTTTGGCGTTGATCCAGATCAGCATCTGGCATGGCGAAAAATGTGATTTCTGTGAATAACTACTGAGCTAAAATAGATATCATTATGAAACCAATTGCTAATGGTATGTTTTCATGGTCAAGGAATCTAAATATTTAGATGAAATAAAGGTAGGACTAATATTTATGGTCAAAATCACAATATGGGTAAGGACTGTGGTGCTGGCGGAGGTCTGTGCTCTCTGAGTGCTTTTCTAGTTCTATATAATGTAATGTATGTTATTTACAATCTTACTTTGCTCTTATAGTGTCCAAAAGTCTTTCATGAAGCCTTTGACATTCTATCAAGTATAACTCAATATTATATTTAAACTAGAAAAGCAGCCTAAATGAACAGATAAAAATGTTCCTTTGTGTGAAATGCAGTCTCCTTTATTTAGGCTACCTGGCAGAGCATCTCAGTTACAATACCAGAACTGACAACAAACAGTGAACCTGCTCTACATGAATATCATAGACTCGTACTTTAAATGGAATCGGCACTTAAAAAATCAAATCAGGAGAAAAGTGAATCGTCTCAGCTCTGGTATTTAAAGATGCAATGAGGAGTTTTTAAGTAATTCCAAAAAAGTCTCACTTTTAGATATATGCCTGATGGAAATACACACTTTAAGATGAGTTAGCATCAAAATAGGTTAGCTATAAATGCTATTCCTTAGCTTCGTGGTCGGGTCGGACAGGGCTGGACTGGCCTGGATACTCAACTTCAGGAACAAGACAATTAAAACTAGAGCAAATTTATATTATTCGCTGTAAGTGGCCATATATAGCTGGCTACAAAACTATGATACTAAGTTTTCCAAAAATTGCTTGTTGTCACACATCAAAAACTACCGCTACGTAACTAGAAAGAGATACATTACCTTGTGGCTTTGCATCCTGTAAGTTGTTGAAAAAAGAAGTTGTAAAGCAATGCAGAGTTCTGAGGAAGGTCCGAGCTGCATTCATTTGCACGCTTTGGCTTGGGTCACGTCTTTACGACAGTCGCCGCACGTGCTTATGGGTAACAGAGTCTTTATGTCAGCGGGAATAGGTTCTCCTCATAGCACCTCTAAGCAAAAAGCTGTTCTGATATCCACAAACTTTCAGCCTTTTGAAGTTGGCAGAGCTTTTGGACTCCTCCCTGCACTACTCTGTCAAACTGAGTTTTATTTTGAATTAAAGTATTTTGTGTTAATCAAAGTTCAACAAGTGGAGTCCCCGCCCTGTTAACCGTATGAGTCCATGCCGATTGGCCTGTATCCCTGCAGCCCTGCAGACCCTCTGCAGCCTCACGCTCCTCACGTAGCTCTGCCATTAAACCATCATCAGGCTGGAATCCTGCCAGACAGACCTCACCGCACACCCCCATCCCCCCTAAGAGAGATGAGATAATATAGAGCGCGGCTCACAGAGGCGTTTTGTTATGATGCACTCTTTTTCCCGGCCCCCCTCTGCTCCCTTCAGAGTGTCTGCGCCGCATCACAGAGCGTGTCCGTGTGCGAAGGAACACGCGTCAGCACACACGGTAAACAGTCCGGCGTGATTGGCCTGCGTCTTCAGAGCACGCCATCTGCACTTTCTCTGTCAAAGCTGCAGGTTTGACGTCATTGAGGAGACCTGTGGACGTCATCTCGGTGTCGTAAACATGATTTTAAAAACAATAACACAAACCAAGAGCTCTGGGGACAGCCATGTGATTGATATCGGTGATATCAACCTTAGTTCAGCTCTGCTAGGACTCAAATTTGCTCAACTCATGCACAAGTAGACTTTACTAGTGAAGCAGGTGTCACATGTACGGATGTCCAGATACAACTTTTACACCTCCAATATGATACTGATATTGCAGCCTTGAGTTCTGGCTGATATAAATATCGATCCGATCCGATATCAGCAGGAATCAAACAGACTTTTATTCCTTATTTTGTAGTATGGACTGTAAGAAAAGACTTGATCAGGTGAGATTACTCCAACAGAGAACAGTAGTCAACAATAGTAGGTATGAGAAAAACTGACCTTTTTGTTATTAACCAATGGGTTCATTACATTTAAAACTTAAATATAAGAATATAGTGTAATTAAATCAATTAAATAAAAAATAAATTAGAAGACCCTAAAAAGTAACCTCAAGAAATCCAGTAAAAACAAAAACATATATTTTTAAATTGTAAAATAACCACGGTGTTTAATTTAAACATCAGCATATTCTACAACTAAATTAAATTTAAAAAATAATACATTAAAAATAGACTGCTTGTATCAAAGTGCTTATATCAGATGTATGTAATAGGATATGTAATTTTTTTGCTGATATTGGACCGATATCTAGGGCTGGGCAATATATCGATTGGAACGATTAATTCAAATTATATTCTGTAGAAGATTTGAAAATTCAAAATTGAGATTTTTTCATTCATTTACCTAAATTGTAAGTCCTGTAGTCTGTACTAGTAGACTTAGAAAATGTTACTAGTAAAACCTCAAAACTCTACTTGTAGTACAAGTAACACAAAATTGTCTCCAAGTAGACGATTTTGCTTAACTAGTAAGGTCTAATCACACACTAGTGCGCCAAAAACCTTTACTAGTAAAGCAAAATTTTTGTTTACAAGTACTACCAGTAAACTCAAAATATCTTACTAGTAGTACTACTGAACAATATTTAGTCTACTAGTGGTACTAGAGAAGCAAGAAGTGTCACTAGTAGAACAAGTAGACCTGCCATACATAGTACTACTAGTGTATCTTTGGCTTTACTAGTTGACTACAAACAATCTACTAGTACTATGAGGGAGATGTTTTCAGTTTACTGGTAGTACTCGTAAAGCCAAAATATTTACTAATAGTTTCAGAACTGTGGTTGACTTGATTTTACCAAAAACATCCCATATCCTCAAGATCTGTTTTTGCTCCTTTTGTATATTTAATGCCATGTTTGTATGAAATACTGAATAATTTAAATTTCATTGTGTTAACTAATATTCTTACTTTTGCTGTATTTTATTTTTTTGTTTAATTGCTCAACCCTTTAACTCCCAGCTCAACCGCTTGGTAGACCAAACTTGGAGTAAATGTGTCTTATTTATAAATGCTTCAAACTTCTTAAACCCGATCTTTTTCGTGGGGGTTGAACATAAGAAGAAAACATTATCTTATCAAAGAGGGGAATTTCTCAGATAGGTAAATGTAGTGTTATAAAAATGGTCAGAAAAGAAAAATTGGTTTATATGAATTGAATATGACATCCATAATATTAGCATTTTTCAAAAATGACAGTTTACCTGATTTTTTATCTCTTTTCACTTTTACAAAGGAAACACTTCTTCAGCTCTAAACTCCGACTTCATCCATTTGGCAGAGGTTATTGATTTGTAAATATTTAGAATTTTAAAAAAATGTTACATTAGTGCCCCGATATGTCAAAAAAAGACATTTTTCCTGGCTATTTTTATGTGGAAGTTAAAGGGTTAAAGTGAGGTTTTGAGATAAGCCCCCATGGGTTTCTACCTCACCTGCACATGTGATATTTTTTATTTGTTTTTTTTCTCTCTTTGAATGAATAAATATTTATTTTGAAAATGTAAAAGAAAATAAAAATTGATTTTTTTTTTCGGACAAACAAAAAAATCAGTACAGTGAAAATTCAGCAGTTTTAGCAAACAATCAGAAGACAAATATAAGCAAACTGAAATTCACAGTTTAACTTTTACTTTTCAAAAAGGAGTAAAATGAAGTAAAACTTTTTAATTTTCACCCCTTCTGTATTGCTGAATAGTAAAAAGAATCTCGTCAGTTTACCTCCAACAGTGATAATAACAATAATAATAATAATAATGCTACAAATTAATCAGCTATATATCTAGATATTAAAATTATCAAGGCCAATATTCAATCTTATATTTAGTAGAAATTACATCTTTATCTTTCCTTTTGAAATGGCAGATATTAAGACACTGTTTGAGCCCCACTGACAGACTATCTTTAATACTTCTTTCAAAAATGAGCGAATAAAAAAACCACCAAAATATTTTTTAGAGGGCTTATCTTCACGACAGATGGATAGACAAAGCTCCCTTAAAATCTGTGTTTTCTAAAATACCTTGAAAAGAGATAATCAGCACTAAACGATGACACGTGTCGCTGCCTCAGGCTGATTTTGTCATTTAGTTCAGTGGAAGCAGACGACGTCCGAAGTATGAAGCAACAGAGAGATGTGCTCAGTTTATCTTAAAGGACGATGACGAAATATGAATGTGTCTTTTTTTTTCGCACCAGATAATTTTGACATTTTTTTGTAATTAATTAAATTCACTTCCTGAATATCCGAGCCGCCTTATAACTATAGTTTCACAAAGAGGTGACTCCAAACCAGCAGAACAATGAGGATCCATGGGCGTGAATCGACCTGGAATAACCTCTCAGAGAATCAGCTGTTTGTTTTTAGTGGAAGGAAATCCACAGTTTGAGTCTTTTGTTGACTTTGACACAGAAACTCGTGTCTGGTTGTCTGCTGCTGCTTCCTGCAGGGAAACAGGACGGGGGATTCCCCGGGGTCCTGTGAGCAAAATGTCTGAAACACATAAAGACTCGAGTGTTTACGGTTCATATTTTTGCAGTTGGTGATCTTCTAAAAGCTCAAGGACAGTTTTTTAACCCTTTAACTCCCTGTGTAACTGTTTGGCAGAGGTCAGTAAATTCAGGAATATTTAATGTGTTAAAAAAAAAGTCATTGTTTCTGTCAGTGTTTTAGAATAAAGAAAAAACTACTAACAAACTAAAAGAACAGATATTTTCTTTGTGTGGGATTTAGAAGTTTAAAAAGCTAAAAGTAATATAATAATTTCTTTACATACTTGCCTATTTACTGATTTGAGCATATTAGGGATGGGACGGTACACTTGAACTCACGATACGCTGCACCTCGATATGCCCGGGTCACGATACGATACGTCACAATACAATATCAAAAAAGTAAAAAGGAAAAGTATCACTGTGTAATTACAAATTATTTGTTTTTGTTTGAGCTGCACACAGGAAAACACAAGGCCTAACAGGCCAAACACAAACAGTAACACTCTCTCTAACCCCAGAGAGGTTAGAGAGAGTGTATGCTTACAAGCGGTAGGCTCGTTTTCACCGTCTTCGTCTTTTTTAATGAGAAAGCCAAAATACTGCCAGACAGATGACTTGTATTCAGGCGGCGCGTCTTCAATTTGACCTCATTCGACTTTTTGGAGGCAAGGTAGTTGGTGCTAATGTTTACTGCCCTCACTTCTGGTCACATGCGCTATTACCGGACGGGATGTCTACGATATTTCATCCTATCCCTGATATATGTAAGGGATAATGCCCGACGAGGTGTCCATTATCAGAAACTAATGGACGACGCGGGGGCGTGAACCTTCCGACGCGAAGCGGAATACCTTCTCAAGGCTCTAGAATACCTTCATCTTTTGTTCAGAATCAGCTACTTATCACAGGTAACTGGAGCGACCTCCTTCTCATTCATCACCGCAGCGTCTCAGAGCTTTAACACAGTCGGACGCTGAGCATCTTCTGACTTCGATGGGGAAGCGTAGAGTGGGTTGTTCCTCTGTGGAAACTGGACGGTCATTGGATAAACGCTGGGCTTTGTCCCACCCATCGGACGCTCAGCGTCTCTGGGGGTCTATGAGACAGTGGGCTGGCCTGGACGCTCGGCTTCTGCATGATGATTGGATGATCTGTCTGAGGCCGAATCCCTTTTTGATTGACAGTGAAATGAGCCAATCAGCGATCTTGTAGTATAACCCTCCACCGGAGCATCTTCTAAGTTTTACATTGAGTTGTTCTGGAGAGGAGCTTCTCCTGTTTAAAGAGGCTCAAGTCTTACACCCACAACACAATGGGCCAAGGCCGTTTAAGCAGTCTAGCTCTGCTGGCCATTGAGAGAACACTGGTAAAATCCCTGACAGGGTAGAATTTACATTTAAATAAATAAACAAATTTATGATGTAGGCTGGAAAAAAATGAGCTTCCCCTCCTTGACTGACCAGCAGCCGCCACTGATATATATGTATATATATAATCAGGGCTTCAGAGTGCAACCATTTTGGACGCACATGCACCCAAGATTTGTGAGAGTGCGCCTAACATTTTTTCTTGGGCGCACTGGTGCACCAAGAAAAAATGTTAGGCGCAGACTTACAAATTTAAATTGACAAAATTAACTGAGGTAGCGAAAAATACACAGAAAACAAACAAGACACAGCACCTGCTTCCTCTTTTCTCTGTCGCTGCGTTGCATTTCACAGGCTGCAGGCTATAGACCCACCCACACACATGCACACACAGCCCTCAATAATCATCCAATCAGCTGTTAGTATGCAAATGAGCCCAGAAGGAGCCTGACTGTGGTGTCAGGTTTCACTACAGAGTGGTAACTCCCGAAGAAGCAGCAAAGCTCTGCCAAACTTGTCTTAGCGACTGTCAGATAATTAGTTATTACCAGCAAAAACAAGTAAAAAATGTTTTATTTTGTTTAATGTTTTAGTTTGAATTTGTAAATTTCATTCAGTGAAGCACTTTTAACACTCTGTTTTTCTTTTAATCTATAATTTTGCTTCAAATAAGGACAAGTATTTCTTTAATTCTTATTCTTGTTTAAAAGTCATTTACATTCTAGATGGTGACCTTATGGCTTTAAGGGTGACACTATGAAAAATTTGGGTGCACCTAATTTTTGTGCCAGTGCGCCTTAAAAAATGCAGGTGCACCATTTCAACCAATGCAGAAAAGTTTTTTATTGCTATTTTATTTACAAACATCTTCTAATTGATTTTTCCCACATATTTGTTCATTTTTATGTCATCACCTAATCACCTGTTTGCTTTTAAACTTTTCAGTCCCACACCAAGAAAATATCTGTTTTTTTTTAATTATTTGTTGTTTTCTCTGTTCCCTGAAGTGTTAAGGAAATCAAACACTGATTTGATTTGTTCTGTTTTTTAACACATTAAATATCCCTGAATTTATTGATGCCCTCTCCCAAACAGTTGAGCTGGGAGTTAAAGGGTTAATAGACCAGGCTGCCTTTTTGTAGACTTTTAAACACTGCAGACTGTTTAGTATCAGAGAGAATCCTAAAGGCGTACAGTTTCAGGGTTTTTCTGCTTTTGTTTGTTTTTGCTGTTTTAAAAGGATTTTATTTCTCCAACCCTGACCCCATCTGGGAGCTTTTAAAAGGTAAAACCCTCAATGAGGCCCCTGAAAAGATCTCCTCTTCCTGTGGAGCGACATGTTTGCAAACATGAGCACACGTGTGCATCTGTGTACGTGCAGCTGAGGGAGTACACACGAAACCACGACACACGCCCTCTGATGAGGACAAGAAATATTAGCTCATAAACCTTCTTCACTTTGCTCAGGAAGCACAAACAGATCTCTGTGACTCAGCTGTGTGGCTTCAGCTCTTTGATACAGTTTAAAATATTTTAAAATCCTGTGTTAATAATCATCCGCCCTGCTCTGTGTCCTCAGGCTATGGTGGCGTGCTACCCTGGAAATGGAGCGGGCTACGTCAAACATGTGGACAACCCCAACTTAGACGGCCGCTGCATCACCTGCATCTACTACCTCAACAAGAACTGGGACCCCAAGGTGATTTCAGGGACCTCGGTGCACCACACACCCCGTTTGTCTTCTCTTTAACCTCCACCGCCCCTTTTTTAATTTTAATTTTACTCCATTTTTACACTTACCAGTTCATAACAAGTGTTATCTCAAGGCATTACAGCAGAACAGGCTGAAGCCAGACTCTTCATTTTATAGATACACATTTATGCATATGTACAAATACATATAATAAATATATTTGTATTAGGACTGGGACAATATACTTTTCTCCCAATTCGATTTTTTTACGTTTTCTTAAGTGCTTATTTGATTTAAATTCTACAATATTGCAAATTTTTGCAATCTTTAGTTAGCTTTTTTAACACCAGTGAAAAAGATGAACAATGATGATGCCTACAGACTATATCAGGAAAAATACACATCACATGTGAGTCTGTTTTTAGGATTTATTCATCAATATATTTTAACCAGCTGTTTATACTCTCTCTTCAAAAGCCTGGACTGCATTTAAAAGTGGCTTATTAACACAGACTAAAATGAAGCATTTACATTTGGAAAAAAACAATTTTTGAACAAAAAATCTTTTTTTGAACCAAAAAATCAATTTAAAAATCATCAAACAAAAAAGTCAGATACATCTGTGAATCATTTTTTTCTTCCACCCCTAATTTGTATGTATACGACAGAGCTTTGCAGCTTTGTTAGTGATTTTAGAAGCTTTAAGTCAAATCAAAAAGCACTTTTAAAAACATTTGTTGATGGACAAATGAAAATGTAAAGATTTATCTCTGTTAGTTTGATAAAGTCTGGAGATCAGAGAGTGTGAGAGAATCCCGATCTGTCAGCTGATCTGTCGTTTCTTCATCAGGAGCATGGAGGAATCCTCCGGATCTTCCCAGAGGGGAAGTCGTACGTGGTGGACATCAAGCCGCTGTTTGACCGGCTGCTCTTCTTCTGGTCCGACCGCAGGAACCCACACGAGGTGCAGCCGTCCTACGCCACCAGGTGAATGATCAGCCCATAAATTAATAAATCTGTTAGTTTCTGAGCCGTAAAACAGGCTGCAGGTCCTTTTCTTAATCTGACAGTCATATTTAAAGTCTTAAACTTTCATTATCACACAGTTACAATAATTAAATGGATTAATTAAAGAAGAAGTGAATGTCAGACATAAATATGGACACAGGTTAAAGGACATTAAATTAAAGTTTATTTTGGGTCTTGTTGGTCATAGGATTTATAACATTTCCTTTTCATTGTCTTGCTTCAGAGAAAATGTGTTGTTAAGTGATTCTTTAATCAAATTAAATTAATTAATGATGATGAAATCCTAATTTTAACATGTTACAGGAATCACTGACAGAATTAGGTTTTATATTTTTCATAAACTGAGTTAAACATTGAAGACAACAAAATGCCGTCATCCTGATACTAACAATGATATGACCTTGTGATGTCATTATTTTGAGTGGACATAATCTTTATTTCTATGTGACTATTATTATTATTTATTTATATTTTTATTTATTGATTTATTTTTTTCATCACCATCATATTTTGCATATGGATATATGTAACATATACAAATACAGCTAGGGAAGGAAGAGGGAGAAAATGGAAAAGAAACTCATAATTATAAAAACAAACAAATAATTGCAACAAGTAAAACTCTTTGGAAGAGACTTATGAAATGCATTTTAAAAAAGTTTAAAAAGAAAAGACGTGAATAACAAAAAATGTACAGTTTTCATAGGATTTGTGTATTTGGATTTGGATTTTAAAATTTTAAAATTTCTTTTCCATTTGCTTCATAATTGAAAACAAAAACATAGAATAGATGTTCTAAGGGATTTATCAAAGGTTCTTTTCTGTTGCTTTGTTTGATTATTTTATCACATTTTTTTCTCTTCATTTGCTTCTCTTAAATCTTTGGAAAATATTAAACCATGAAATCTTTGAGTCTCATTTTGCCATTTTATTCATTTGTGATGTTTCTGCTGTGACTCCATATTTGTCTTTGAAATTCAGGATATTTTATGAAAATGACTGTAGAAAAAAGGGCTTGAGTAGGAATAATTTATTTCACATGAACAGCTTTAATTCATAATGAATAAGAAGCGATGGAGCTCGTTCAGAGTGCTGATCATCAGTGACGTTTGTGTTTCAGGTACGCCATCACAGTTTGGTACTTTGACTCAGAGGAGAGAGCCGAGGCCAAGAGACGCTTCAGAAAACTCACAGGTAAACAAAACACCAATAAACACACTAAACTAAAAATAAACTCTCTATTCTATTTGATTTTTATGTTATGTGGTTGCTGTTTTTTAGTTTTTATGAGTAAACTTTGCTTTGTCGTATGAACAAACATTTGGCATTTATTGGTAAATATTGTTGGATCAAGTAATAAAAATATTCTAAAACAAACAGACAGTTAAATAAGTTTATACAGGGAGTTTTACATGTTCTCTTGCATGTTTGTTTGAATGTCTGAATGTTTGTTTGTTTGAATGTCTGAATGTTTGTTTGTTTGAATGTTGGTTTGTTTGTTTGTTTTGAATGTCTGAATGTTTGTTTGAATGTTTGTTTGTTTGTCTGAATGTGTGTCTGAATGTTTGTTTGAATGTCTGAATGTTTGTTTGTTTTGAATGTCTGAATGTTTGTTTGAATGTTGGTTTGTTTGTTTTGAATGTCTGAATGTTTGTTTGAATGTTTGTTTGTTTGTCTGAATGTGTGTCTGAATGTTTGTTTGTTTGTCTGAATGTTTGTTTGAATGTCTGAATGTGTGTCTGAATGTTTGTTTGAATGTCTGAATGTGTGTCTGAATGTTTGTTTGAATGTTTGTTTGTTTGTTTTTTGTCTGAATGTTTGTTTGTTTGTCTGAATGTGTGTCTGAATGTTTGTTTGAATGTTGGTTTGTTTGTTTTGAATGTCTGAATGTTTGTTTGAATGTTTGTTTGTTTGTCTGAATGTGTGTCTGAATGTTTGTTTGAATGTTTGTTTGTTTGAATTTTTGTTTGTTTGTCTGAATGTTTGTTTGAATGTTTGTTTGTTTGAATGTTTGTTTGTTTGTTTGTCTGAATGTTTGTTTGAATGTTTGTATGTTTGTTTCACTGTTTGTTTGAATGTTTGTTTATGTGTTTGAATGATAATTTGAATGTCTGAGTTTGTTCGTTAATTTGAATGTTTGTTTGTTTGTTTGTCTGAATGTTTGTTTGATTGTTTGTTTGAATGTTTGTTTGATTGTTTGTCTGAATTTCTGTTTGAATTTTTGTTTTTCTGATTATTTGTTTGTTTGTCTGAGTGTTTTTGAATGAATGAATGTTTGTTTGAATGTTTGTCTGAATGTGTGTTTGAATGTTTGTTTGTTTGTCTGAATGTTTGTTTGTTCGAATGTTTGTTTGAATGTTTATGTGTTTGAATGATAATCTGAATGTCTGATTTTGTTTGTTAATTTGAATGTTTGTTTGTCTGAATGTTTGTTTGAATGTTTGTTTGTTTGAATGTTTGTATGTTTGTTTGTTTGAATGTTTGTATGTTTGTCTGAATGTTTGTTTGAATGTTTGTATGTATGTTAATTTGAATGTTTGTTTGTCTGAATTTTTGTTTGAATGTCTGAATGTTTGCTTGCTTGTCTTAGTGTATCTTTTTTTTAATGTCTGGATGTTTGTTTAAATGTTTAAATGTTTTAATGTTTGTTTGAGTTTTTGAATGTCTGTATGTGTATTTCTGAATCTTTATTTTTTAATGTTTGATTGGCTGAATAATTCTTATTGACAGTTTCAGTGTTTTTAATGAGCAGTCTTGTTGATGTGTTTTTGTTTTTGTGTTTCAGATGCGACACAGCAGCAGGGCAGCAGTTCCAGCTGAAGGTGAAGAAACGCTGTCACCTGGTGTTCGACATGCTGACCTACACGAGAGGATCCGGACTCCTCTGCTCTCTGGAAGAATAATCACTGTGGAGGGACGAGAGGGTTTTTAATAAACAGTCGGTGTTTCCTTCGTGTTTTCGTGCGGAGGATGTCCGGACCGCCTTCCTGCACTGCTCAAACCTGCAAACGTTTTGGGGACCTGCCGCTGCGCCGGACTTTCCTCTCTGTGACGTTCTTTATGCACTTCTCTGGTACAGCGGAGAGAAAAAGAGCGGACTGCACCTTTAAGCTTTGCCTTAAGCTCACCTTCAGGAGGCCGAGATGGAGGACTGAGGTTTACAGACGGACTAAACTGTGAGATTAGAACATGTCATGCTGTAAATGTTTCATGTCTTAAACTTTGGAGAAGAAGAGTCTGATGGGAGTGTTTGCACTCAGTCATGAAGACAAAAGAAGACATGTTGGAGAACAAAGATGTCTGCCTTATGCACTAATGTTTGATTGAGGAGGGGCGATGGTTCAATAAAGTGAAACTTGTGGAATCTGAGTTCTAATAAATTTTTATTCAAACTCAAAGCGTTTGTCTTTTGAACATTATTCTTTAAAACAAACACACAAACATAAACAGTACATACAACATAAAAACATCCATTTACAAATTAAAAAGCCTTCAATAGACAAAAATTCAAGTCTTAGTATAACCTTTAAAAGGTAAAAAAGGACCAAAACTCATATGGAAAATTTTGTTTTTGATGAAAATCAACGAAAAATCATGTCATGTAAGCACATTGATTTCATTAAAGCATATCAAAAACTCACAACTTAACATCTTTACTTATTTAAACCTGATCAGGAAGTCGTGTTGGTTTTTTAAATTACTTTTTATTTAAGTATTTTTTTCCAAAAATTCTGATCTGAAGGAAATAACTGATTTTTTTTTAGATAAAATTTAATCAACCCCTCTGCACCAACATGTTTATCTCCATTAAAAGATAAGTCACTAATTTTTGGGAGAGATCCTGGGTGGATGGGTGGGTGGGTTGGGGGAGGGGGGTTGTTAGAGTACTGCCATAGTAAGAAGGAATGAGATTTTGAAAGTTCCTGATATTGTTACCTGGTTACAATGCATAGAAAATATGTTTGTCATGTCCTACCTGTTTCAATAATTTATTTACTGTACAGGAAAGAATTAGTTTGAAGGAAAAAAAAAAAAACACTTTACTGAATGTGACATGTTCTTGTATATTCTGCCTTTCAATAAAAAATTGATCACAAAAAAAAAAAAAAAAGATAAGTCACTAATTTGCAATACTTTATTTCAGAGTCAGAAAAGGAAAAAACACCATAGGTTAGCTTTAGTGTTTTTAGCGGTCCTGAGTTGAGAGAAAAAGGCTCATAAGTCCATTCTAAGGCCAAATATGACAAATCCGTCTGCGCCAGCGTGTTTTTCAGCCACTTTTACACCCAAAAAGTCAGATTTGAGCATATTTTTTTTATGAGTCCAAAATGAAAAATACGCCATAGGTTAGCCTTAGTGTTTTTTCAAATCCTGAGCTGAGAGAAAAAGGCTCATAAGTCCATTTTTAAGCCAAATATGACAAATCCGTCTGCACCAGTGTGTTTTTCTGCCGCTTTTACACCCAAAAAGTCATGTTTGAGAATATTTTTTTTTGGAGTCCAAAATGAAAAAAACGCCATAGGTTAGCCTTAGTGTTTTTAGCGGTCCTGAGTTGAGAGAAAAAGGCTCATTAGTCCATTTTTAAGCCAAATATGACAAATCCGTCTGCACCAGTGTGTTTTTCTGCCCTTTTTACACCCAAAAATTCATGTTTGAGTATATATTTTTTTCGAAGTCCAAAATGGAAAAAAATGCCATAGGTTAGCCTTAGTGTTTTTAGCGGTCCTGAGTTAAGAGAAAAAGGCTCATAAGTTCATTTTCAAGCTAAATATGACAAATCTGTCTGCACTAGCATGTTTTTCGGACCCCTTTACACCCAAAAAGTCATGTTTGAGTATATCTTTTTTCTGAGTCCAAAATGAAAAAAACGCCATAGGTTAGCCTTAGTGTTTTTAGCGGTCCTGAGTTAAGAGAAGAAGGCTCATAAGTCCATTTTTAAGCCAAATATGACAAATCTTTCTGTGCCAGCATGTTTTTATAGCCCTTTTACACCCAAAGAGTCATGTTTGAGCATATTTTTTTTATCAGAACCCCAAATGAAAAAAATGCCATAGGTTAGCCTTAGTGTTTTTTCAAATCGAAAACAGCATATAAGTCGATTTTTAAGCCAAATATGACAAATCTGTCTTCACCATCGTGTTTTTCTGGCCCTTTTACACACAAAAAGTCATGTTTGAGCATATTTTTTTTATCAGAATACAAAATGAAAAAAATGCCATAGGTTAGCCTTAGTGTTTTTAGCGGTCCTGAGTTGAGAGAAAAAGGCTCATAAGTCCATTTTCAAGCCAAATATGACAAATCTGTCTTCACCATCGTGTTTTTCTGGCCCTTTTACACACAAAAAGTCATGTTTGAGCATATTTTTTTTATCAGAATACAAAATGAAAAAAATGCCATAGGTTAGCCTTAGTGTTTTTAGCGGTCCTGAGTTGAGAGAAAAAGGCTCATAAGTCCATTTTCAAGCTAAATATGACAAATCTGTCTGCACTAGCATGTTTTTCAGACCCCTTTACACCCAAAAAGTCATGTTTGAGTATATCTTTTTTATGAGTCCAAAATGAAAAAAACGCCATAGGTTAGCCTTAGTGTTTTTATCCATCTTGAGTTGAGAAAAAAAGGCTCATGAGTCCATTTTTAAGCCAAATATGACAAATCCGTCTGCACCAGTGTGTTTTTGGCACCCTTTTACATCCAAAAAGTCATGTTTGAGCATATTTTTTTTATCAGAATCCAAAATGTAAAAAACGCCATAGGTTAGCCTTAGTGTTTTTAGCGGTCCTGAGTTGAGAGAAAAAGGCTCATAAGTCCATTTTCAAGCTAAATATGACAAATCTGTCTGCACTAGCATGTTTTTCGGACCCCTTTACACCCAAATAGTCATGTTTGAGTATATCTTTTTTCTGAGTCCAAAATGAAAAAAATGCCATAGGTTAGCCTTAGTGTTTTTATCCATCTTGAGTTGAGAAAAAAAGGCTCATGAGTCCATTTTTAAGCCAAATATGACAAATCCGTCTGCACCAGTGTGTTTTTGGCGCCCTTTTACATCCAAAAAGTCATGTTTGAGCATATTTTTTTTGAGTCCAAAATGGAAAAAAAACGCCATAGGTCAGCCTTAGTGTTTTTAGCGGTCCTGAGTTGAGAGAAAAAGGCTCATAAGTCCATTTTTAAGCCAAATATGACAAATCCGTCTGCACCAGTGTGTTTTTCTGCCCCTTTTACACCCAAAAAGTCATGTTTGAGCATATTTTTTTCGAAGTCCAAAATGGAAAAAAAAAGCCATAGGTTAGCCTTAGTGTTTTTAGCGGTCCTGAGCTGAGAGAAAAAGGCTCATCAGTCCATTTTTAAGCCAAATATGACAAATCAGTCTACACCAGCTTGTTTTTCGGCCCCTTTTACACCCAAAAAGTCATGTTTGAGCATATTTTTTTTCAGAGTCCAAAATGAAAAAAACGCCATAGGTTAGCCTTAGTGTTTTTAGCGGTCCTGAGTTAAGAGAAGAAGGCTCATAAGTCCATTTTTAAGCCAAATATGACAAATCTTTCTGTGCCAGCATGTTTTTATAGCCCTTTTACACCCAAAGAGTCATGTTTGAGCATATTTTTTTTATCAGAATCCAAAATGAAAAAAATGCCATAGGTTAGCCTTAGTGTTTTTAGCGGTCCTGAGTTGAGAGAAAAAGGCTCATAAGTCCATTTTCAAGCTAAATATGACAAATCTGTCTGCACTAGCATGTTTTTCGGACCCCTTTACACACAAAAAGTCATGTTTGAGTATATCTTTTTTATGAGTCCAAAATGGAAAAAAAACGCCATAGGTTAGCCTTAGTGTTTTTATCCATCTTGAGTTGAGAAAAAAAGGCTCATGAGTCCATTTTTAAGCCAAATATGACAAATCCGTCTGCACCAGTGTGTTTTTCTGCCCCTTTTACACCCAAAAAGTCATGTTTGAGCATATTTTTTTTCAGAGTCCAAAATGAAAAAAACGCCATAGGTTAGCCTTAGTGTTTTTAGCGGTCCTGAGTTGAGAGAAAAAGGCTCATCAGTCCATTTTTAAGCCAAATATGACAAATCAGTCTGTGCCAGCATGTTTTTATAGCCCTTTTACACCCAAAAAGTCATGTTTGAGCATATGTTTTTTCGGGGTCCAAAATGAAAAAACACGCCATAGGTTAGCCTTAGTGTTTTTTCAAATCCTGAGCTGAGAGAAAACAGCATATAAGTCAATTTTTAAGCCAAATATGACAAATCTGTCTGCACCAGCCTGTTTTCTGCCCCTTTTACACCCAAAAAGTCATGTTTGAGCATATTTTTTTTATGAGTTCAAAATGGGAAAAAAAAACGCCATAGGTTAGCCTTAGTGTTTTTAGCGGTCCTGAGCTGAGAGAAAAAGGCTCATAAGTCCATTTTCAAGCTAAATATGACAAATCTGTCTGCACCAGTGTGTTTTTCGGACCCCTTTACACCCAAAAAGTCATGTTTGAGTATATCTTTTTTATGAGTCCAAAATGGAAAAAAAACGCCATAGGTTAGCCTTAGTGTTTTTATCCATCTTGAGTTGAGAAAAAAAGGCTCATAAGTCCATTTTTAAGCCAAATATGACAAATCCGTCTGCACCAGTGTATTTTTGGCACCCTTTTACATCCAAAAAGTCATGTTTGAGAATATTTTTTTTCAGAGTCCAAAATGAAAAAAACGCCATAGGTTAGCCTTAGTGTTTTTAGCGGTCCTGAGTTAAGAGAAGAAGGCTCATAAGTCCATTTTTAAGCCAAATATGACAAATCTTTCTGTGCCAGCATGTTTTTATAGCCCTTTTACACCCAAAGAGTCATGTTTGAGCATATTTTTTTTATCAGAATCCAAAATGAAAAAAATGCCATAGGTTAGCCTTAGTGTTTTTTCAAATCGAAAACAGCATATAAGTCGATTTTTAAGCCAAATATGACAAATCTGTCTTCACCATCGTGTTTTTCTGGCCCTTTTACACACAAAAAGTCATGTTTGAGCATATTTTTTTTATCAGAACCCAAAATGAAAAAAATGCCATAGGTTAGCCTTAGTGTTTTTAGCGGTCCTGAGTTGAGAGAAAAAGGCTCATAAGTTCATTTTCAAGCTAAATATGACAAATCTGTCTGCACTAGCATGTTTTTCGGACCCCTTTACACCCAAAAAGTCATGTTTGAGTATATCTTTTTTCTGAGTCCAAAATGAAAAAAACGCCATAGGTTAGCCTTAGTGTTTTTATCCATCTTGAGTTGAGAAGAAAAGGCTCATGAGTCCATTTTTAAGCCAAATATGACAAATCCGTCTGCACCAGTGTGTTTTTGGCACCCTTTTACATCCAAAAAGTCATGTTTGAGCATATTTTTTTTATCAGAACCCAAAATGAAAAAAACGCCATAGGTTAGCCTTAGTGTTTTTAGCGGTCCTGAGTTAAGAGAAGAAGGCTCATAAGTCCATTTTTAAGCCAAATATGACAAATCTTTCTGTGCCAGCATGTTTTTATAGCCCTTTTACACCCAAAGAGTCATGTTTGAGCATATTTTTTTTTATCAGAATCCAAAATGAAAAAAATGCCATAGGTTAGCCTTAGTGTTTTTTCAAATCGAAAACAGCATATAAGTCGATTTTTAAGCCAAATATGACAAATCTGTCTTCACCATCGTGTTTTTCTGGCCCTTTTACACACAAAAAGTCATGTTTGAGCATATTTTTTTTATCAGAACCCAAAATGAAAAAAATGCCATAGGTTAGCCTTAGTGTTTTTAGCGGTCCTGAGTTGAGAGAAAAAGGCTCATAAGTTCATTTTCAAGCTAAATATGACAAATCCGTCTGCACTAGTGTGTTTTTCGGACCCCTTTACACCCAAAAAGTCATGTTTGAGTATATCTTTTTTCTGAGTCCAAAATGAAAAAAATGCCATAGGTTAGCCTTAGTGTTTTTATCCATCTTGAGTTGAGAAGAAAAGGCTCATGAGTCCATTTTTAAGCCAAATATGACAAATCCGTCTGCACCAGTGTGTTTTTGGCACCCTTTTACATCCAAAAAGTCATGTTTGAGCATATTTTTTTTCAGAGTCCAAAATGAAAAAAACGCCATAGGTTAGCCTTAGTGTTTTTAGCGGTCCTGAGTTGAGAGAAAAAGGTTCATGAGTCCATTTTTAAGCCAAATATGACAAATCTTTCTGTGCCAGCATGTTTTTATAGCCCTTTTACACCCAAAGAGTCATGTTTGAGCATATATTTTTTATCAGAATCCAAAATGAAAAAAATGCCATAGGTTAGCCTTAGTGTTTTTATCCATCTTGAGTTGAGAAAAAAAGGCTCATGAGTCCATTTTTAAGCCAAATATGACAAATCTGTCTGCACCAGTGTGTTTTTTTGCCCTTTTTACACCCAAAAAGTCATGTTTGAGCATATATTTTTTTCGAAGTCCAAAATGAAAAAAACGCCATAGGTTAGCCTTAGTGTTTTTAGCGGTCCTGAGTTGAGAGAAAAAGGCTCATAAGTCTATTTTCAAGCTAAATATGACAAATCTGTCTGCACCAGTGTGTTTTTCTGCCGCTTTTACATCCAAAAAGTCATGTTTGAGCATATTTTTTTTATGAGTTCAAAATGGAAAAAAAACGCCATAGGTTAGCCTTAGTGTTTTTAGCGGTCCTGAGTTGAGAGAAAAAGGCTCATCAGTCCATTTTTAAGCCAAATATGACAAATCCGTCTGCACCAGTGTGTTTTTCTGCCCCTTTTACACCCAAAAAGTCATGTTTGAGCATATTTTTTTTTCAAAGTCCAAATGGAAAAAAACGCCATAGGTTAGCCTTAGTGTTTTTAGCGGTCCTGAGTTAAGAGAAGAAGGCTCATAAGTCCATTTTTAAGCCAAATATGACAAATCTTTCTGTGCCAGCATGTTTTTGGAGCCCTTTTACATCCAAAAAGTCATGTTTGAGCATATTTTTTTCGGAGTCCAACATGAAAAAAACGCCATAGGTTGGCCTTAGTGTTTGTTCAAATCGAAAACAGCATATAAGTCAATTTTTAAGCCAAATATGACAAATCCGTTCTTTTTTAAATCTGTCTTCCTCGCCGTGTTTTTCTGGGTCTCTTTACACACACAGAAAGTCATGTTTGAGCATATTTTTTTTATCAGAATCCAAAATGAAAAAAATGCCATAGGTTAGCCTTAGTGTTTTTAGCGGTCCTGAGTTGAGAGAAAAAGGCTCATAAGTCCATTTTCAAGCTAAATATGACAAATCTGTCTGCACTAGCATGTTTTTCGGACCCCTTTACACCCAAAAAGTCATGTTTGAGCGTATTTTTTTCGTAATCTGAAATGGAAAAAAAACGCCATAGGTTAGCCTTAGTGTTTTTTCATTAGCTTGTTCTTTTTTTTTTAATGTTATCTTGTTATTTTGAAATTCTTTACGACCAAAAGGTCATGTGTTAACATGTTGGCTTTTTTATAAACCTGACCACATGGTCAAATTTCAGTATTTCTCATTTTATTAAACATGATCAAACAAGTCATATGCTAGCATGCCAGTTTTTTTTTTTATTTTGTTCAAATCTAACCAAAATGTTTTATGTAAACTTGTATTTTTTATGTAAACCTGATCAAAAAGTCATGCATTTGTTTGTTATTTGTATAATATTTTACATTACCTTAAAATTATACATACATTGTTCAGATATTTATTTACTCAAACTTTAAAATACAGTTCTTTGTACATTTATACTTACATTCAGACAACATACATGCATCTACAAATAATTAAAAAATATATATTTACTCAAACTCTTTCATGCATGGATTTATACAAACATGCAAACATATATCTCCTTTCAGCTGTTTATTTGTAACAATGCTGCCCATTTTTTAAGTAAAAAAAGAACAAATTACACACGTCCCTTTAAAAGATGCCAGAGTATCATAAAAATATTATCTGGTGATTTTTCAGTTTCAGTCTTGTGATATAAAAACGATTGTTAAAGCAACAGGTGATGGAACAATAACGGACGTTTGTGTTAGTTTAAGATCCTCAGACATTAAACTTTTCATAAGCCTCATGTCTGATCTTGAACTCTAAAGTTTGGATTGTCTCTGACTCTCAAAATGGCCTCCAGCTCTGGCGAACGCCGCGTCCTCCAGAGATGGTAGAAGGACGTCGAGGCGGCAGATTCCACTGATGCAGCAGATTTGTTGGATGGCGTGTGAAGCGGCTGTCACAGAGCGAGCGTATGAGAGGGATGAATAATTGATGCTCCGTTCAAACAGCTCTTTGGAGATGTTAGTGAGTCCTGGAAGAAGAATGACTTACAGCGCCTTTAAACGCCGAGCTGTTGTAGGAGTTCGTCTGAAACCGAGCGTCGGAGTTTCTGCTGCACGAATGTTCGGTGGACGACTTCGGACCGGCGTTAGCTAACAGCGACCTGTTAAAAATAAAACATTACCTCCACAGAACTGGGAAAACAAAGCCGTTTTCTCATTTTCTGTGCCACTAAATAAATACAAAAATAACTAGAAAAGTATGGTGGCCCTGAAGGCCAATAGAATAAACATTTCAAAAAGCACAAAAACATTTCACAGAACATAAAACCATTTACGAATATGCCAAAAACATTTAAGAATACCCAAAAAACTTTAAGAATACACAAAACATTTAAGGATAAGCAAAAACATTTCACAAAACTCAAAAACATTAAAGAATATGCAAAAAATATTGAAAATATGAAAAAAAAAATATATACGAAACAAAAACAGTTAAGTATATGCAAAAACATTACACAGAACACAAAACCAGCTTAGAATACACAAAAACATTTAAGAAAACGCAAAAACTTTTAAGAATATGCAAAAACATTTAGGAAAACGCAAAAAGAATTTCACAAAACACAAAAACATTTCACAAAAAATAAAGACATTAAAGAATAGGCATAAAAAATTAAAAATATGAAAATATATTTCACAATACACAAAAACAGTTAAAGGATAAGTTTGGTTCCTGCAGCTTTCACATTGTTTATAGAATGAAGTAGAACAATATACTCACCCAGAAGGCTTTCCTGATCCAAACAGTGCTTCAGGAGATATTTAGATCCAAAATCGAGCGGCGGACATCCGTATAATGGTAGCACACGGGGCATGTATAGCGCCGCTCCTAAAACTGCATTAATCATCCAAAAACTCTTTGGTTTCACCAATATTTCATCATGGTCCACTCACACTACTCCTCCATTACAGTCTGTGTCGCTCCAGACATGTTTTTGTGACTGTGCTGACCTCTGAACTGAAGAAGAAGAACGCTTGCCTCCGCGCATGCGCAGTACGGCTCATTGTTTCAGGGGAAGACCGCCGGCTACACACAGACTTTCTTCTTCCAGTTTTGTGTAAAATGGACGAATATCTATCGGATGAAGATGTTGTGGAGGAGAACTTTGAATATGATGGGTGTCCTTACAGTTTCGAGCCAGAGTTTACAGATGAGGAGCTCATCAAAAGGAGGACGCGGAGGCAAAGAGAAGAACAGCTCTCCAGAGAGTACTGCACATGTGTGGAGGCAAACATTCTTCTTCTTCAGTTCAGAGGTCAGCACAGCAACAAAACATGTCTGGAGCGACACAGACTGTAATGGAGGAGTAGCCCGAGTGGACCATGATGAAATATTGGTGAAACTAATGAGTTTTTGGACCATTAATGCAGTTTCAGGAGCAGCGCTATACATGCCCTGTGTGCTACCATAATACAGATGTCCGCCGCTCGATTTTGGATCTAAATATCTCCTGAAGCACTGTTTGGATCAGGAAAGCCTTCTGGGTGAGTATATTGTTCTACTTCATTCTATAAACAATGTGAAAGCTGTAGAAACCAAACTTATCCTTTAAGAATACGCAAAAATATTTCACAGAACACAAAAACAGCTTAGAATATGCTGAAAACATTTAAGACTACGCAAAAAACATTTCACAAAACATAAAACATTGAAGAACACGCAAAAAATTTCACAGAACACAAAAACATTTAAGAATATGCAAACACATTTAACAGAACACAAGACATTTAAAGCTTAGCAGAAACATTTAAGAAAAAGCAAATGCATTTCACAGAACAAAAATAAATTAAGAATACACAACAACATTTAAGAATAAGCAAAAAAAAATTCACAAAAAATTTAAGAATACACAAAAACATTTATGAATTTCACAGAACACAAAAACCGTTAAAGAATATGCAAAAACATTTAAGAAAATGTGAAAACATTTCACAGAACAAAAAAACATTGTTTTTGCTTATTCTTAAATGTTTTTGCTTATTCTTAAATGTTTGTGCTTATTCTTAAATGTTTTTGCTTATTCTTAAATGTTTTTGCTTATTCTTAAATGTTTTTGCTTATTCTTAAATGTTTTTGCTTATTCTTAAATGTTTTTGCTTATTCTTAAATGTTTGTGCTTATTCTTAAATGTTTGTGCTTATTCTTAAATGTTTTTGCTTATTCTTATTCTTAAATGTTTTTGCTTATTCTTATTCTTAAATGTTTTTTACTTATTCTTAAATGTTTTTTCTTATTCTTAAATATTTTTTCTTATTCTTAAATGTTTTTCCTTATTCTTATTCTTAAATGTTTCTGCTTATTCTTATTCTTAAATGTTTTTTCTTATTCTTAAATATTTTTTCTTATTCTTAAATGTTTGTGCTTATTCTTATTCTTAAATGTTTTTGCTTATTCTTATTCTTAAATGTTTCTGCTTATTCTTAAATATTTTTTCTTATTCTTAAATGTTTTTGCTTATTCTTATTCTTAAATGTTTCTGCTTATTCTTATTCTTAAATGTTTTTTCTTATTCTTAAATATTTTTTCTTATTCTTAAATGTTTGTGCTTATTCTTAAAAGTTTTTGCTTATTCTTATTCTTAAATGTATCTGCTTATTCTTCATTCTTTTTTCTTATTCTTAAATATTTTTTCTTTTCTTCTTAAATTTGTACTTTTTCTTATTCTTAAATGTTTTTTATTCTTATTCTTAAATGTTTTCTTATTCTAACAATAATTTTCTTTATTTTTTCTTTGTTGTTTTCTGTTCCTTAAATGTTTCTGTTTATTCTTATTCTTAAATGTTTTTTTTTATTTTTATCTAAATTTTTTTTATTATTCTTATTCTGCTTATTCTTAAATTTAAATATTATTCTTTTTCTTCTTTATTCTTATTCTTATTCTTAAATGTTTTTGCTTATTCTTAAATGTTTTGCTTTTTCTTAAATGTTTTTGCTTATTCTTAAATGTTTGTGCTTATTCTTAAATGTTTGTGCTTATTCTTAAAATATTCTTATTCTTAAATGTTTTCGCTTATTCTTAAATGTTTGTGCTTATTCTTAAATGTTTGTGCTTATTCTTAAATGTTTTTGCTTATTCTTGTTCTTAAATGTTTTTGCTTATTCTTAAATGTTTGTGCTTATTCTTAAATGTTTGTGCTTATTCTTAAATGTTTGTGCTTATTCTTAAATGTTTTTGCTTATTCTTAAATGTTTGTGCTTATTCTTAAATGTTTGTGCTTATTCTTAAATGTTTTTGCTTATTCTTAAATGTTTGTGCTTATTCTTAAATGTTTGTGCTTATTCTTAAATGTTTTTGCTTATTCTTATTCTTAAATGTTTTCGCTTATTCTTAAATGTTTGTGCTTATTCTTAAATGTTTGTGCTTATTCTTAAATGTTTTTGCTTATTCTTGTTCTTAAATGTTTGTGCTTATTCTTAAATGTTTTTGCTTATTCTTAAATGTTTTTGCTTATTCTTGTTCTTAAATGTTTTTGCTTATTCTTAAATGTTTGTGCTTATTCTTAAATGTTTGTGCTTATTCTTAAATGTTTTTGCTTATTCTTATTCTTAAATGTTTTTGCTTATTCTTAAATGTTTGTGCTTATTCTTAAATGTTTTCGCTTATTCTTATTCTTAAATGTTTTCGCTTATTCTTAAATGTTTGTGCTTATTCTTAAATGTTTGTGCTTATTCTTAAATGTTTTTGCTTATTCTTGTTCTTAAATGTTTTTGCTTATTCTTAAATGTTTGTGCTTATTCTTAAATGTTTGTGCTTATTCTTAAATGTTTTTGCTTATTCTTATTCTTAAATGTTTTTGCTTATTCTTAAATGTTTGTGCTTATTCTTAAATGTTTGTGCTTATTCTTAAATGTTTTTGCTTATTCTTATTCTTAAATGTTTTCGCTTATTCTTAAATGTTTGTGCTTATTCTTAAATGTTTGTGCTTATTCTTAAATGTTTTTGCTTATTCTTGTTCTTAAATGTTTTTGCTTATTCTTAAATGTTTGTGCTTATTCTTAAATGTTTGTGCTTATTCTTAAATGTTTTTGCTTATTCTTATTCTTAAATGTTTTTGCTTATTCTTATTCTTAAATGTTTTTTACTTATTCTTAAATATTTTTTCTTATTCTTAAATGTTTTTGCTTATTCTTAAATATTTTTTCTTATTCTTAAATGTTTTTCCTTATTCTTATTCTTAAATGTTTCTGCTTATTCTTATTCTTAAATGTTTTTTGCTTATTCTTAAATATTTTTTCTTATTCTTAAATGTTTTTGCTTATTCTTAAATATTTTTTCTTATTCTTAAATGTTTTTTCTTATTCTTATTCTTAAATGTTTGTGCTTATTCTTAAATGTTTTTGCTTTTTCTTAAATGTTTTTGCTTATTCTTATTCTTAAATGTTTTTGCTTATTCTTAAATGTTTTTGCTTATTCTTAAATGTTTGTGCTTATTCTTAAATGTTTTTGCTTATTCTTAAATGTTTTTGCTTATTCTTATTCTTAAATGTTTTTGCTTATTCTTAAATGTTTTTGCTTATTCTTAAATGTTTTTGCTTATTCTTATTCTTAAATGTTTTTGCTTATTCTTAAATGTTTTTGCTTATACTTAAATGTTTTTTCTTATTCTTAAATGTTTTTGCTTATTCTTAAATATTTTTGCTTATTCTTAAATGTTTCTGCTTATTCTTAAATGTTTTTGCTTATTCTTAAATGTTTTTGCTTATTCTTATTCTTTAATGTTTTTGCTTATTCTTAAATGTTTTTGCTTATTCTTAAATGTTTTTGCTTATTCTTATTCTTAAATGTTTTTGCTTATTCTTAAATGTTTTTGCTTTTTCTTAAATGTTTCTGCTTATTCTTATTCTTAAATGTTTTTGCTTATTCTTAAATGTTTGTGCTTATTCTTAAAAGTTTTTGCTTATTCTTATTCTTAAATGTTTCTGCTTATTCTTATTCTTAAATGTTTTTGCTTATTCTTAAATATTTTTTCTTATTCTTAAATGTTTTTGCTTATTCTTAAATATTTTTTCTTATTCTTAAATGTTTTTTCTTATTCTTATTCTTAAATGTTTGTGCTTATTCTTAAATGTTTTTGCTTTTTCTTAAATGTTTTTGCTTATTCTTATTCTTAAATGTTTTTGCTTTTTCTTAAATGTTTTTGCTTATTCTTAAATGTTTTTGCTTATTCTTAAATGTTTTTGCTTATTCTTATTCTTAAATGTTTTTGCTTATTCTTAAATGTTTTTGCTTATTCTTAAATGTTTTTGCTTATTCTTAAATGTTTTTGCTTTTTCTTAAATGTTTTTGCTTATTCTTATTCTTAAATGTTTTTTCTTATTCTTAAATGTTTTTGCTTATTCTTAAATGTTTGTGCTTTTTCTTAAATGTTTTTGCTTATTCTTAAATGTTTTTGCTTATTCTTAAATGTTTTTGCTTATTCTTAAATGTTTTTGCTTATTCTTAAATGTTTGTGCTTATTCTTAAAAGTTTTTGCTTATTCTTATTCTTAAATGTTTTTGCTTATTCTTAAATGTTTGTGCTTATTCTTAAATGTTTTTGCTTATTCTTAAATGTTTTTGCTTTTTCTTAAATGTTTTTGCTTATTCTTATTCTTAAATGTTTTTGCTTATTCTTATTCTTAAATGTTTTTGCTTATCCTTAAATGTTTTTGCTTATTCTTAAATGTTTTTGTTTATTCTTATTCTTAAATGTTTTTGCTTATTCTTAAATGTTTTTGCTTATTCTTAAATGTTTTTGCTTTTTCTTAAATGTTTTTGCTTATTCTTAAATGTTTTTGCTTTTTCTTAAATGTTTTTGCTTATTCTTATTCTTAAATGTTTTTGCTTATCCTTAAATGCTTTTGCTTATTCTTAAATGTTTGTGCTTATTCTTAAATGTTTTTGCTTATTCTTATTCTTAAATGTTTTTGCTTATCCTTAAATGTTTTTGCTTATTCTTTTCCTTAAATGTTTTTGCTTATTCTTATTCTTAAATGTTTTTGCTTATTCTTAAATGTTTTTGCTTATTCTTAAATGTTTTTGCTTTTTCTTAAATGTTTTTGCTTATTCTTAAATGTTTTTGCTTTTTCTTAAATGTTTTTGCTTATTCTTATTCTTAAATGTTTTTGCTTATCCTTAAATGCTTTTGCTTATTCTTAAATGTTTGTGCTTATTCTTAAATGTTTTTGCTTATTCTTATTCTTAAATGTTTTTGCTTATTCTTAAATGTTTTTGCTTATTCTTATTCTTAAATGTTTTTGCTTATTCTTAAATGTTTTTGCTTATTCTTAAATGTTTTTGCTTATTCTTAAATGTTTGTGCTTATTCTTATTCTTAAATGTTTTTGCTTATTCTTAAATGTTTTTGCTTATTCTTATTCTTAAATGTTTTTGCTTATTCTTATTCTTAAATGTTTTTGCTTTTTCTTAAATGTTTTTGCTTATTCTTATTCTTAAACGTTTTTGCTTTTTCTTAAATGTTTTTGCTTATTCTTAAATGTTTTTGCTTATTCTTATACTTAAATGTTTTTTCTTATTCTTAAATGTTTTTGTGTATTCTTAAATGTTTTTGTGTTCTGTGAAATTTTTATTTCTATTGGCCTTCAGGGCCACCGTAAAACCCGGTGGCGACGTTTTTTGGCCATGCAGTGTATGTATGTGTGTGTGCTGTCTGCAGGAACTCACATGGATTTAATTTGTTGATCTGAAGTTAATATCAGGACTGTGATGATCACAGAACGGGACTAAAGGAAAGGACATGATTGTTTTTGTAGCTGTTGAAGCTTCATAGGTCCACAGCGGCAGGCGTCTACACCAAAGATCCTCGGTGGCCTACAAGACAAGAAGCAGAGATGAGTCCAGAGACTATTCTTTAAAGTGGTATTGACATATTTAACCTGAGCAAAAAGTCCTTTGTTAGCATGTTGGTGTTTTTATTAAACCAGAACTGAAACACTCAAATTATTCGGTTTATCCATCCATCGATAATCTCTACAGTTTTTACAAACAGCAGCTCACACCTTCACCTAAGGGCAATGTAGTCACCAAACAACCTAATAGGCACGTTTTAACCAGTGGGAGGAAGCAAGAGAGCCTGGAGAGAATCCACAAATGCACAGGGAGAGGAAAGGCCCTGACCACACAGGGAAGGAACCAGCAAATGCCATTGAATATCTTTCATTAAAATAAGTATGTTCTCAATTCAGCTCAGTTTTAAACCTTGAAAACTTAATTTTATTTGTCCCTTAAAAATGTTTCTGCACAAACAAACTGTCGGATTAAGAGGATCAATTATAACGCAGGAGAGACCTGATGGTCTTATTTTGGTTTTCAGCAATAATCCTCACAGGAGCGTCTTTTATTATAACCAAAGAAGAAAATATAAATATGTATGCACAATGAACCAAAACAAAAACAGAGGAGTTTAATGAAAACAACAAAAACTGAGGAAAGAGCAGCATCAGTAAATGAAACGATGAAGCTCTGTGGTAAATCAGTTCATAATTAATAATCCTTCACGGCATAAAGAATATAAATGATCCAAATATTCTACCTGAAAGTGTTTTGGTGAAGTCCAGACCACCTGCAGTTCTCCTGTTCAGCCTCCAGAGGTCGCCATGACTCCACCTGATGGATCCGTCACTGTTGAAAAAACATCCACTTTAATTTATTTATGAGGGTTATCTCTGATTCTTCTCCTTCAAGACAGACGAGAACATCAAAATATGAAAGTGCATAATCAAAAACACATTTATTCACCAGTTTCTGAGCGTTTTTAGTTACACACAAAGTGATTTTATCAGCCTCACATGAAGATAAACCAGTTTGCAAAGATAAAATGAAAACGACGCTGCAGAAAAATCAAATGTAATTCATTTTAAATGTCTTATTTCAGGTTTTCAAATCTCACTAGACTTATAAAGAGCCAAAACAGCCTGGCATGTGCAGCTACACATCCTATGTCAGTTTTTAAAACAACAAAATAATGCCTGAATAGTTTGAAATAAGTTAAAATATCTGCCAGTGTGACAAGACAAAGTTTACTGACATGATGTTTTAGAAATAAGAAATAAGGCTGCAGAATCAGTCACTTCTTTAAATAACTTTTTGTGTTCTTACCTCCATTTCAGTCTTTTTTAAAATCTGATTTCCTTTACATCTTGACTGCTTTATTTGGATTCAGTTGATTTATTTATTTACAGTTTGTGTGTGTTTGTCAGTTTGTCCCCTTCCAGGATTTTACTGCACACTGTTGTGATTGTGATGGCAGAAAAAGTCTGATTTTTCTAAAAGTTATTCTCCTTCTTTTCATTTTTATTATTATTATTATTATTGTTGTTGTTGTTGTTGTGTTGTTTTTGTTATAATAATAATAATAATAATAACAACAACAATTACTATAATTATTATTATTAATGTAACATTAATTCATTAAAACAACCCTCCAGAGGCCTATATCACGAAGCAGGATTAATGTCTTAACGAGATAACTTCAGGGTTAACCCTGATTTATCGATAGCACGAAGCCGGTTCCTTTTTTATCAGAGTAGATCACCATGGTGACTTATTCTGAACGGCTATCCTGCTCCGGAGCTGGAGAAGTTGGGGATTGAATCTGATCCTGCGAGATGACCCTCGCAGTAGCCAATCAGCTTCTCCAAATCAATGCCCTGCCCTCTTCTCCTGAATCCAGTAGAAGGAGGTGCACAACTTTTGAGACGATCATGAAGATGAGAGAAAGTGTCACAATACCGATTTGACCCATTAGATCAACCTGACGACGTGATATGAGACACACCGGTTCTCCTGGCCCGGAATCATCTATACCTGGGTGATACTGTATATTGGAGCCGTTTATTCCCTGTGTGACCCGCAGGAGCGATGCACGAACTGTCCCACTGTCATTGTGCATCGCCCTGCAATATAAACTTCACTTGTACAGCCCCTCTCATATATTCAAATGCATCAGAAAGTGCTTGACAAATAAAAGGGATGTAAATCTTATGTGAAACAGCACATTACTCTATTATTCCATCAGGTCCATCATCTCATTCCTGCACTTTATTCATGTGTTTGAGGGTTTTTTTTCTTTCTGATTTTTAAATTGTTAATTTTATCTTTAATCTGCTCCCATGAACTCCTCACAGCAGAGGGATTATCTGAGGGAATGGGGTGATAATTGTCAGACATACAACACATTTTCACAGTATAATACTTCATGAGATTCATGAGAGTGATCACTGTCAGATATAGACAATAATAAGTACTTTGAGCATTTTCACAGTCTGCCACGCATTTTAATAATAATACTTTTATTTCAGGGCGCTTTTCACAAGACTCAAGGTCACCTTACATGAGTCACAAACAAAGAGCACATGAAGTAATAAATAAAAAGTGCATTAAAAGCAGGCATAAAAAGCAAGTATAAAAAGAAACTTTGTCTATGACTGACAGCCGCTACGATGTTTCATTTCTCTATTATATTGTTTTTTTATCCTAACATCTGAACATTATCAGACACCGCTCTTCACATGTAAAACATAAAGCTCTGTCAGTGTGTTCGCTTCTCAGCGTGTTCTCCTCTCATGATCATGATTGGTCAGCTGCCTCTGAGCCCTCCCTCCGTCCAGGCACGTTCACGGCTCTTGATAAGACAATCCTGGATTGAGTTACCATGTTGATAATCTGCATTGTGCTATCGGTTATTCTGATTGCCGTTGTTTGCGGTTACTCAATCCGGGATAGATGTGAGTTATCGGGGATAAGTTGACCGAGCTGCGTGCTATAGGCCTCTGGTTTTGGGGATATTTTTTTATCCTTTGGAAAAGGTCAAACAAGAGTTGGGCTGCTTAGGAATGCTGAGTTTTAGGCCTGGACCACACGTATATGGATACATTTTTTTGACCGGATATCTTTGTCCTTGTTTAAAAAAAATCCCTGTCACCACAGAAATATCTCTGTTCATACGCAGAGGTGAAACTGAAAACGATCGCCTCCGAAGTCTGCAGTGCCATGTCTGGCCGATAGGTGGCGGGTTAGCAAAATGTAAAAACCATGTAAGAAGAACATTATGAGCAAGCGCAGTCAAAAACAGGAAGAAGAAGCAGTCAACGGAGTAAGAAGCTGACAATAATACTGCGTGCAGCAGAGGAGTGCCTTCGATGCAACAACATTACATTCATCTGTAGAGCTGTAAGGAGGGCAAAAAGTGCAAAGAACTCAGAAGCTGTGTCCGAAATCACTCACTATTCACTATATAGTGCACTATATAGTGTATACGCCATTTTGTAGTGGTGTCCGAATTCTCAGCAGTTAATTTCATCCACTATATAGTGCACTACAAAATACCCACAATGCACAGCAAATTTGAGTGTACATGCGATGTACACTATACCGTACTCCCGTATACCACAATGCAATGCGGTCGTGTTTTTCCATAGAAGAAGAATAGAATGGAGGCTGTTAGGCGCTGCTTTCATTCATAAATGTAAATAAACGTTAGAGTATCTTTAAAACGTTCATAGCGTAGCTTTTTAACGTCTTTTAGCGGCTGTAAACAGCTTCGAAATCTGCTACTTATCCTCCCAAATGCCCGGTTTGTTTACGTGAATCTCGGCACGTCCACTTACGTCACAGGAATAACTGGCTCATCAGCTGACGCTGCGACGTTTAGAAAATTTCAGCGTAGTGTCCGAAATGTTGTTTGGTCATTCTCTATATAGTCCACTATTTCATTTACACTACATAGGGAATAGTGAGTGAGTGAATGAGTGGACGATTTCGAACACAGCTAGAGATAGCGCGGTAAATGTCGGCCATCGTTCTTGTTGTTGGCAACCGTTGCTACAGTGACTTGTTGCTAGGCGCTTGACGTCATCGCGTCAACACCAGCTCCGTTTAACACCGCTACACGGATCCACTCAACCGGATATTTTTTATTTCTTCACTTTTTTATCTGTTTTGAAAAATCTCAGTTTATGTGGGTGAAATCGCCGTGTTCGTGTGGTTGAGAGGCCCAACTGGACAGAATATATCCATATTCCTGTGGTCCAGGCTTTAATTAACCGAAAGGCTGACTCGTAATTTTTTGAATCATTGTGTTCACTTAAACCGTGCACATGAGCCAATGAGACACAGTTTAAATAAATAAAAGAAAGAGTTATTAAGGATCCCTGTCCCGCACCTTGTGCATCTTTCATGTGTCTTTATATTCACCAGAATCTCGTTTCCTTCCTTCTCTGCTTAGTGTGAAAGTGTTACTTAAATCAGTGAACATTTTATTAATGTTATGGGCTGTTTGACTGCAGGTAGTATTTATCTTTTTGAATGTTTTACGTGAATGATGAGACCTAGTGTGTGAGGAGTGGGTGACGTCAGACCGTTTAAAGAGGCCAAAGTCTAAGTCAAGTCTAGTCAAACTTAAGATGTGGTCAAGTCGAGTCAAAAGTCAAACCCCCCCCCATACCATCACAGGTGCTGGCTTTTGACCTTTGCTCTGACAACAGTCTGGATGGTTCTTTTCCTCTTTAGCCCGGAGAGCTTTCATTCCAATATAGACGTAGCAAATTATGGAAAAGCTTTTCTCACCTGCTGAAGAAAAGTTCCTCAAGAAATTGTTATAAAAGATGTTGAACGGATCATTTATTAATGTTTTGAAATCGTCTCTCTCTCTCATGTCAGTTACGTGTACCTTTTTATTATTACTATTATTATTATTTATGGTTATTTTATCTCTGGAGTCATTGGTGATACAACACCTCATAAACTCACACACGATCACACACACCACTCACATTTTCGATTTAATCTTTTCATTTTTTATTCTTTTTCGTATTGTGGTTGTATGTATTTTGTTACCAGTTCGCCATAAGGTCTGAATAACTTGGTTTTTGTTTGCTTCTTTCCCCCTTTTTTTGCGCATATGTGTATAAAATATTGTGTAACTTTAATGCACTTTAGGTCTGGGATCATCAACCACATTTGTACAAGGGCCAGATTTTTTCTTGGTATATGTTATGGCCAGTGTTGGGGAAGTTACTTTTAAAAAGTAGTGTTTGCTCGTTACTCGTTACATCTGAAAAAAGTAACTCTTTACTTTACTTAGTTACCCTCTATGAAGAGTAACTTCTCAAGTTACTTTTCCGTTACTTTTACATTGCTTGATCATGGACAGAACCCAATATCTGTTCCTAAATGTGAAGGCCTACAAAAAGTTCTACTACAGAGAACATAACAGTTTTTTGTGCTCTTTATTTTACAAAATGTCACATACCCTGTGGAATGAGAGCTCCTGCCCAGTGTTTCCACATTTTGCTTCTGAAATAAGTAACCTGGTCAATAAAAATAAGCCCAAAATAAGCAACCTCCAGCTATTTCCTTTCCTAATGTGATATACTACTTTTTAAAAAGAGAAGTCTACACAAAGTGTGTTAATTTTCATCTACATTACATTTCAATATCACAGTGCTAAGTATCTATTCAAGAAAAGACCGTCGCTTATAACAAGCAGACCTGGCAACTTTGGCTCTGGAGCATGCTCCATGTGCGTGAGTGTGTTTGGGGGCGTGCATATAACCAGGAAACAAGGAAGTGGACAAACTGCCTACCGCAGTCGTGTTTTCCTTTATGTTAGGAGCTGGAAGATAATCAGGGGGATACACACAGACTTAAGAGCCCCAAGAAGAAACTTCATGTCTAGAAACAAGCCCAAAAAACCACAACCTGTGGACGTGACTCACGAGATTTTCAGCCTTTAGACGCTTATAACGAGCGGACTTGGCAACGCTGCTCGTGTCTGTGTGAGCAGCTGAGAAGGCAGCTTCAGTGTCAGATCTGTCCGAGGGAAATGTAACGTCGCGCTGCATTAAAAAAGGAACTACGTTTCGTTACCAACTTTTCAACAGTAGCGCGTTACTTCACTTTTTACCCGAAAAAGTTGTTTCATTACTGTAACGCGTTACTTTCTAACGCGTTACACACAACACTGGTTATGGCGGCCAAAAAAGTAATAATAATTACAAAACAATTAAAATGAAATATCTCCTAATTAGGACTTTTTATCCCATAATTTTGACTTTTTCTCATAATTCTGACTTTTTATCTCAGAATTATGACTCTATATCTTACAATCTTGACTTTTTTTGTCATATTTTTGACCTTTTAATCTCATAATTATGACTTTTTAATCTCATTATTATGAATTTATCTCCCAATTAAGACTTTTTTCTCAGAATTCTGACTTTTTAATCTCATAATTATGACTTTATCTCCTAATTATGAGTTTTTATCAAATAATTTTGACTTTTTATCTCAGAATTATGACTTTATATCTCATTATTTTGTCTTTTTAGCTCATAATTATGACTTTATATGTCATATGTCATTTTTTTAAGTCACCAAAATGGGCTTCCATACATTACCTTGTGTTTCACTGAGGTAAGAAAAAAGTTGATGTGCAGTTGGAGGTGCACTTTTCCTGACACACAAGTATTTACCATAGACAGTGCCTTCACCTACACCTACACCTACATAGCCAACGTCCTTTCCTGGGGTACTCCGTATATTAGTCATAAAAATTCTACTTTCTTGCAAACAAAGTACAAAATGGAAAAAAGAAATACATAACATGATTCAGAGGGACTCAGCTGATAAATTTATATGCCTTACAACTCAGAAAAAAGGTGGGCATAAATGGGTTAATATCTTGAATGTTCATATCTTAATATTGATACGATAACGATGTATCTTTCAGCCCTATATTTGGACTTTCTGTTCCTCTTCCGTCACTCCTGGAGGATTCACACCCCTGTTATCCTTTAACTCTTGACTTCATATCTTGTTATTGCTTTGACTGAGAGCTCCCTAGAGGCAGACTAAACATGTTTACTTCTGTAAACCATGCCCTTGGATGGATTGTGGTTGAATCAGAACAGTTTCGTAACATGCAGGCTCCTTAAAATATCCCACAATGCACCATGCAGCAGCCCTGGTCTTTGAAAAAGTTCAGTTTAAATTCTCCTTCAAGCAGCTCCCACTCTCAGATCGATGATTACACGAGCGACTCTTCTTAAGGAACTTAAACGTCACATCATGTCTCTGAAAGCGACGCCGTGTCTCCAAAATACTTCTACAGGTTTTTGTGATGTTTTGGCTCCTGGTGCATGTTGGGAATTAGGGAGATCAGGCCCTGAGAAAGTGCAGATGGATCTGAAAAATAAAAAGCCAGTGATTTTTCATCTCTAACGCTTTGTTTCATCACCCGTCCATCACGGCCGATGATGAAAGGCGGCTCGTTACAGCCATCTAAATTCACCATCAGACCTCCTCAGTGAGACGGACAGCCAGAGGTTATTAGAAGGAGCTTCAGGTCCGAGCACCTACACACACACGGCTCCGCTGCCTGTGATCTATCATTCATGTGCGCTCATTTAAAATAGTGTGAAATATTTAAAGTTGGCTGGGCGGCCTCAGAGGGTCGACGGACTGACCTCTCCTCTCTTATTACTGCACCGAGGAGGAGGGGGAGGATGAAGAGGGGAGGGCGGGGGAGGAGGGATGGTTCAGGCCTGGAGAGGAAGAAGAAGAGAAGGTAATAAAGGCAAAGACGAGGAGAAACAATCAGACAGTGACCACAGCTCTTCATCCTCACACTGCAGAAGCTCAGATCTAACAGAGTATTTAGTTACCTTCAAGTCAAGTTGATTGTACACACCTTAAAGGTGCTTTGAGGAGAATCTGTTTCCGGCGACATTAAGGCTGTGTCCGAAATGGCATACTAACGTACTACTCATACTTAGTGTGACGTCAAAATGAGTATGTAGTGTGTTCACACTGGATAGTATGAAAAGATTGAGTGTGCGAGAAATACCCGGATGTATACTATATCGGAAAAAATGTTAAGTATGCGAGGTGGGCATACTACTCACACTCAACCGCCCCATAATGCATTGCGAGCCCCATAATGCATTGCGCCATACACGACCGACCGGCATTAAGCTAGAAATCGGCCACTAGCAAACTTCCCATTTTCAAAATAAATGCGTCTTTTATGATCTCCCTTTAGTTCTTTAACGCTTTTGTAAATGGGCTCTTGTTTTGGAGCCGACCGGAAGTTTCGTCGATAGCATAATAGCGGCATAGCGGAATGTCCGAAATGTCGAAATGAAATTTGTATCAGTGCGTTTTATGGCTCAAATGACCACATTTTGGTATTCGACGTGGTGACTTTCTCGCCTAAAATGCTCTCTGAACTTTCAAATGTGGTGAATCAACAGAGATATTTGATAGCCTGGTGTGCTTCTGATTTTTGTCATCGGAGGTTTGAAATGCATCATGGGAAACTAAGTAGTATACTACAGTGTGAACGGTTGGCATTCTAATCATACTTATAGTATGTAGTATACAGTATATACACAATGGGTTTGTAGTATGTAGTATGTTAGTATGTCATTTCGGACACAGCCTAAGACTCTGCTATCCACAGGACTGTAGCCAACCTCCCTGGACGTGGCTGCAGGAGGAAGACTGATGAAAAACTGAAGAGACGGATAATACAAATGGAAACCAAAGAGCCCAGAACAACTTCCAAAGAGATCAGAGGAGAACTCCAAGGTCAAGGTACATCAGAGTCAGATCACACCATCCATCACTGTTTGAGCCAAAGTGGACTGAATGGAGGACATCACCGTTGAAACCAAATCATAATTGACAAGCCACAAAGCTTCTGGGAGAATGTCCTTTGGACAGATGAGACAAAACTGGAGCTTTTTTGTAAGTCACATCAGCTCTATGTTCACAGTTGCAAAAATGAAGCATAGAAAGAAAAGAGCACTGTACCTACTGTGAAACATGGAGGAGACTCAGTTATGGTCTGGGGCTGCTTTGCTGCATCTGACACAGGGTGTCTTGAATCTGTGCAGGTACAAGGAAATCTGAAGACTACCAAGACATTCTGGAGTGAAATGTGCTGCCCAGTGTCAGAAAGCTTGGTCTCAGTCACAGGTCATGGGTCCTCCAACAGGATAATGAGCCAAAACACACAGCTAAAAACACCCAAGAATGGCTCAGAACAAAACACTGGACTATTCTGAAGTGGCCTTCTATGATCCCTGATCTAAATCCTGTTGAACATTTGTGGAAGGAGCTGAAACATGCAGTCTGGAGAAGACAGCCTTCAAACCTGAGACAGCTGGAGCAGTTTGCTCATGAGGAGTGGGCCAAAATACCTGTGGACAGGTGCAAAAGTCTCACTGAGAGCTACAGAAATCACCTGAATAAAGAGATTGCCTCAAAAGGTTGTGCAACAAAACATTAAGTTAAGGGTACCATCATTTTTGTCCAGGCCAGTTTTATTATTTTATTTTTTAAATAATTCTGTTATACCAAAATTACAAAAACAAAACAAAAAAAGTGTCTGATTTTTATTATTGATTTTCAGTAAATTTTTAGTTACTATAACTTCTGTCAGTTTCTAGTTATTTCAGTGACCACGTTGGTTTTCTTTCTTTAATGATGAAAGGGTACCAATGATTTTGTCCACATCTGTATGTAAATATGGATGGATCAGCCCTACGACCTTCACTGTCTCCAACATGGAGGCTTTAAAATGTCTCAGTACTAAATGCACAGTCATACAATAAAAGAAATTGTAAAATGGTGGGTTTTGGTGAGGATTTTGAATGTGGACAGGTTCGAACACTTTTCGGATGTGTCATGGTAGTGCATTCCAGAGGGTGGGAGCAGCAACAGAGAAGGCTTTGATTTTTTTTTTTTTTGTGGTAATTATGTTTGTCTTTTAGAGTAATTTATTTCCTGCTTTAGGAGCCATTTGTTCTGTTTTTTGTGGTGAAGTGGTAAGTCACATCAGCTCTATGTTCACAAACAAAAATGAAGCATACAAAGAAAAGAACACTGTACCTACTGTGAAAAATGGAGGAGGCTCAGTTATGTTCTGGGGCTGCTTTGCTGCATCTGACACAGGGTGTCTTGAATCTGTGCAGGTACAATGAAATCTGAAGACTATCAAGACATTCTGGAGTGAAATGTGCTGCCCAGTGTCAGAAAGCTTGGTCCCAGTCGTAAGGTCATGGGCCTTCTCTACATTTTTTCCATTCCATTTCATCCATATAAAGCAACCCAAATTTGAATCAAAGTGAAACAGATCTGGATATTTGATAATTCTTTTGCTTGATGTTGATGTTGTGTTTGGTGAGTGTAAAAATGGCTTATATTGTTGTGTAGCTGAAAAATTCCTGTTTAATTTGATGTGCAGCATGACTATATTTCTACATGAATAGTTCACTTTTTTCTTAATTTTTTTGCTCAAGTACATTTTTAAATCAAAGTGTCACTTCCAGCCGAACACACAGGAACAGTTTAACTGCTTTAAAACATTCACCTTGTAGATGTAGGAAAAATAAAATAAGCAAAAACAAAAGGAAAGAAGGAGAAAGCAGCTTACTGAAATGTGGCAGCATTGGCATTATTTGGGCGGGTAGCGGGATGAATGTGTCAAACAGAAGAAATGATGCAATCTGGTAACAAATTCGAGAGAAATTTTTATTATGAATATGGCACCTGTCAGATGGTCAAAAAACCGGGTTACAGAAAAAGACAACCATGTGTGTGACATGTTCCTCTGAGCGGATGAGAAACTAGTAAACTTACAACAGAACAACTGCTATAAAAATGAAGTATGTACAAATTCGGATCTGCAGCATTATTCATGGAAAATTAACTCAAAAAGATGTCTCTTCAAAATCATAATAAAAAATAAGCCAGGCACTCAAAAGTTAGCATCAGTTAGTCGTGTGTTTTCCTCATTTTCTGCGAGGAAATAAAACAAAAATAAAAAATAGAAATGTACCATAGTTTTCTCTTTTTTAATATTTTAATTTGTTTGTATTTAGAATTTTATAACACTGTTAACATTGATAATAAGAGATTCCCTCTCTCCCGTATTTCAGCTACTTGGCACCAAGTTTCCTCATAAAAGAATCTGTATAATTGTACAAGAAATAGTTAAAAACACAGACACAGTTTCTTCACAGGTAAATGAAGTGATTTTTCAATATTTGTAATTCTTAAACACTATGTATTTTTGACAGCAGCTGTGATTAAGGTTTTTACGTTTTTAAAATCACCAGCAAAGTTTTTCATTTTCGACATAAAACACAGAAAAAACATTGAAACAGCTTGGACCGGCTGTTTGGTTTTTGTTACATGTGGGTGTATTTCCTGGTTTCGTCTGAGTTATGTGCCCCTCTGCCCGCCCAGCGTCCCATCCTCGTCTATCTCCATCAAACTGGGACCTACCTCCTTTAGGCCCCTCCCCCTATTTTCACGCAAATCCTCTAAAAGTAGAAAATCCGACGGAGCCCCAGCAAAAAAGCCCCTGAATTTAACATTCAATCGCCAACGCAAGTAGAACCCGACAACTGAATCTCCCATTTTATCTCCCCATCCTGTTTTTATTTTTATTTTTTAGACACAAGACATTGATTGGGCGCTACATATTTCCTGATATAAGGGGGAGGGGGAATCGAGGCCTGTTCGGTTTTACCTTTCGGACGGGCCTCCATCTTGGCTCGACACGTGTTTAAAAAAAAAACACAAAAACGCAGGACCTGAAACGAAAGCGACAAAAACGAGGGATTGATCACGTGAAACGCATCGGACGAACTTACTAAACATGCAGTTCAGTTTTCCAAAACACCTATAAAAATAGATTTATAGTGCGAAATATTTTTTTCTTCTTTTAGTTTCTTAAGAAATCTTTAAAACCGTTTTTTTTATTACGTGTCCTGAAATAGATTATTTTACTCCCCCCTTCAACCACTTGTGTAACGTTATTTGAGAGAAGTTTGCGCAGGAAGTCGACAAGTTTGGGAACCAATGAAATACACCCAATGCACACAAGGCGCCCCAAGGAACTCTGGGAAATGTTTCACAACTGAGGCTTTTATGGTTGATCCAAGACTACTTAAAAATGCTACTTTAGGCTTTTTCCGTATCATAATTAAACTCTATGGGTTACAGAGGGGTGCAGGAATGAGTCCTGAAACGCAGATGTGCATTAGCATTTTAGCACTTATGATTCCTTCATCTCAAAGTCTATGAGATTTGAAATAGCCGAATATTAAAGTTTCATTTATTTTTTTTTAAAGTATAGTTGCTAAGAAAATTGCTAACAAGGTCTATAAACATCGCTGTGGCCCTCAATTATTTCTAATTCCTTTTTCCTTTTTCTTAAATGTTGACACATATTTAGGCACAGCTATGCGAATCAACTTGAGCAAAGTAAGTGGAGAAAACAAAAATGTAAGTCAACATTTGGACGGTCAGTTTCTCTTTTAAAGGCTCTAAACTCTGGAATTGATTACCAACCAAAATCAAATTAACCACAGATTTAAAACCCTTCTCTACAAAAGTCAATAATCATTCTTAGTCTGCCATGTTTGTTTACTTATTTTTACAGGTGTGTAGAATTAATTGCTTTTATTTTATTGCTATTCTAAACTTTTGTGTTATTTTATGCTGTTTAATATTGTACATTTTATAATTTCTTTATTCAAAGGCCCAACTAGTAACAAGAGATGGAAATTAGCATTTGCTATGAACTCAGAGCACATCAGATTCATGTTAAACATGATCGTCCCAATTAAATACATACGTTCAAATCAACATCAAGACGCTACAACGAAGTGTAAGACGTCACAAATCCTGTAGCTTCTCGGTCAAACTGCTATGTTGTAGTTCTTCAACAGCTTGATGATAGCTTTTAATGCTTACATTCAAGCCTGAAGAATTGTGAACATAAAGTTCACTGCTGCAGTTTGGTTTGGGTTTTTGTCAGGTGGACCTTAGCCGGTCAAATACTCGGTCACACACACTCTGCCACTACTTGGGCCGGAAACTGTCTTTGTTCCTGCTATCTGGCCTGTTACGTCTTCAAGTAAGAGCATTATTTAAGCTCCACTGCATCAGGTGGCACTTCCGTTTTGACAGGAGTGACTTCTAACCATATACAGCAGTCTTGAAGAGGTTAAAATGTTATGAGAACTGGCGACTGGCGGTGTTAGCGATGCTATTGTGTAATATTTTCGGTCAAATCTGCTTGCTTACTGCTGTGATATTCAGCCTAAGTCACGCCACAGTTCTCTGTTTTTTGGTTGCCTGCCTTGTTTGGCTCTTGTTTTGCTTTCACACCTACCAGGCAGATCAGAGTTTAGCTTTAGCACTCCAAATCAATTAGTTCACCTGGTCTGGAAAGTTCTACAAATTTAATACCGTTCTGTTCGCCACAGACTTTTAAAAGAGCACAATGAAAAATCCTTTAGGCTTTATGTCGAAGGAACCAGTGCCATGCGAACTGTCTGGTTGGCCTACAAAAGTACATCATCCCTGCAACACTCCATTGTTTACGCAAAAGCCGGAAACTGCAATTCCCAGAATTCCTTGCTGGCAAAAACATGGCTCCATAAACCTTTGAGCTAGTTAAAGAATCTTTTTCATCTCTGAGAGAAAGGACAGCAAGATAAAGAGGTTTGTATAAGACTACACAACAGCAAAAAGCAACAGCAGAGAGAGAGAAAGAGAGGATTAGAAAAAACAAACAAACCGAAAAAGGTTTTACAAAGACGAAAAAGGAAGCAGCGGAAAAAAAAGGTGGACTCTACAAACTTTTTTTTGTTCTTTTGCAAAGGCCACCGAACACGAAATTCCACGAACCTCCACTGTTTTCACTAAGACTGCAGATAGAGGGGGAGAGAGAAAGAGACGGGCGAGAGAGAGAGATAAGCCCCGCCCCTCTCTCAATAAGCCCCGCCTATTGCTCCTCCCCCACACTAGAGAGAGCACAGAGAAGACAAAGGACAAAAACAGCTACAGTAGCTCAGTATATACTGCATATAGTCAACACACACAGAGAGAGAAGTCGCCATGAAAGACTTTTTGACAGCCAGTGACACTAAACACATCGGTAACACGTTTTTACGGCTTAATCACACTGGGTAATAAGGATGACGGGATGTAAAGACGGGGCTGTCAACTTCAAAAAGTCGGATGGATGTGACAGTTGTATTTACTTTTTTAAAATTATTACTTGTTCTCTTCATTTTTTTCTCTTTTTACCAAAAAATTATAAAAGAAAACTTACAAATGAACGAGAATCACAGTGCTTTTAAACACCAAACGTGATTTTTTTTTTTTTTACTTTTTTTGGCAACGGAGGCTGGGGGAGAAAAAACACAGAACAGAAACAACGACAAAGACAACATCGTTTAAAGGAATGTGATTTTTTTTCTCTTCCTCAAAAAATTCATATTTTTTGTTGTAGTAGTTATTGGATTGATTGTTTTGATAGTTAGATTGATTGAAAAATGCAATGTCTTTATTACAATCTCCGTGTTGATATGTGGTTTTTAATCACAGGGTCCGGCGATGAGATGGAAGAGAGTGGATTGTTTCGGAAAATCTCTGACGTGGAGGTGATTCTGGTTAAGGAAGAAGAAGAAGAACAGGAGGAGGAATAAACAAAGACAATATTTGCAGAAAACAAACAGTGTTAAAACAGGAGCCGGTCGAGGTTTTAAACATTCATTTTTCAAGTTAGCATCATGAGCATATTAGCCTCAGTTTGACTGAGAGTTAAAAGTGATTAAGTTAGAAAACAACATGAAAACAACAAAAAATCTGCACAGCCTAAAATTCAACCAATCAGCTCCATGTTGCTAGGCAGAACTGCCCCTCATAGTCCAATCAGATTAAGCTTTCCTGTTATATGGACAAAGGAGGGGCACATGGAGGTGATGTTGCCGATTTAGAGGTTTTAAGGTTCTTACTGACTTTCCTGAAGGTCAGGTGAGAGAAATAAACTTTAAAATCTTCCCCCTCCAAAAACAAACAAACTTAAAAGTACGATCAGTCTGTCAACGAGCTGTGGGTCGTTTACAGCACCCACATCAGCCAGCTGAATCAGGGTTACTGACGGTCGGTAGCACCATGAATCTGTAAGATCGACAGCTAGAAATGCAGACGGAAAGATTAAAGATCAGTTAGACGGAGAGAGAGATGAGAGGAGATGTAAGAGGAGGTTATGTTTGGTGCGAGACCTGTAGGTAAACACCTGGGATAAAAGAGGAAGTAGTAACATTCGATATTTCACAGGTCATTACCCGGCTGAAATTGCTTTTTTTTGTTTGTTTTTCATCGTAATGCTTGATTTGTAAGTCTGAGCTAGAGTATTTTATCAAAAAAACTGAAGAAATGAAAGAAAAAACTTATTCCCTCAATCGAGAAACGTCCTCAAAAACCTTTTTTCAAAAGATTATTATCTCTGAGACCTTTTCCAGGAAAGCTCCCTCTGCTCGCTTTAAAAACTTTTCATGTCTTGATCACATCAAGAAGCGAACGGAGGAGCGCCACAAAGATTCTGCTGTCCGTTACAAACCCCTGCTCCGTCCTCCTTTAAATACAAACAATCAGCATCTTCTTAAAGATGCAACAGAAACAAGACAAATAATAAAAATTATCCCGTCAGGCTCCAGCGGAGTCCTTAGGTTATATGAATTCTCTGTAGGCAAAAAAAGGAATTCTTTACAATAAAGAATAGTCAGTTTTTTTCTTCATTTGTTCACGAGTAAAACCTTGCTGATTGCAAGAAACAGGAGCAAAGAGACAGACAGAGAGAGCGGGAGAAAAGGACGAGGAGAGAGATCAGAGATAGAAAAGAGGGACATGTTTGAGGGTCATTCATGTCTATTACACACGCTCAGTCGCTCAGATTCAAAGTGCTAGAGTACATCTGTCATCCTTTCCTGTCCTCTGGGAAACACAGTGCTGTGTTGGTAAAAGATAGAAAGTAAAAAGTCTTTCTTTACTAGTGAGCAGTCTTGACTTTGACACAGTTGTTGATTCCATAAACACAGTAATTCGGTCTTGAACATTTCGCGTTAATCCTCTTTCCTCTCCAGGCTCGTCTGTGTGGTGTGGATGCCGTTGCTGTACACTGGGAACGGCAGCGTCGAGAAAAGTCCCTCCGCTGTGGTGAAAACATTTGCTGCTGTCGGCATCTGGCCTCCCAGGGCGCCGTTCGCCCCCGTCACCGCCGGCGATCCGACGAACGGGCCGGCGGCTGCTGCTGCCGACATGTTTAACCTGTGCACGTGGTGGTAGAGCATCTCCATGGGCGTCTTTGGGTCCAAGCCGAACCCGGAGCTGTCTACAAAGTTCATGGCGGCATTGGGGAGGAGGTTGCCTTGCGCCATTGCCAGCGTGACGTCCGCAGGTGCGTACCTGATGGTGCCGGTGGTGTAAACCCGTGGTGCTGTTGTGCTGGTGGAGGCCAGAGTCCCTGTGACACGGTGGACCAGCGGGAGTACCACATTTCCAGCCTGCAGACGCTGGAGCGCCTCGAGGTCACCGGAGTACAACAGCGAGGAAGAAGACGTTGATGAGGACGACGAAGAGGAGGACGACGATGAGGAAGAGGAGGTGGTGGGGGTGCCTTGTTGCTTGTCCCGCGGGGAGGCGGAGAGAGGAGGGGACAGCGGGTCGGCGGAGGAGGCGCTGGAGGGAGGGGCTAAACTCGCAGCGCTGGAAGCAGAAGACGGGGCAGAGCTTCCGTTGTAGGGGGGCTTCCTTACTCCGCCTGCGCCTCCCTCCGTCCCAGGAGGGGTGAGGACCGAATCAGGAATGGCCACCTGCAGGGAGCCTCCTTGGGGAGAGGGGAAGGACTCGTGGCTGCCTGGGGCGGCGGGTTTGGAGGTCATGCTGTACGGAGATTCGTTTCTGGAGATCTCTCTGTTAGGGGGGTAGTTCCAGATGCTGCTGTCGTTGTCAAAGTTGATCGGCTCTGCCATCTCCGTCTTGATTTTCAGGACTGACGATGAGCCCGGGCTGTTCGGGGAGCCGGTGGAGGTGAGAAGATGGGAGGAGTTGGTGGGCGGGGCCTGGGAGGGGTCTACGAGTGGCGTTGCATCGCCCATAGCGACGGGGCTTGACGTTGTGGAGGAAAGTCGGAGTCTCCTGCTTCTGGCTCCGTCCCATTTCTGCACTTTCCTCCTCTTCCGCCTCTTCTGGAGCTTTCCCTCGGCTTCACAGTTCTGCACGCCTCCTTCCTCGGCTTCATCCTCCTCCTCCTCCTCCTCCTCCTCCTCTGAGGAAGAAGTCTGAGGGTTATGCAGCTGTACCTCTTCCCCGTCCCCATAGTGCTCCACCTTGATATGAAGCCCTCCCAGATTCCCAAGTCCTCCGATGGCGCCCAGCCCTCCTAGCCCGCCCAGTCCTGCTAACCTCCCGATCCTTCCCCCACCTCCTCCCACGCTCGCCTCCTCCACCTCCTCCGCCTCTCCATCTGAGGGTTCCAGGCTGTCGTCGCTGTCCTGGCTCTCGGGGTTACTCGAGCTGTCTCCTTCTTCCTGGCGCTTCATCTCCTGTTCGGAGGAGCAGTGTGGTTGGCCCGGCTGCTGGCGCTTGCTGTCTGCCTCAGGGTCCTCGCTGCGTTCTGATTGGTGGCCTGGCTTCCCCTCGGACTTGGTGTTCTCATTATCTGTGGAGGAGGAACATGGGCAATGTTAATAATACTCTGAGATGCAAATGGTTTAAAGATGGCCTCACCAGTGACGGCAAGGGTTGGTCGACTCCTGGATGTCTTTGGTGCAGAATAAACTGGCATGAAAACTTCAGGAGTTTCCGATTGACTAAATTTATAAAGCATAAACTTTGACAGAAAAAGACGATATATTACGATGAAATACGGCAAATAAGTGGCGAAAGAACAGCAAGAACACACTCCAGAATGATCCTATTGCTATTATTTACAAGATTTAAACATAATTTAGACAGAAAATAATGACAAACCGCCTATAATTCACTCAGGTATGGCTCTCTGAATCCTCTCTCTCTCCCTCTCTCTCTCAACCTCTGCGGCTCGATCAGCTCATTTACTCGAGTTACGGCAGTTTTAATTACGCACGTCTTTTTCTTTCGCCGCAGCTTCATGTTTAAACAGGGAGACTGTCTTCTATCAGAGGCCAAACAATGGGCGGCTCCTGTGAGGCTGTTTAATCGAGGACAGAAACATAAATCAGGCTTTTCCAGTCAAAGAGCAGCATCACCGTGGGTTACTGACGCAGTGTGGTAATCAAACATGGTGTAACGGTAATTTTAATAGGACATGGTAAGGATTACTGTTGGAAATTTTACCGCGGTTTACCATTTTACCGGTAACTGTTACATCCCTATACTCAAATCGTCCACCCTTGAGACTGTGAGCATTATGTAAAGGATAAAGGTGTACCCTCAAAGACAAACATGAGAATATAAACTGTAGTTTCTTCTATCACATCATACTGCATCCTTCTGATTTTTGTACCATGTGTTGTTTTATCTTAATGCCTCACATTGTGCATAGTTTAAATTTTCATTCATTAAATGTTGCCTTTTCCCTGATATCACTCCCACGTGGTTTGCTGTGTGGTGTTGTGGAGCCCTCGGTGTGATTTCAGTATCTATAGCTGCTGCTGTTCAGGCATGTTGGCTCGATCCAGCCCATTACACACACTCTCCAAACCCTGCCAGACCACACTGAGGGCAGCGGCGGCCCAGCTGGCATCACTCGGACTCCCTGATGGCACCTGAAATGTCGACCTGATTGTTCTGTTTGGGAAAACCTCGTCTCTTTATTAAGAATGCCTCAGATTCTTTCACTGGATGGATCTGAAAACCTGATTCAGTTTTCTTTAAGTGTAACCTGGGGAGGGTTTAGGTTTAGTTTACAGACATACCAGGACACATCAGGGTGAGATGATACAGCTCTGCTCTTATTTCCCTTGTTGGTCCTTTTGTTTTAAAGATTTATGAAGATGGAGACAGACATTTCAGTAATTTCATGTTGAAATATAGATTAAGAAAGCTTTTTTAAAGATTTATGACAGAGCCAGGGAGGTAACAAATGAAGATGTTAAAGGGCTGGAACTTTAAAATGATCGTTTTATAATCTAAAATCTTAAACTTTCTGAGTAAGACACTTTCATAGCTTTGTATCCTTTTCTTAATTCAGTTAATTTAAGATATTTCAACATATTAAACTAGAACCATATTTTTAATCCAATCTGGAATTGTATAATGTCATGGCGACTTTATTCGGTGCACTTTGCGAGTGACAGGTTGGCCTCCAGTTAGCCTTCAGAACCACCAAAACAAACCTCCACCACATCCCAAAGGTGCTCCATGCTGAATTACTAACGGGATTACTCCTTCATAAATGATTTAGATTTACTAACAACAGACAAACACTTTACTTTAGGACATAATGGACACTTCACATGTGTGTTCTTGACTTTAACCTCTTTTACTTCCATCCTGAAAACTCCAGTTTTAACTCCACAGACGCTCCAGACTCACCGCTGCTGCAGCTAGCTGTGTTGCCAGATTTTGTGATTGAAATAAGCATTTTTAAAGAGAGAGACCTACATGAAGCGTGTTTTAATTTTTATCCATGTTACATTTAAATTTCAAAGTCATATTTCTTCTTTTTTGTCTCTTAATTTACTTATTAAACATCCTTTTGTTTGGAGGTGGAACATCCTTTTCTTTATACAGAAGTGAAGAGAGGGGCTGCTGTTATTTATAACTCTGTTATTGCTAAACTGTGTAACCTTGATTTTTGTAACCAAACAGACATGTCAGGCTTTTATCTCATTTTTTTCTTAGTCCTCTACAGATTTATTATGGTGAAAACAGTAGTAACTACATCAGAAATCAATGTAATTCTGGCTGTAAGGATTTATTTTAGGTGGAAACATCATTTTTACGGTAACATTTAAATTTGTGTCTGGGTGGGGTAAAATAATTTTAATAACTTCTGAATTGGGTTTATATTGATGGTTTGGGGGCACAACAAGTCCAAATGAGGAACTGCACTATTGGAACAAGCCCAAAAAACTGCAACCTACAACTCCCAATATACACATGCAAGTTAGAAAAAAAAGCCGAAAGTTGCTTATAATAAGCAAACCTGGCAACTCTGGCATTGAGTTTTCTGGTCTGTCTGTTAGCGGTGCAGCTCCTGTCTGTGTCTGGCTGGTCGGATATCAGCTGCTTGACATCAGAGCAAAGGCACCACATTTCACTGTAACGGTAACGTAACGGTTGAAATAGTTATTAATTAGATTACCCATTACTGGGGAAAAATAATGTGTTGGTAACACCGTTACTCCCGACACTGTAAATGAAGATGGTCATACTGCTAAAATGTGTTATGGTGGACTTTTTGCACCATTACAGTCTTATAGTCTGATTAGTTTTGTATAGTGACAGAGTGAACAAGTTAACTGGTTGGTTGTTAGATTTCACCTATGAGCTTGAGTAAAATTAAATAGTATTCAGTGGAAGTGAGTAGTTTTTTTGGTAAACTAAGGATGGTAGATCTAGCGTCTCTTGCTGCATCATGGGTGATCTTTAGTCAGAAAGTTTGGTGACCACTGCTTTATGATGTTCAAACCAAATTTTGACCTCATCATCTGGACGTGGAGGAGAAATCCAGACTCAGCAGGAAATGTTAATTATTATTATTATTATTATCACTATTATTATTATTATAAATAATAATAATAATAATAATAATAAATTTATTTATTTAATTATTTTATTGCACATATAAAATGAAACATATTATTAAAAAGGAGAAAAAAAGAATATAATAATACATAACCAAAAAAAGCAGGAGGGGCCAAAGAAACCCATAAGGGTTTATCGAGTGGCCCTAAATGTTTGTACAATCTCCAAATTTCAGTGAGCTTGTGTAAACTGTAACCTCCTGTTTTTGGCTTACAGGAGTGGCACCCACTGCTGTAGCCAACCTGAATGTTGTGCATTCAAAAATGGTCTTCTTGACCATGTCCACATGCCTAAATGCACTGAGCTGCTGCCATGAGATTGGCTGATTAGTTATTTGCACAAAGAGGAAGTTGTACAAGTGTACCTAATGAAGTGGCACTCGCACAAACATTAAAAATGCAGCAGAAGTCTGTCTAGTTGTCTGGCTCTAGTCCTTAAAGTCAGTTGTGTTTCCTTGCAGATTGCATCCCGACATAACAAAGGTCAAAGGTCCGACAGCTCATTTTAGACTGTGTTGATCCTCCGGCCTGTTGGAGCGCAGCCGACCCTGGCCGCCGCCGCCCGCAGCAGCTGGCATCAGTTTACAGCTGCCACGGTGCCAGGATCATTCTCCTCCAGCAAGAGTAACAGCTGGCTGTGATTCTGGTGGTGCCAGCAGCTCTCTGCAGAATCCTGCTACCAAAATAAATAAATTAAAAATATTATTTAGTAAATAAAAATTATATTTACTTTGAGATATTTATGAAACTTAAAATACTTGGAGATGATATGAGATATTTATATTTCTTACTATTTAATCAATCAATCAATCAATCAATCATCAATCAATCAATCAATCAATCAATCAATCAATCAATCAATATTTATTTGTTCAATCAATAGTTCTCCAATAAGTGTTGTTCTCGACATTTTAGCCATAAAGACATTTTAATCCATATTTTATTTATATTATATTCTATCTATCTATCTATCTATCTATCTATCCATCCATCCATCTATCTATCTATCTATCTATCATATCTATCTGTTACCCATCCATCCATTGTATCCTATCCTATCCATCCATCTACCTACCTACCTACCTATCCACCCACCCAACCTACCTACCTACCTACCATCCATCCATACCATCCATCTATCTATCCTATCTATCTATCTATCTATCTATCTATCTATCTATCCATTTCTACCATCCATCCATACCTACCATACCTATCTACCTACCTACCTACCCATCCATCCATCCATCCATACCTACCTATCCATCCATCTATCTATCCATCTATCCATCCATCTATCTATCCATCCATCCATCTATCCTATCTACCATCCATCCATCCATCCACCATCTATCCATCTATCTATCTATCTATCTATCTATCTATCCATCCATCTATCTATCTATCCATCCTACCTATCCATCTATCCATCCATCTATCTATCTATCTATCTATCCGTCCATCCATCCATCCATTCATAAAACCATCTGTCCATCTACCCATCCATCCATCCATCCATCTGTCTATCTATCTATCTATCTACCTATCCATCCATCCATCCATCCATCTATCTACCTATCCATCCATCCATCCATCCATCCATCCATCTATCTACCTATCCATCCATCCATCCATCTGTCTATCTATCTATCTACCTATCCATCCATCCATCCATCCATCTGTCTATCTATCTATCTGTCTACCTACCTATCTATCTATCTATCTATCTATCTATCTATCTATCTATCTATCTATCTATCTATCTACCTATCTATCTATCTATCTATCTATCTGGACAAACTTAAAAGTGAAAAGTGGCATAAACCTGCTCCAGAAGTCGCCTGATTGGATGATAATTTGGCCTCTTTCAGCCGAGCAAACATCAAATGTTACGAGAGGCTTCACGTATCGGCGTTTCCTGGTCTGTGTGGGACTGTGTTGTTGTTTGGAGGCCTTTCTGTCGGTCTTTGTGCCCTGTTTTGTGTAGCAGTGTTAGGGTTTGTAGCGGCTCTGTGGTGTTGTGTGGAGTTATGTGGCGTTTTATGTCATTTTGTGTCGGTTTGCAGCGCTGCCAGGAAGTGCTGGGACCCTGCAGCGGTTGGCGTTGGTTTCCATGCAGCCTGGCACAAACGGAAACACTGGCACCGACTGATAAAATATCTCTGGCTGCTCTGATTGGAGCTGTTTACGGCTCACTGCTGTTATTATAGTTTATAGTGTAACACTCAGGGACATGCTTGTAAGAAATCATAGTTTATACGTTTTTATGAGATTAAAGTAAAACACAGGAAAACACCAGAATATTCTGCTCTTTATCCACATTCTTAGTTATTCTGATTCTTTTGTCCACTTCAGGTTTTCCTCAAAACACTGAATTTTCCTTAAACCTTAAAGATGCTATGAGGAGTTTCTAAGTAATTACAAAAAAGTCTCACTTTTAGATATATGCATGATGGAAATACACACTTTAAGATGAGTTTTATAGCATCAAAATCATAGACTGTAAAAAACATGGACGCCGTGATGCTGGGCTCAAATTGAAGCCTCCACAAAAACTGCTCCCCCTGGTGACTGGCTGCAGTATAGGTCAAATTTCCGTCTCCCCCATTCATCTGGATGGGCCGTAGTGAAACTTCAAAAAATTATTAAACCTCGTAGAAATATTTCTCCCATCCATATGCTGTGGTGACATTAAAGTATTATTGGGCTGCGTGTTCTCCAAGTCCTCTTTTGTCTGAAAAGTTTCTTTTTTATTAGTTATTAGAGTTTAAAAATAACCGCGGTTTACGGCAGCTTCACAATGATTGTGTACGGCGTATGCTGAGGCATGTTGCCGGATTATGGCCCAAATTCTCTCCTGGTTGCACAATGGCGGCGCCCAGACGAGGGATATTTTGGCTTCAAGTCCGTTACATGGTGGAAGGCGGAGCCACGCTATCCAGTTCTTAAAATACATCCATGATCAAAATAGGTTATCTATAAATGCTATTCCTTAGCTTTGCAGTCGGGTCAGACAGGGCTGGACTGGATACTCAACTTCGGGAACAAGACAATTAAAACTAGAGCAAATTTATATTATTCGGACATCTTACAGCGTGTACCCACCGAAAGTGTTGAAAGCGAGTGTATTCGTCACACGTCAAGTGAAATCGCACCGCACTAGACGCTCGAGTTTTGACGCTGGTACAAATACGCAGAAAAACGCTCACTGCTCGTCCGCCATTATCATTTCATCGTTGAACATGGCTCTGATTACCACTATCGCTGCTCTGTACCTGCTGTGGAGAAGTCAGCTGCAGGCTAGGTACCGACGTCGGAACTGCATGCTACCCTACGGAGGCGGTGTGAGCTCGGTGAGTTCCACCGTCTCTTGCAGGAGCTGCGTCTGGACCACGGCAGGTTCCAGCAGTATTTCAGGCTGACTGTTGCCCAGTTTGAAGACCTGCTAGCCAGGGTTGGTGCCAGGATCTCCCGCCTGGATACAAACTACAGGCAAGACAGTCCAGCTGCAGCTGCGGAGCGTTTTTCCATCTGTCTCCGTCAAGTTTAAAACGGCGAGCGTTTTTTCGCTGGAAACGCTCAACGCTTGAACGCTTGACGCCGCTCTATGCTCGCTCCGATGCGGCGTCAATTTGCGTCTTTAAATTGACTTTGTATCTAATATCAGCGCGCGAAAAATTCGCAATGCTTTCGGTGGGAACACGCCGTTGGAGCACCGGGCTGTAAGTAGCGATATATAGCCGGCTACAAAACTACGATACTAAGTTTTCCAAAAATTGCTTGTTGTCACACATCAAAAACTACCGCTACATAACTAGAAAGAGATACATTACCTCGTCACTTTGCATCCTGTAAGTTGTTGAAAAAAGAAGCTGTAAAGCAATGCAGAGTTCTGAGGAAGGTCCGAGCTGCATTCATTAGAATCACAACAAACACACGCTTTGGCTTGGGTCACGTCTTTACAACAGTCACCGCGCGTGCTCATGGGTAGCAGAGTCTTTATGTCGCTGGAAATAGATTCTCCTCGTAGCACCTTTTAGAATTAATTTAATAAACTAACTTAGGCCCCATTCACATGAAGACAAACTGAGGTCTAAACGCATACGTTTATTGCCAAATCATCCATACAAAGACAGCGTTTTGAGGGTCTGTAAATGATCATTTTTGAAACCAGGTTCCAGAGTGGAAAGATTTTGAAATGCTGTATACGCAGCTCCGTGATTACTGGCTCTCCGCAAGTTTTCAGATACACTTACGTCATAGTTTCATATCTTCATTGACAAGCATGCGCCACATGCGGCAACAACAACAACAATGGCGGCGTACGGTGTAGCATATGTGCTGGTGAAGCTAGTGACCCTACTATCCCTGTTGCAGCAAAATCTCCTTCTTCTCAATCACCACCGAGTTGAACAAACAATTATTAAGGACACATTACGCCACTTTATGGATACACCCCGGAAAATGCCGCAAGTGCGCATGCCCACTGTTTTTTCATCTGTTTCCGCCTGTTTCTGTCATATCGTCATAGCGCCCCCAGAGGTCTGGCATGTGTTTTACAGCGTTTTCATGGGTATTGAGTGCATTCATGTAGACGCACACATTTTCTGAGACGCCTTCATCTTTATGACGATTGATTTTGAAACTGTTAAGCGTTTTGTTTTCATGTGGATGGGGCCTTAAATGTCCTGCATGACAAAATGCCAGCTTTCAAAAAAACAGCTTTGAAAATAATATAAATATTTCTTCCACTTCAATAAATCAGGCTATTAAAACGACTTCAGCCCATGATTTATGTAATAATATTATTTGTTTATTTTGTTTATGTGAGATTATTTTTGTCAGTATTATCTTTATTACTTGGAAGTAGGTAAATTACTGGCTGCTTGTTTAAGGTGAAGGGGTGGGACCAGATAAGTTTTGACTTCCTCCTAAACCTTTATGAAAATGCAAATAACACATTTTGTTGTTTTGCACTTTGGTTGCTGTTTTTATTTTGTTATGTTTACATTTTTCTGATTATGTTCAGAATAGATAAATTAAAAAAGAATATATGATTTTTTTCTAACCCTGTAAGGCCAGTATGTCGACATAACTTACATAACTACCTTTTTGAAGAAAAAAAAATCCATGAAATACATTTCAAGGAGTATTTTAATATTATAATTATTAGACCTAAGATAATTCAATGGTTGGCAGCAACAAAGATTTCATGTATGGATTTCTTTTTACAGTGCAGGATTAAAAATAAAAACCCACACTTATCACCCTAATGACAAAAAATGCCAGTTTCCTTAAATGAGCTTTAAAATGAGTTTGTATTTTAAAACGACTAAATCCTGAAATACACAAGACAAACATTGATTACATTTTGGATATTTTAACCCTTTAAATGCCAGTATGTTAATAAAAGCCTGTTTTTTAATAACGAATAAATAAATAAATAACCTTCATAAAATACATTTCAAGGGGCATTTAATCTTTATTACTATCATCAGGCCTCAGATGGGTCAATTATGGGCAGCAACATTGATTTTAATGCATTCTTATTTTTTTTTGCAGGTGCCCATGCAGGAAACAGTAAAAGATGTGGTATGTTGTGGTTTGATTTGCTGGGGAAAAATAGTGCTACCTGGTGGATGAACACAACAATTAAAAAAGAAATGCATTAATTTATGGTAGGATGAAAGAGGAATAAGAATTGTATTTTTAACAGGACATTTTTTGTCATTAGTAATAATAGTGTCAGATTTGTGTAGCTTAGCGCTTTTATGCTATTTTGAGGAATTGAGAAACAGCTTAAAAATGTTCCAAAAGTATTACCATGTTTATTCGACAGAGCCGAAATGCTTTGGGAATAAAAGACTGGAGAGCACAATATGTCTCTCGGATCTCTTAAGGGTTCGTTTCCTTCTACTTCCATCTACTATTTTCCACCTACCAGAGTTTTCTTTGGACTCGGACTCGGAGTCAGAGGATTCAGAGGACTCTGAGGTCTTCTCGGGCAGGTTTGGCAGCTGGGCGATGTCCACGGGCGTGTCTTTGTACTCTGGATTACTGTGAGGAAACATGGAGAAGACGAAAAAGTTCAATATCAGAAACTAACCAAACAAACATCAGCACACGGTTCTCCTGAAAAGCTGTTGGACGAAATTTAAATCAATTAAATCATCCACAATCAAATGGCTCACATGGTTAAGATTAACATTTAGAGGAAAGTCTATTAATCTCTAACTTGCCATAATTACACATATCCAAAATGACATTCAGTCACTGGCCACTTTATTAGGTACACCTGCCTAGATTGGACGTTCCTGAATTCTTCATGTGATACATTCAACAAGGTGCTGAAACATCCCTCAGAGATATTGCTCCACACCTTCATGATAGCTTTACTCAGCTGCTGCAGGTTTGTTGATGAGAATCTCCTGTTCCACCACATCCCAAAGCTGGATTGAGATCTGGTGACAGTGGACTCATTAATTTATTCAAGAAACCAGTTTGAGCTGATCTGAGCTCTGAGACTTGAAGCTGCTGAAGTCTCCATCAGAAGATGGTCCACTGTGGTCATAAAGGGATGGACATGGTTAGAAACAATCCTCAGGTAGGCTGTGGGGTTTGAACCATGCTCAGGTGGGACTGAGGGACCACCAGCAGCAGCCTGAACCGCTGATCCAAGGCTGGATGGATCCACGTTTATGATGTTCACACCAAACTCTGAATGTGGAGCAGAGATCCAGACTCATCAGACCAGGTGATATTTCTACAATCTTCTGTTGTCCAGTTTGGTGAGCTTGTGTGAACTGTCTTTGCGTTCTGTCCTTAGGTGACTGGAGTGGCACCTGGTGTGGTCTTCTGCTGCATCTGCCCCATGTTGGATATAGTCTGATACATACCTTTGATGCACAAGCAGTTAGCTAAGTTGTTTTCTTTTTTTCTTTTTTTTTTGTCCCCAACCATTTTTGACTGACCGCTACCCTCAGAGGAGTGCTGCTCACTGGATATCTTCTCTTTTTGGACCATTCCCTGAAAATCCTACAGATGGTTGTGTGTGAATTCCACATTCCAAGTCCTGCAAATCCACTTTCTTCTTCATTCTGATGCTCGGTTTGAACTTCAGCAGGTCATCTTGCACCTGTCTACATGTTTAAATGCATCAAGTTGCTGCCATGAGATTGTCTTATTAGCTATTTCTATGAACATGAAACTGAACAGGTATACCAAATTAAGTGTCTGGTATATAATTAAATTTTCTTGCTTTGTTTGGCAATAAATTTTGGCATTGCCAAAGACAAAACTGGGCATTTATATTTCTTTAACCTTTAAATAAACTTTTTTTTTTGCTTATTTTCGATATTTTATTATTCAAAATTAATAAATATAAAGTTAAATCGTACTTTTTAATTGGCTAACGCCCAATTTGGCTCAATATTCATGGTCCATCCTTATTTATTCATCTCTTTCCTTCCATCTGTATCTTTATGTTTTTTAGCTGTTGACAAAATTCCCTTTTCAAATTAAAATTTAAATTAAATTTTACTGTCATACTGTTAATACCAATGTATCAACAGAACGAGAAGGCATTTCTCCAGGATCACAAGTCACATTAATTAATTTATACATCCTATTGTAAAATAATTTAAAAAATGAAAAAGTAAATAAATAAATAAATAATAAAAATAATAACAATAATGATGTAATAATAATAATAATAATAATTATAGATAGAAATAATAATAAAATAAAAGTAAATTGTAAAAAAAAAAAAAAATAATAATAATATAGATAGAAATAAAATAAAATAAAAGTAAATAAATAATAAATAAAATGTAATAATAATAATAATACTAATAATAATAACAATAATAACTATAAATTAATCTATGAAATTGGTCCTTGTTGACCTCTTACCTGAGGACGTAGTTGACCCAGATGATGTTCTTCTCGCTGGCGTTCTTGGCGTTGATGGCGATGGTGGCGCTGGACTGGATCCAGATGTACCCTCCATTTTTCTGGATCCACCGGTAATACTTTGTCACGCACTGACCCTTATTCATCACTGAGAGAGAGAGGGGGAGAGAGAAAGTGTTGTGTTTGATTTTTTCAGATCTGTTGGACATCAGACTCACGCAGCAGGTTGTTCATCACACCAGAGAAAGAAAAAAAAAATGGAGGACGGATGAGAGTTTGGACTTTGGGCGAGCGAGCCTGACAGGAAGTGGGTGAGAGAGAGAGTCAGTCATGAGGTGTCATGTGACAGCTGGCGGAGAGCTGCTCCGCTGCCGGCGTCATTAATCAGACCAACACACACACCGCCAGCCTGAGAGTGGGGATGTGTGTGTGTGTGTGTGTGATAGGCCTTAGACAAAACAAACACACACCCTGATGGATGCTCTTCATCACACAAAGCTCCTCTTCTTCATGTTCATACAGCACGTTAAATATGTTTAGCCTTGGTGTGTAAATGTTAGCATGTTAGGCTGCACACTCAACATGTCTCACTGTGGCATGTATGATATCAACTATTTTGGCTCACATTTCTGTTCATATAATCACCTGTATGTGACACGTGTTACTGGAGGACACCACTAGGGGGTGCAAAGACTTAAGGGTGGATGTAGCTGTTAGAAGTAAACTGCAAACATGGCAGTAGAACCAGGGTTAAACTTCAGTATCAGGCTTTGCATTCAGTTTGTACAGCACTTTCTGTCTCAGTGTTAAAAGCGGAGTGTGTATGAAACACACCTGAAAAAGGGTTTTTAAGTAAAAAAGAGACAAAAAACACTTTCAGATAAAAACAAATTATTTTGTTATGTAATATTTTATTTTAAAAATGAGCACTTTTCTTATTTACGTGTGGGAAAGTGACAGACAAAAGGTAGCCCTGAGTCATGGTTACTCAGTGATACTAGGTTAAATCTGCTCTTGTTTGTTTTCCTCCTCTCTCTCAACCAAAGAGGCTGGATGAGAAGATGGCTCACTCTGTCCATCTTCCTTAACACCAAGGTGCATTGGTACTACATATCGGATTTCACAGATTCATAGGGGAGTGAGCATCTGTCGCTCATGCAATCTTTGAGGGGGAGGTGGGGCCGCTTGTGCGTCCACACAGAGCTGAAGTGAGCGTTGTGAGAAGTAAAGTGGAAAGAAACACTAATATGAATGATGGCACAAAAGCTACGGCTCATAAGCGGGCTGCCACAGCTCAAGTGTGGGAATATTTTGGTTTCAAACAGAATGAACAAGGTGTGAGCTCATTAACAACGACGAGCCAATATGTCGCATTTGTTTGAAAGTAGTGGCGATGAAGAAGAAGGGGAGGTGCAGTGGAGCCTTCATCCTGACAGTCAGTGCTTACTGAGGTGCTTGGTCGGCAAAGTAAATAAAAATAAGACAGAGCAAAATGGTGCACGCTCACAGACAGTGTTGTTTGCAACATTGCAAAAGTGATACAGCCCTTCAATACGGCTGAACAGCCTGACATGTAACAAACGTTTGGAACTCCATTAACTCCATTTAACTTAGTTTTTATTGTGTGTGTTTTTATTGGAGTTTTGTTTTTCTCTTAACAGAGACAAGGTCTATGTTTTATTTATTTTTTGATTAGTATAATTATTTTATTTACATGCAATTTGTCCTAAAAGAGAGTCCATTTTCTCTCCATTGGGTTTTTTTCTTTTTTTGTTGGTTAAATTTAGTTAATTTAAAAGCTCATGACCTTCCAATTACAGTTAAATACTCTTCAGAAATTAAAGTTCATTGCTTTTAATATGGTGTACTCACTTTATTATGACATATATTCTAATTACATTAATGAAAAAATGATGTTTCAAAATAATATTGACAATAATGTGCATTATCTGCAATAATCATCCAGCAAAATTTGTTGCTACTGAGCTGCTTGGTGGAGGTCTGCACTCTCTGCGAGCTTCACCTTTTTTCCACTGCTCTGACTTTCAAATAAAGGAACAAAAAGCTCAAAACGAGCCTTGAAAATAAAAGCTTTTTATCCATGAGCTGAGCATTGAGACCTTCTCCAGAACATTTGCATGTTTATTGTGCCTGGAAACCTCGAGCTGCAGTCCCTCCCCTCCTCCACCAGATAGCGCTGTGTCACTGCACCAGGAGCCCCAGGCCTCATGAAGGTGGCAGACCCCTCCACCCTCCACCCTCCCCCACCCTCTGCTCCGCCCAGCGACGGCACGCAGGCAATAAATTTGGCTAAATTAACCACTAAATGGTTATCTCAAGCAATATGTATTGGCATTAATCAGAAGCCGCTGGAACAGAAACAGCCGGAGACGAGGAGGAGCGAGGGCCGCTGAATTCATATCCCTCTCCTCCGTTTAATTACGCACACAAATAGGATTTTCCTCGACAGAGAAGAAGGAGAGCTGATTTATATAAAAAGAAGGCCAGTAATTAAAAACTATTAGAAACTAATGGCATTGTTTAAGACCACGACATCCCCAGGGCAGCTGTAATTGACTTTGGTCGGGCGACATTGGTGCTCTGTTTGCAGATTGGGGGGGGGGGGGATAACTTGTTTGCATGTTAAGGCAGAGATGGGGAGATCACGTCACCTTCAATGTGACCTTGCTTTGTTTGTACGGCAGAGTAAATAACGACACAATGAGCACACACACACACACACTCAGTGTTGGGATGAGTGCAGGTCCTCAGAGAGCGGCTCGGTGCATCAGCGTGTCCGATGAAGAGCGCACACACATTAATACCCGCTTTATAACTCCAGCCGCCTGCACGGGGGTGTGATGAACAGAAAACACACACACACAGCCTCATATATGAATCCATACTGTCAGCCAGCGCTCGATACACACCACGACTCTCTGATAATCGATATTCAGCATGAAACATGAGGCCACATGATCAATACTGACAGTGACCTTCAGACTGAGTCTTAGTCTGGAGTTAAACTCTGCAACACTTTATTTCAGCGCTCAGAAGTTCATGCTGCGTTCACGGGCATTTTAATACTCTTACATATCTTTAAATAGGTAGGTTAACCTGTTCAGCCCCTTTTTAAGCCTTCTGCTTGAAAATGACATAAAGAAAAGAGTGCATCTCTGCAACCACAAGGTCTATTTGAATTATTCTAGTGTCATAACAAAAGTAACACTTGAGAGATTTGTCCAGATGTGAATTATCAGTATACAGTCCTACTCATCATTATTGGCACCCATGAAGTTTAAAGGATAAGTTCGGTTCCTGCAGCTTTCACATTGTTTATAGAATGAAGTAGAACAATATACTCACCCAGAAGGCTTTCCTGATCCAAACAGTGCTTCAGGAGATATTTAGATCCAAAATCGAGCAGCAGACATCTGTATAATGGTAGCACATAGGGCATACAGCGCTGCTCCTAAAACTGCATTAATCATCCAAAAACTCATTCGTTTCACCAATATTCCATCATGGTCCACTCACGCTACTCCTCCATTACAGTCTGTGTCGCTCCAGACATGTTTTTGTGACTGTACTGACCTCTGAACTGAAGAAGAAGAGCGCTTGCTCCGCGCCTGCGCAATACGGCTCATTGTTTCAGCGGCGACCGCCGGCTTCACAATGACTTTCTTCTTCCTGTTTTGTGCAAAATGGACCAATATCTATCGGATGAAGATGTTGTGGACGAGAACTTTGAATATGACAGGTGTCCTTACAGTTTTGAGCCAGAGTTTACAGATGATCATCGAGAAGAACAGCGCTCCAGAGAGTATTGCGCAGGCGCGGAGCAAGCGCTCTTCTTCTTCAGTTCAGAGGTCAGCACAGTCACACAACGCTGTCTGGATTGACACAGACTGTAATGGAGGAGTAGCCCGAATGGACCATGATGGAATATTGGTGAAACTAATGAGTTTTTGGACGATTAATGCAGTTTTAGGAGCGGCGCTGTATGCCCTATGTGCTACCATTATACCGATGTCCGCCGCTCGATTTTGGATCTAAATATCTCCTGAAGCACTGTTTGGATCAGGAAAGCCTTCTGGGTGAGTATATTGTTCTACTTCATTCTATAAACAATGTGAAAGCTGTAGAAACCAAACTTATCCTTTAAGTACACAATGTGACAGTACAGTTTCTTTACAAACCTCTCTAACTTTGCTCTGCATCACTTTATCAGACTCAAACTTGGCAGAAGTAATGTTCACATATTAAGGTTTGTAAATTATACTTCATTAGCTACTATGATCATGCAGTCATATTTAGAATAGGCAGTTTTAATTTCCACCCATTGAAAGCCTACAAGGAAAAGAACACACTACCAACAATTAAGCATGGTGGAGGTTCCATAATGGTTTGGGGCTGCTTTGCTGCTTTAGGTACTGGAGGCCTTGACCGTATCACAGGAATCATGAAATCAGAGAATTATCAAGAAATTTTAGAGCGAAATGTCCTACCCAGTGTAAGAACACTTGGTTTGAGTTGAAGATCGTGGGCCCTCCAGCAAAGACAAAGACCCAAAGCACACATCCAAAAGCATGCAGGAATGGTTGAAAAGGAAAAAAGTTGCCTATTTTAAAATGGCCAGCAGTGAGTCCTGATCTCAATCCGATTGAAAATCTTTGGTATGGCTGAAATCTGCCATTGGGGAAAAGAAACCTGCAAATGTTCGAGAGCTTGAACAATTTGCACAGGAAGAGTGGGAGAAAATACCAGCTGAGAAGAGCAAGAAGCTGAGAGATGGCTACAAGAAACATTTGGAGGCTGTCATCAGTGCCAAAGGGTGTGCAACAAAATACTGAAGAGGGGTGACATTACTGCTGCACATGCTTTTTTTCAGTTCCCTTTTTGAAATTACAATATGTAACTTGTAAAAATGTTTTTTTTTTTCAATCTTTCAATTAAAAGATCCTGATGACATAAATTACATTTCAATGTATTTCTGAAGATATTGTTAAAGTATTGAAAATAATGAAGGGGTGCCAATAATACTGTGCAGGACTGTATGTGTTACTGAGACAGAGTAAATGAAGATAGAAGTCAGAATAATCTGAACATTTCATCCTCGCCTAAATAAAACAATTTTTATTGTGAATATCTCTTTGGAATGAAGCAGCTGCAGCTTTAGAACTCTATGAATGAATGTGAAAATATGTGAACATTACTTCTGCCAAGTTTGAGTCTGATAAAGTGATGCAGAGCAAAGTTAGAGAGGTTTTACTACAGAGTGGTCAGGCCCAATCTTGGCACAGTTTGGCTCCATTAGTCCCATTTGACATTTCTGATAAACCAAACTTTAGATTTCACTTTTATGTCTTAGGTTCTCATTACACCCAATTACAACACTTCTTATCTTCTCCTGCTTATCTGTGGCAGTTTTTGACAGTTTTGACAAAAAATATTTAAATAAATAAATGTTTTAGTTTGTTTCTTTTTGGAAAAAAATCAAGCAGAACATTTACACATTTTCCCTTTTCAAAGAAATCCACATAAATCATCCCAAGTTTGAATCAAAGTGAAACAGATTTCGGATATTTGATAATTCATTTGCTTGGTGTTGACGTTGTGTTTGGTGCGTGTAAAAATGGATTATATGGTTGTGCAGCTGAAAATCTCCTGTTTAATTTGATGTACAGCATGACTATATTTCTACATGAACAGTGCGCTTTTTCTTACGTTTTTGTTGGAGAGCATGAAGCATTCCTGAAATCAAGTACTTTGGAGCTGAACAGGTTTATTATGAGTTCTTTTATTGGCACTCCATTTCACTTCACTTGCCAAAAGTATTGGCTCACCCATCCAAATAATCAGAATCAGGTGTTCCAGTCTCTTCCATGTCCACAGGTGTATAAAATCATCACCTAGGCATGCAGACTGCTTTAACAAACATTAGTGAAAGAATGGGTTGCTCTCAGGAACTCAGTGAATTCCAGCGTGGAACTGTGATAGGATGCCACCTGAGCAACAAATCCAGTCGTGACATTTCCTCACTCCTAAATATTCCACAGTCAACTGTCAGCTGGATTATAAGAACGTGGAAGTGTTTGGGAACCACAGCAACTCAGCCACCAAGTGGTAGGCCACGTAAACTGATGGAGCGGGGTCAGCGGATGCTGAGTCGCAGAGTGTGAAGAGGTCGCCAACTTTCTGCAGTCAATCTCTACAGACCTCCAAACTTCATGTGGCCTTCAGATTAACTCAAGAACAGTGCAGAGAGCTTCATGGATGGGTTTCCATGGCCGAGCAGCTGCATCCAAGCCTCACATCACCAAGTGCAATGCAAAGCGCCGATGCAGTGGTGTAAAGCACGCCGCCACTGGACTCTAGAGCAGTGGAGACGCGTTCTCTGGAGTGACCAATCACGCTTCTCCATCTGACAATCTGATGGACCAGTCTGGGTTTGGAGGTTGTCAGGAGAACCATACTTGTGGGACTGCATTGTGCCAAGTGTAAAGTTTGGTGGAGGGGGGATTATGGTGTGGGGGTGTTTTCAGGAGCTGGGCTTGGCCCCTTAGTTCCAGTCAAAGGAACTCTGAATGCTTCAGCACACCAAGACATTTTGGACAATTCCATGCTCCAACTTTGTGGGAACAGTTTGGAGCTGGCCCCTTCCTCTTCCAACATGACTGTGCACCAGAGCACAAAGCAGGTCCATAAAGACATGGAGGACAGAGTCGCCTGCACAGAGTCCTGACCTCAACCTGATAGAGCACCTTTGGGATGAATTAGAGCGGAGACTGAGAGCCAGGCCTTCTTGTCCAACATCAGTGTGTGACCTCACAAATGCTCTTCTGGAAGAATGATCAAAAATTCCCATAAACTCTCCTAAACCTTGTGGACAGCCTTCCCAGAAGAGTTGAAGCTGTTATAGCTGCAAAGGGTGGACCCACGTCAGATTGAACCCTATGGATTAGGAATGGGATGGCACTTAAGTTCATATGAGAGTCAAGGCAGGTGAGCGAATACTATGAAAGATGCACCAATCAGGGGGTGTCTGATCAGCTGGGAGGCTGGTATCACTTCTTTAACAGCTTTTCTCCCCCTTAATGCCATAAACATGAATTTCAGTAAAAAAGATCTGATGTTAGTGAAATAATCTGCTCAGATTAAATGACTTCAGATCAGTTGTTTCATTTCCTCAGCCGTCCTTTACCTCGTCTTACAGGTGAGGGTTACCCCTCCGTTCATCACACCCTCTCTGATCGCCCCCTAATGAAGGAGAGAGAGAGAGAGGGAGAGAGAGAGAGTGCTGGAGGCTCGCCCGAGGCTGCAGGAGAGAGAGCCACAGATTAAAAGAGTCCTATTCCCTTTTAAAGCCTCTCCACCTTCACTCTTTTCTGCTCGTTTCCTCCGTCGGCTCGTTCTCTCAATGTCACATTCGTCTTTTTCCGTCTCTCCGCCCTTTGCTTTCTTCCTCTCCCTCCTTTATTCCTCTCCTCCCGTCCGTCCTGGCCCGTCTTTGGTCTCATCCTTTACCCCGCCTGACCCGTGAACCAGTTTTCATGTGTGACGCTGTTCCTCGCTCGTCCCTCCAGACTTTTTGTGTTTGACTAAACTATCAGCGTGGATGGTTTCGTAGGTGTGTGTTCATGTTTTGTCTGCAGACTTTTGAAAGCGCCTCAGTGTGTGTGTTTGTGTGTTAGTGTGTGTGTGTGTGTTCATTAAAGGCTCTGTTAGTCCAGAGAGACGAGCTCTGCTGAAATGCCTGCAGGCTTAAATCCTCCGAGCGTTCACTCCCTCTCTCTCTCTCTTTTCTGTCTGTCTCTCCACGCTCGAATGTCTCTCTTCTTCCTCGTCTTCAGTGTTCGTCTCCATATTCATCTACAATATCATCTGTTTTATTACTCATGTTATCTGGATAGATTGATAGATTATTTATTGTCATTCAAAATATAAACCACAGGTGGAAACATGAACAAAATTTTGTTGCAGTAACGTTTAAGGCACAACCAGAGCTGTGGAAAGACAGGGTTACGTCAACTCTACAGACACCAGCAATTATTAAACAGCAGTGGGGATCATAAGGCAACAGGATTCCTGTAGGGAAGGTTTGTTGCTCACTCTTATCAAAGCTCAATTTACATATAGACCAATCCTACGGCTGATCTGTGGGCGCCGCTGTTATCAGAGGCTGCCATAACTGCAGTGGTGGAACAGCGCGTCTACCACCACCTGCTGTTTAAGACAGCGGCATGAACATTTGTAATCAAAACGTTACAGAATCACAAGAGTACTGTAAACTAAGGGCTAAAACCTTCGATATATTTTATAAATAAAGGATTTTACTCATGCCAAATATCTATTTAAAAAATAACATCTACATTTTCCATGAACTACGTTGCTCACCCATTTACGATCGTCGTTAAACTTTAACATCCAGCCATGAGAAATGGGGTCTCTGGTTCAGCTACAGTTTAGTGTGGTCCTCCGTTTGTTAGTTTAGAGCTGTCATTTTGCTGTTTATTCCTCCATCGGCTCTACGTCCTCACTGCTGTGAGCCTGGATAGCCTTAAGCTAATTAGCCATGTGCTGCTTACGTGTTTGGCGATGAACAGGAGGGAGTATCGCTACATGATAGCTACACAAAGTATAAAATATAAATAATGTATAAAATAATGTAAGAACAATATAGTATGTAGTTGAGAATTATAATTAATTAACATGTGCGATTGGTTTGTGGGCGCGACCATCTTGTGTTGGATGGCGTCACTACTATCAACAGTACATTAGTGCTGTAGTACTTTTCAAAAGTTGTAGTTTACGACTACTGCTGTGGCAGCCTAAAACAGCACATGCTCTTAAAAATCCTCATGGCATGTTTTTACGGCGATAAAAAAAAAAAAAAAGAAATCGATTTTTGTTCAGTCCACTCTCCTGATCCCTCTCAGTCATACGTATGCTAGCTGCCCGACTTACCACTGCAGTAATGGCGGCTCGACAACTTCCGGTGTTTCTCAGGATTGGTCTATAGGAAGCTACAGTTGACGTTTTATGCATGAGCATTGTAAATGCACATTTGCATAATTTAACAATGTAATTAAAAGCGCCACAGCTCATCTATTTTAAACAAAATATTAGTTCAACGTGGTCTCTGGTCTGCTGCTTGCTGTATCTTACATCCTTGATGAAAAATCTTTGCATTAGACCTGTTTGTAAAAAACACGATTGAGTAAAATATTGGAAATATTTCACTAATCCATCTGGGAAAGAGCCACCACACTTGTCACACTCATCACAGACCAATCCATATCAAGCAACGCTGCTAGGTATGATGTAGCATACGTAGCGGCTAATGGCTGACAACAGTTAGCCTGTTAAATTAGCCACTATGGCTACAGCTAACGGCTAACAATGGCGAACAAAAGTTAATGGCTGTTAGCTGTGGTGGTTAACTGTTGTTAATTTTTAAGTTAATCATATGCAGTGTTGTGTGTAACCTGTAACAAAGTAACAGGTTACAGCAACGTAACTACTTTTCGGGTAAAAAGTAAAGTAACACACTACTACTGAAAGTTTGGTAATGAAACGTAGTTCCTTTTTTGATGCGTCGCAACGTTACTTTTCCCACAGACAGATCTGACACTGAAGCTGCCTTCTCAGCTGCTGACATGGATATGAGCAGCGTTGCCAAGTCCGTTCGTTACAAGCTTCTAAGGGCCACAAATCTGAGCCACGGCTGCGGGTCTCAGTTTTTTGGGCTTGTTTCTAAACGTGAAGTTTCTTCTTTAAGCTCTTCTGTCTGTGTGAATCCCCCTGATTATCTCCCAGCTCCTAACAATAAAACAAAACACGACTGCAGTAGGCAGTTTGTCCACTTCCTCGTTTCCTGGTTATCAAATACACTCACGCACATTGAGCATGCTCCAGAGCCAAAGTTGCCAGGTCTGCTTATTATAAGCGACGTTCTTTTTTTGAAGAGATGCTTGGCACTGTGATATTGAAATGTAATGTAGACGAAAATTAACACACTTTATGTAGACTTGTCTTTTTAAAAAGTAATATATCACATTAGGAAAGGGAATAGATGGAGGTTGCTTATTTTGGGCTTGTTTTTATCGACCTGGTTGTTTATTTCAGAAGCAAAATGTGGAAACACTGGACAGGAGCTCTCATTCCACAGAGAATGTGACATTTTGTAAAATAAAGAGCACAAATAAATGACTGTCATGATCTCTGTAGTAGAACTTTTTGAAGGCCTTCACATTTAGGAATAGATATGGGGTTCTGACCAAGATCGAGCAATTTAAAAGTAACGAAAAAGTAACAAGTAACTACTTTCATTAAGGGTAACTAAGTAGAGTAACAAGTTACTTTTTTTCAGAAGTAACGAGTAACGAGCAAACACGACTTTTTACCTAGTCAGAATAAATGTCATTCTGCTTTTGATAAAGTATTTTGACTTTCATAAATCTGATTGGATCACTGATCAGCTAATCGATATATTTATATACACAGATGTTTTGTTAACCACTCAAAGTGATCCTGCAGCTAACACATTAGCAATGTGAAAATACTTAATTCAGAGAGCAGAAACAGCCCAACGGCCTCTTTTATTGTCTTCAAACTATTGTTTTACGTAAAGGTAGATCTAGAGCTGCTCTTAATGTCACCAGTTTTCAAAGAGGAAGCACAGAAATAAACTTTAGACTTTAATAAGAAGGATAAATATTCTAGAGACAGCGTTAAGCACAAAGAGGTCCTTGACAATGAAGGTTTTTGTCGTCTTTTGGGTTTCAGAAGAGGAAGATCTATTATTTTTCTCTTTTGTGTTATGGTGCTATGATGCAGGGCTTTGGCGTGCATCAGTTTGCAATAACCCAAACAACAAACTTGAGGAAGAACTTGCAGCAAATTTAGATTCATAAAAGATCCTGAAATGTTTGTGAGAACTGGTTTCATTGTTTCTGCTTTTGTTTCAATCTTTTCTTCACTTTTGGATTTGCTGCAGACTTTTCCTGAAGTTTAACCTTCAATCTGTTGCAGCTCAATCCCCAGCGGGCCTTCTCTCTCCTTTTTCTGTTCTTTTTTGTATGTTTTTTTGTCTTCTGTCTCTCCTTTCTCACAAAAGAGAAGCTTCTTCCCCTTCAGCTCTCCTTCCATGAGAAAACGAGCATTTTGTCCTCCGCTCCCTCTTTTTCTGAATCTGCAAATCACTCTCTCCCATTTCTCTGAGAAAAGACGAATCTCCCGGCTCATCCCCCGCGTGAGCATCTCTCTGCCTACAAATCACTCTCTTCCCGTTTTCCTGGCTGTCTTTGTGAGGAGACGAGTTCAGCCCCTGTCTCTGCGTCTCTCGTCTCCTCTGTTCTCCGAGTGGAAACGAGGACAGATTGACTTTGAGATCTGACCCGAGCTAAGACCGGCTGTCAGCAGGTAATGATAGAGACTTAGGGAGCGACGCCTTTTCACAGAGAGGGATCACGCCTCGTCCTCCACTTAAAAAGGAGCCTTTTAAAATTTAGATCCCTGTTGAGAGAACAGGCTATCCCTCTAAAATACACCTTGATCGATTCCCTAACTATCCGACTCCTGCAGCAGCGGGGGAACCGAGCGCGGACGTGGAGATAAATCCCACAGAAGAATCAGAGGCTGCGGGCTGCAGCTGTTCTGCAAAATCAGAGCGAGAAACAGCAGCAAAGTCTTTTTCTCACCTTTAATCTGAAGCTGCTGGACGACAATGAGGAGAGTTTGCTTTGAGAAAACAGGCTTATTATGGTGCTGCTGCCAACATTCAGCATGTAATCTAAGGAACATGAGATATCTGCTCTGAAACACGAGAATATTCAGACTTATATATACAAGAATATTCGTTTTAGTGGCACTTTTACCACTAAAATGAACACTAGGGCTGAACAATTAATTGCAAATTAGATTAAATCGCAATATGGCTTGTTGCAATTTTCAAATCGCAGAAGGTTCAATATTTTTAGCCTAAAATGTGTTGAACATTTTGGCATTGTGATGTAGATTTTTGCAATTTCATGCCTATTTTTTACCTCTATTCATACACTTTTGGACTATTTTTACCTTTTTTTAACCCTGTTTTTACAACTTTATGCCTATTTTGCCCCCATTCATCTTTTTTTGGCCACTGTCAGAACCATTTTTGGAATTTTTACATGTTTTTTTTTATTTTATTTTAAATTTAATTCACAATTTTGCTGCCATAATCAATTTTCCTAAGCCACTTTTGGATTTTTTTGTCAAATTTTCCCCCTTTATTTTTGCAATTTCATACCTATTTTGCACCTATTAATTAAACTTTTTCTGCTTTCATACCATTTTTACCCAGTTTTTACAATTTCATACCTATTTTGCTTCTGTTCTTCACTTCTCCACTTTTTCCCAAATCTTTAATCCTTAGATTAATTTAATGTCATATTAGTTTTACTATAAAAAGATCTACTGCTTATGTTTGTTTAAGAATACATAAGATGAGGAACATTAAAACAATCGCAGAGTAAATTACAATATTGGGGAAAAAAGTCGCAATTAGATTATTTTCTTAAATCGTTCAGCCCTAATGAACGCTAGAGGTATAACGGTACATGTAACCGTGCCGCACCAGTCGAAAAGGACGTTCGGTTCGGTACAGCGCTGTACTCGAACGAGTACAGTAAGTTTACGTTAGCCGCTGCACATGGCTCTTTAATATTCATGGGGTTACTTGTCTATGATTGGCGTGGTTAGGGAAGGCTTTTTAATATTCATGAGGAAAGTGGTCTGTGATTGGTGCTCTTGCGATCATGTACATATCATGTGGACGTGACGTCCCACGGCGAGCCAATCAGAAGAAGAATACCAAAGAGCTTCTGTAACCACAAAAACTTGTGTCTGAATTGTGCATCATGGCTACTGCTTAAATGGCATACCATGAACAAACACATGCATATACCAAAAGACAAATGAAAATAAATGAATGTAAACCATGAAAAAATAAATATACAATTCAGAGGACACTGTGAATCATATTAATGGATCTAAATTACGGACAGTTGAAGCAAATCTGTTTGTTTTTTTTTTTAGTTAAAAGTGGTAGAAAACAGACTGAAGCTTCACAAACATCCAGAGTATCAGTCTGAAACCATCGGCTGAACAAACTTCAGTGATGAACTCATCAAGAGACTGAATCCATCAAACCCAAACAGCATGAAGACGAGGAAATCCAGCCCCCAAATTAAAGACCGTAATGTGGACCAACACAGAGTTAAAGGTCCCAAGATGGACGAATGACACCAGATATACAAATCAGTTTTCAAGGCATCCAATCACTCAAGAGCTAAATATCCTTATTTGGTATTTATTTATAACCTGACACACCAGGTGGACAGCTCCATATTGGAAATATTTCACTAATCCACCTGGGGAGGAGCCCTGCGAAAATGTTGTCAGGGGCAGAACCTTCAAAAACAACAGAAGCTTGTGATTGGATGATTGTTCCATCATCAATCCACATCAAGCAGCCCTGCTATGACTTAGTATATGTAGTGGTTAAAGGTAGTGGCTAATGGTTAGCCGTTAGCTGCTTTGGCTAATGGCTGATAAGGGCAAAGAACAGTAACTGGCTGTTAGCTGAAGCGGTTAACTGTTGTTAGCTGCTATGGCTAACGGCCAACTGTTGTTTGCCCTTGTTAGCCGTGAACCATAGCAGCTAACGGCCGCTAGCCGTAGCGGCTAATGACCGCTAACTGATAGCTTAACTACCTTAAGACGATCATTTCACATTAAATTACACCACACAGATGTATCATTTAACACTCATATGTTACATGAACCTCGCCAAAGACAATCCCTACGACGTAAACTCATGAGGAGAGCAGATTTCGCCAAGTAGAACTGAGTAACCATGATGGCTAACCGACATTAGCCTCCATTATTTGTACAACAGGAAGTAACTTAACTTTCTGTCAAGTCACTTCCTGTTGTCGCCAGCCCACGACTCCCGCTGCTCCCGCCTCTCTTCCCCGATTGGGCAGTTAAGCTGAGTGAAACTGTTGGACAATGGAGGCTGGCAAGACGGAGATGCATGGTTACAGAATCAGGCAAGTCTGTCTGCTCTGCAAGGCTAATTTATATATCTATATGTGTGTATATATATATATATATATATATATATATATATATATATATATATATATATATATATATATATATATATATATATATATATGTATATATGTATATATGTACACACACACACGTGAACAAAATTGTTGGTACCCTTCATTTAATGAAAGAAAAACCCACATGGTCACTGAAATAACTTGAAAATAACAAAAGTAATAATAAATAAAAATTTACTGAAAATCAGCTAATGAAAATCAGACATTGATTTTAAATTTTGGTTCAGCAGAAATATTTTAAAAAACAAAATAATGAAACTGGCTTGGACAAAAATGATGGTACCCCTACAAAGGATTGAAAATGGTGTGACCATAGGGACATGTTAAACTCAGGTGTGCCCTGTAATTATCATCACAGGTGTCTCCAAGCTTGTAATCAGTCAGTCTGCCTATTTAAAGGCTGAAAAGTGGTCACTGTGCTGTTTGGTATCATGGTGTGTACCACACTGAACATGGACCACAGAAAGCTAAGGAGAGAGCTGTCTCAGGAGATTAGAAAGAAAATTATGGACAAGTATGTTAAAGGTAAAGGCTATAAGACCATCTCCAAGCAGCTTGATGTTCCTGTGACTACAGCTGCACAGATTATTCAGAAGTTTAAGGTCCACAGGACTGTAGCCAACCTCCCTGGACGTGGCTGCAGGAGGAAAACTGATGACAAACTGAAGAGACGGATAATACGAATGGAAACCAAAGAGCCCAGAACAACTTCAAAGAGATTAGAGGTGAACTCCAAGGTCAAGATACATCAGTGTCAGATCACACCATCTGTCACTGTTTGAGCCAAAGTGGACTGAATGGAGGACATCACTGTTGAAAGCAAATCATAAAAAAGTGAGACAGGAATTTTCCAAACTGCATATTGACAAGCCACAAAGCTTCTGGGAGAATGTCCTTTGGACAGATGAACACATCAGCTCTATGTTCACTGTAACTGTCAATGAGGCTTCTGCACCCGTCCACAGGTATGTTGGCCCACTCCTCATGAGCAAACTGCTCCAGCTGTCTGAGGTTTGAAGGGTGTCTTCTCCAGACTGCATGTTTCAGCTCCTTCCACAAATGTTCAACAGGATTTAGATCAGGGATCATAGAAGGCCACTTCAGAATAGTCCAATGTTTTGTCCTGATCCATTCTTGGGTGTTTTTAGCTGTGTGTATTGACTCATTATCCTGTTGGAGGAACCATGACCTGTGACTGAGACCAAGCTTTCTGACTCTGGGCAGCACATTTCACTCCAGAATGTCTTGATAGTCTTCAGATTTCATTGTACCTGCACAGATTCAACACACCCTGTGTCAGATGCAGCAAAGCAGTCCCAGAATACAACTGAGCCTCCTCCATGTTTCACAGTAGGTACAGTGCTCTTAACTTTGTATGCTTCATTTTTGTGTCTGTGATTGCCTCAAAAGGTTGTGCAACTAAATATTAAGTTCAGAGTACCATCATTTTTGTCCAGGCCTGTTTCATGAGTTCATTTATTTAAAATAATTCTGTTGAAGCATGGTTGAAAAGCAATGTCTGACTTTCATTGGTTAAATTTCATAGAATTTTTATTTATTATTACTTTTGTCAGATTCAAGTTATTTCTCTGACCACTGTGAATTTTTCTTTCATTAAACGAAGGGTACCAACAATTTTGTCCACGTGTGTATATATATATATGTTAGGGCTGGGACGATTCACTTTTCTCCCGATACGATTTATTGCGATTTTTTAGGTGCCGATTCGATTTAAATTGCGATTCTACGATATTGCCGATTTTTGCAATCTTTAGTTAGCTTTTTTAACACTAGCGAAAAAGATGATCAATGATGATGCCTACAGACTATATCAGGAAAAATACACATCACATGTGAGTCTGTTTTTAGGATTTATCCAGCAACCAGCTGTTTATACTCTCTCTTCAAAAGCCTGGATTGCATATAAAAAGTGGCTTATTATCCCTTCAGGCACCAGAGTTTTTTCAAGAAAATAGTCAATTTTGCTATCAAGATTTAAAAAGGAAAATAGTTTCAGAGTGGTTAGTTTTCCCAGCCATCATCATCACTGTAATTTACGGGCCGAGCATGAACGCCTCTGCTGCCTTCACTGTGCTTTTTACTCCCGGCTTCTCCCTCGTTTGACCAGAGCTCCGCGGTCTTTCTCATTCCCGTTAACACCGTCACTTTTCACGGTGTTTTGAGCTTCCCTGCATCCCAGACCATGTCCTCTCTTCGGCAGTAACCGGGCAGGGAGAGGAAAGGCATCGACCTCGGTATGTGGGGACTGTAATGGCGCACGGACCCACTCCGGCTGCGCGGACACGCAGTTTGGTCCTCACTGGACAACTGACTGTCATCCTCAGAGAGTAAATATTCCTCAGATTAGAGTCAGCCAGTACTTGACAAAGTACTCTGAGCATCGTGAGTAACCCGCTCAACTATGTGCCTGTCTCTCTTTTTCTGTCTCTCTCTGCTCCGCTCTACAGCCACACTCGCGTCCCTCGTCCGGTGTGTGTGTTTCAAAATAAATATACGCCAAAACTTTGAATAGAAACCTGTCACCTGTCCACTATCTGCTGGTGAAAAGTAGTAACACTATTCAGCACTATTTTAACAGCTATGGCCTGTTTTATCCAGCTTGCCGCAATTTTGCGGCTTTAGCGCCTATTGTGTGTGTGTGTGGGGGGGGGGGGTATCGGTTTTCGAACAAAAAAATCGATTTTAATATCGGCAGACAAAAAAATCGCGATACTTAGGTGAATCGATTTTTTCTCCCACTCCTAATATATATATATACATATATATATATATATATGTGTGTGTGTGTATATTATTCATACTGTGCTTCTTACCGCCTTATTTATTGCTTTTATACTTCTATATGATACCAGAACCTCAGTTTTATTCTGTTCTGTTCTGTTCATGTAAGTGCAGATTGGATTGTCGAATAAATCCCCTTTGAATCATTAAAATCCCCTGAAATCAGCTCCCACACAATCAGCAGTGAGTTCACGAGGCCTCAAATTAACCCCCCCCCCCCCCCCCCAGAGAAAGGCAGATTTCAGACCCGTCTGAGCACGCTCAGTTTGGGCGAGGATGATGGGAGGAAAGACACGGAGCACCTCCGCCGCCCCAAAACCATCCATTCCTGAAAGCTCCCCTTTCAGAGCGGAAATTAATTTTGAAAGAAGGAAGAATAAAAGGAGCAGGCGAGGTGAGCGGAGGTGCCGTATTAGACTACGCTCCACTAAAACCGAGTCATTTAAACCGCCAGCAGCCTCTCGCCTCCCTGACCCCCCCTGTCCTCGCCGCCGACGAAGACGAATAATCTGCCTCCATATTTCACTTCCCTTTTTCATGTTTTACACATCCTAAGCTGCCCCCCTCCTTGCTCTGTTTGACCCCGTCAGGCCGCCGTACAGTCACTTCCTGATTGCCACTCTGGACGCCGAGCTCGAGAACTTTGGGAGGAGATAATTGAAAAAGTTTGACGGATTTTCTCTTCGAAGGTGGGATCTGCAGGCAGCTGAAGAACAGTTAAAATGTGATTTAACTGTGATTAAGTGGACATTTTTGGTTTTCTCTTTATAAGTGGACTGCACTTCTTTCATTTGTATATGTATAACTGAGTTACTAACAGAATTACTCCTTCATGAATGTAATTAGTTACCAGGTAAAGTAACTGATGTGTTACTTTTCTGAAAAATCTTTTCCTCTTGATCTGTGTGTCTCCGTCTCTGTGTCCTTCCTTGTTGTTACCTGCTGCAGCAGCTCTGACATCATCAGCGGAGTTCTCGCTGTTTTTGGTCTCTAGATTTTAGATTTACTAACAACAGACAAACACTTTGCTTTAGGACATAATGGACACTTCACATGTGTGTTCTTGACTTTTACTTCTTTTACTTCCATCCTGAAAACTCCAGTTTTAACTCCACAGATGCTCCAGATTCACTGTTGCTGCAGCTAGCTGTGTTGCCAGGTTTTGTAATTGAAATAAGCATTTTTAAAGAGAGGAACCTACATGAATCGTGTTTTAATTTTTATCCACATTACATTTTAATTTCAAAGTCATATTTCTTCTTCTTTGTCTCTTAATTTACTTATTAAACATCCTTTTGTTTGGAGGTGGAACATCCTTTTCTTTATACAGAAGTGAAGGGAGGGGCTGCTGTTATTTATAACTCAGTTATTGTTAAACAGTTTAACCTTGATTTTTGTAACCAAACAGACATGTCAGGTTTTATCTGAGTTTTATCTTAATCTTCTACAGCTTTATTATGGTGAACACAGTAGTAGCCACATTAGAAATCAATTTAATTCTGGCTACATGGATTTATTTTAGGTGGAAACGCCTTTTGCCGTAATTTTAAATCTGTGTTCTAGTGGGATAAAATAATTTTCATAACTTCTGAATTGGGTTTATATTGATGGTTTGGGAGCACAACAAGCCCAAATGAGAAACTGCACTATTGGAACAGAAAACTGCAACCTACAACTCCCAATATACACATTCAAGTTAGAAAAAGAAGAAGCCGAAAGTCGCTTATAATAAGCAAACCTGGCAACTCTGGCATCGAGTTTTCTCGTCTGTCTGTTAGCGGTGCAGCTCCTGTCTGAGTCTGTCTGAGTGAGGCAGGTCGGATATCAGCTGCGTGAACTCAGTGCAAAGTAATGCGCCACATTTCACTGTTAACGATAACAGTGTTGCAACGCATGTAAAAGTAATTTATTAGATTACCCGCTACTGGGAAAAAATAACGGCGTTCGTAACGCTGTTATTTCTAACGCCGTTACTCCCAACACTGCATATAAAAGCTGTAAGAAGGCACTTCTCTGTAAATAATGAGTATCATGACAGTATTTTTCTAAATAATGGCTGCTGAGGGGCTGGAAAGTATCCCAGCTGACATTGGACGAGAGGCAGATACACCATGAACCAGTCACCAGCCAATCACAGGGCCACACAGAGAGACAAACAACTATTCATACTGATGATGCACACTCCACTTTTCAATGGACACAGCGTTCTGTATTCGGGATGGGAACTGATAAGATTTTATCGATACCAGTGCTGTTAACGATCCTGCTGATCTATCCAAGTCTTTAATGATTCTCTTATTGATTCCTTTCCGTGATTTTCACGCACACGGTTACTAATTTTTCTAAACGGTTATAATATGTTGTCCGTGTAAGTCTACTACCTGAACTAGTAACACTTTTTGCTTCACTAGTAAAGTCAAGTCATGCAGTAGTTGCTCAAAATTGAGTCCATGTTCTCCAAATGTGAGTAAAAGTAGAGCTAATGGTTGATATCACTCATTTCAGTCTTATGCCCAAATAGTTTTTCATAGTATTCTGCCTCTTAAATGAACCAGGAGGGCGAACTGTCTCTAAAACTGGTCTTAATGACCAATCAGCATCGTCAGTACTCACAGTCCAGGTGACTCTGCCTGATTCCCTCCACGTCCTCGGCGTGGATGAACTGATAGCACCTTTTCCCGACGATGTCCACAGGAGTCAGGTCCATGTAGTCACTGATCCTGAAACACAGTGAAGGGAAATAATGTGAGTCAGCAGATTAAAAGTACAAATTAACACCAAAAACAAGACCTGGAGTATCAGAGAGTTCTATGTGAGAAAGTAAAAACTCTCTGAGGGGCCACGCTGCAGTAATGACTTCAGAAATATTGGAGCCGGTTTCGTCAGCCTCTCCTCAGATATCTGACGTCTGGGGGAATATGATTCAGCAGTGTAAGACTAAATCATCGTTAAATCACTTTGTAAGATGTTTGTACTAATTATCTTGAACTTAAACTGGGCTGTGCGAATCTCTGTCACAGTAACGATAATCTGGGTCATCATCGGCGTGATGAAACCGCGGCGTCATCCTCGCGAGGCTTCTTTCATCGTTCAAGAGACAGAAAGTCAAATTTTAAGACTGTCAGTTATCGTCAGAAAAGGAGTAACAGTCATGGAGAGGGCTGACTTTAGAAGACAGGCTGCTATGCAAGGTTTTTCTGTTTCCATCTAACATACAAAAACTCTGAATCAAAGGTCAAAAAGGGCCTGATATGGGCCTCTAAACAGGGGTGTCAAACATGAAGCAAGTGGGCCAAATGTGGCTATAATAAATTTCGTTTTGGGCCTTTTTGTGCCTTTATTGACAGGAGAGAGAAGAGGGGCAAGAGAAAGTAAGGGAAGTCACTCTGCAAACTCGCCCCAGGCTGGACTCGTGTATGTGGGTCATGCCTGGTGCCTCAGCACTCCGCCAAACCAGTGACCCCTATTAAAGGTTTTATTCGGTCCGTGGAACTTCTTTAAAATCTACACTGCCTGGCCAAAAAAAGGCAGCACCAAAAAGAAAGGTCACACACTTAAATATTTCATTGGACTGTCTTTAGTTTTGATTACGGTCCCGTTCGCCATGGCGTTGTTCCGATAAGCTTCTCCAGTGTCACTGATTTGTCCCAGATCACAGCACTGCCTCCACAGGCTTGGACAGTAGGCACTAGGCATGATGGGTGCATCACTTCACCTGCCTCTCTTCTTACCCTGATGCTCCCATCACTCTGGAACAGGGTCAGTCTGAACTCATCAGACCACATGACCTTCTTCAAGTCCTCCACAGTCCAATCTTTATGCTCCCGAGCAAACTGAAGCCTTTTTTCTGCTTAGCCTTACTGATTAGTGGTTTTCTTAAGGCTACACAGCTGTTCACGATGGTTCCCCACTATCCTTCCAGTTTTTAATAATGTGTTGGACAGTTCTTAACCCAGTTTTAGTAGTTTCTTCAATCTCCTTAGATGTTTTCTCTGCTTGATGCCAATGATTTGACCCTTCTTAAACAGACTAACATCTTTTTCCACGACCACAGGATGTGTCTTTGACATGGTTGTTTAAGAAATGAGAAGCTGCTCATTGCATCAGCAGGAGTTAAATAACTTGTTTTCGGCTCAAAGATAATCACCCAAGCAGTAATTATCAAATAGGAGGCTCATACCTGTTTGCTTAGCTAAATCCAGGTGGCAACTTCTTTTTTGCCCAAGCTGTGTCTATCAAATTTACATTTTTGATACATTTATTTAATAGAGGCAACAAATGGCCAAATGCCATGCTAGACAATTTCAATATACAAGGAATCGATAACAGGTGAGTTTTGGCTCCATTATTAGTTCCTAAAAGGTGCATAAATCTTTAACAACATCAATCTTCAGTAAGGATACTATCCTCTATATCAGCTTTATGCATCTTCAATGGAGATGCCAACTTTATTTTTCTTTTAATGTCTCACTCACCATTCTTTCAATAATGAGGATGAGACAGGCAGAGCTCGCCCACTGCTAATTAGCTCAGCTTAAACACTGGGAGCCAATGGGTAGAGTTAGCCTGCCTCTGCCTACAGTCATCAGATACACTCTTCAGCAACTGTAACCGGTTCTGAGTTACAGTGTTTTGTTAGTTATCTACTTTTAGACTAAGATTACTACTTTCTGTAACTTCTTCATTTTTCCTGTACAGTTGATAGGGACTGATTTAAAGTGCTTTCACACCTAAAACAAGCTGACCAGAGTTTGGTTTGGGGTTGGTGTGAAAGACAACCAAACAAAAAAAGGACAAAACAAGGCAAGCGAACCACAAGGGAGAAAATTGTGGCATGGATTTGGCCGAATAACACAACAGAAAAGTCAAGGCAGGGCATGGCTAACGATAGCACTGCTAGCACCGCCAGCCTCTGGTCATCTTAAGATATAAAGTCTACAAATTTTCATGGAATATGTTGACATATTACTGAAGTCAATATGCAAGTACCATCCAAAGCTACCTAAATGCAGCATTATTGGCTTGTTTTGTGCTTTACAATGTTGTTACTCAATGCTGACTGTGTATTTATCAGGGCTGGGATGATACCCTTTTCTCCAGATTCAATTTTCGATTGAAATTGCGATTATACGATATTGCAGATTTTTGCAATCTTTCATTAGCTTTTTTAACACCAGCAAAAAACATGAACAATGATGATGCCTACAGACTATATCAGGAAAATACACATCACATGTGAGTCTGTTTTTAGGATTTATTCAGAAATATATTTGAACCAGCTGTTTATACTCTCTCTTCAAAAGACTGGACTGCATTTAAAAGTGGCTTATTAACACAGACTAAAATGAAGCATTTACATTTGGAAAAAAATGATTTTTAAACCAAAAAATCAATTTAAAAATCATCAAACAAAAAAATCCTGATACTTATGTGAATTGATTTTTTCTCCCACCCCTACATCTATGAGCTGAAAGGCAGCAACTTTTACCATTACTACAGCCTCAACTAGTGGCTTCACAACATTTAACAGGCTGTAGTCCGCCTGATTTGGTGCAGTTTGAAAGCAAACTGAGAAAAAAATGGTGTGAAAGTGACCTATGGCGCAATCAATTCAGAAGACATATTAAAGGAACACTATACCCAAACAACAATTTGGCCTCATTTTCTACTCACCCTCATGCTGCAGGGGCTTGAACACACGATGTCTCAAGAATGCACTGTTCTGGATGTCGCGGGGTGCAAATGCAGCGCTGGCACGAGGATCGGGACATGATTTTTCGCTGTGAACATACCGAACCCGAGTCCATAAAAGTCCGCATACTTTATTTTCCTTCACTACTGCTAAATCAATTTTTGGAACTTCGCTCTGGATCCGCGCGGCGTAGGCGCAAGAGCGCGGAGCAGCTGGTTGGAGTTGGACAAAATTGGCTTGGTCAATTTAGTACATTTTGGGCCTAAACAATGCTGGCGTACTTCCGCCAGTGCTGCGTCTGGCAGCTCCCTGCACTATGTAACCGTCTGGATTGGTCGCGCCGACTTCATTTATTTTATTTCACTTTGTTTAAAGATGCTATGAGGAGTTTCTAAGTAATTACAAAAAAGTCTCCCTTTTAGATATATGCCTGATGGAAATACACACTTTAAGAGGAGTTTTATAGCATCAAAATAGGTTATCTATAAATGCTGTTCCTTAGCTTCACGGTCGGGTTGGACAGGGCTGGACTGGCCTGGATACTCAACTTTGGGAACACGACAATTAAAACTAGAGCAAATTTATATTATTCAGACACGTCTTAGAGCACCAGGCTGTAAGTAGAGATATATAGCCGGCTACAAAACTATGATACTAAGTTTTCCAAAAATTGCTTGTTGTCACACATCAAAAACTACCGCTACGTAACTAGAAAGAGATACATTACCTCGTCGCTTTGCATCCTGTAAGTTGTTGAAAAAAGAAGTTGTAAGCAATGCAGAGTTCTGAGGAAGGTCTGAGCTGCATTCATTAGCATCACAACAAACGCACGCTGTGGCTTGGGTCACGTCTTCACAACAGCCGCTGGGCGCTGGTGCAGGCCTGAAACGCCTCCGCGGGGTGCACAGCTGGCCTGCACAGAGCCAGAGCTGTGGCTGCAGAGCCTGCAGCCGAGAGGAGCGGAGGCTCATGAGGCCGCTTTCACGGGCTGCTAGGTTGCTTTCACGGCTAGCTTGATTTAGCGTGTTTTTGTGTGAAAGTAACGACTGAAAATTGCTTCAAATAAAGCGTGACGGCAGACCGCTTTTGTGTGAAAGTAATCGCGACTGAAAATTTTCGTGGGGAGTCCGCTTATTTGTGTTTTGGTCGGCAGTGAATATGGCCCCTGGGCTTGACTACAGCGGAATGAGTGTGACGAGCAGATCCGAAGGAGGAAGAGGGAGTTAGGTCCTAGCGCCCTGGGTTTCTTCTCCACAGAAACACTGCTGTAGAGGTAATTTCTGCCCTAACCCTTGTGATAGGACCCAACTTGTTCAATCCCGGAATATCACTTTAAGTCGTTGGACATAGATTCTCCTCATAGCACCTTTAAGATCTGTCCCTTTATCAGGACCAAAAAACTTTCCTTTTCATAAATGCAGTTGATGATCTCTGATGTATATAAATGGGGATATTAAAATCTCTGTAACAGACGATTATTGAGATCCAATCCAGAACTGAAAAGCAGAACCAGTTAATGGTACCAAACCCAAAACTTCGATCCACCCTTATCTGTGAAAAGTCCATCATGAAACCCAAAGCTTTAGGTTCCTGTTTGCAGACAATCTAGTGAATATCTGCAGGATTGCTGTCCTTATTTCTATTCGGTAAAGTTTCCTTTCTGCATCTCTCTGTCAAACATAAAATCTATCAGCTAAGGAGCATTTTTTCATAAAGTTCTGGTCCGGGATGATGAAGAAGATTGAGAGAGGAAGCAGAAAAAGAAGCTAATAAGCGACAACAGAGAGTGAAGCCCGTCAGTCTATTGTACAGGTAACACACATCAGCTTTTAAAAGCTTTAATTTGAACAAATTTGCCACAGGATAGACAGAACAATTTCCCAGGTATCGCTGTGATGGAGGACGGGCGGGGGCGGGCGGAGGGGGAGACTAATGTCTGGCAGGCAGATAACAGCACACTCTGTTCTTTGGAGGAAAATAAAAAACGCTCTATCCTCCCATTTTCTCATTCTCTTAGAAACTCATCCTCAAAATAGGGCTGTAATGGGAGCGAAGCTTGTCTGTTCGCCGCTTTCTGTCGCTCCGCATTCAATATCGGCGTCTGCCTCGCATTGTGTCCCTTTTTTCTGCCCACAAAAAAAGCAATCTGTCTACTATCATTTTCCCTCCTCTCTCTTTATAATAAAACATGAAGGGCTTATTTATTTATTTTTTATTTTTGTTGCCTGATATGAATCACCCCCCTCCGGTCGTTCGGTTAACTCCGCAGCCGGATCCTGATTCCTATCTGCTTTATCTGGACGGAGGGACGGAGACGGATCCATCAGAGACATATTTCACTGTTAAAGCAGGAGGATTGGCTCAGACTTTTTCATGAATAAGAAGCTACGACAAGGGGACAACTTTTTATTTTTACCTCGAGCTGCAGCTTTGAATGATGAGCAGGAACAGACAGGAATTTTGGTGCATCCTTCAAATACTGACCTTTATCTATTTTTGCTCATTTTGGGCAGGATTTGTTGACTGATCAGAGCATAGAGAGTTTTTTTATTTGTTACGTGCTTTAAAGCACTTCAACTAACACTAAAAAAGCACTCAGAGAGCCACCGCCAGTGCCACGGTCCTCAGTCATCTTGTGATTTTCACCATAAATATCAGTCCTACCTTTAATTCATGTAAATATTTAGATTCCTAGACCATGAAAACATACCATTAGCAACTGGATTCACATTTATATCTATTTTAGTTTGGTAGTTATTCAAGAAAATCGCAGTTTCGTCATGGCGTTTCGTTTAGTTAGCTTCAACTAAAACTAGAAAAGCACTCGGTGAGCCTCCGCCAGCGCCACAGTCCTTACCCATACTGTGATTTTCACCATAAATATTAGTCCTACCTTTAATTCATCTAAATATTTAGATTCCTAGACCATGAAAACATACCATGAGCAATTGGATTCATAATGATATCTATTTTAGTTTGGTAGTTATTCACAAAATCATATTTTCGTCATGGCGTTTCCTTTAGTTAGCCTCAACTAAAACTAGAACAGCACTCTGAGAGCCTCCACCAGCGCCACAGTCCTCACCCATATTGTCATTTTCACCACAAATATTAGTCCTACCTTTAATTCATCTAATATTTAGATTCCTATACCATGAAAACATACCATTAGAAGTTGGATACACAATGTTGTCTATTTTAGTTTGGTAGTTATTCACAAAAATTAAAGTTTCGTTTAGTTAGCTTCAACTAAAACTAAAAAAAGCACTCTGAGAGCATCCGCCAGCGCCACAGTCCTCACCCATGTTGTGATTTCCATCATAAATATAACTCCTACCTTTGGCGGTCATCATGAGCCTCCTGGAGACGGACACAAGCTTGGGAGAAGCTGTAGACTTTGAAGAGATGCACTGGTCTCTATAGAACCTGCTCTTACAGTGTGAAGCACACTGGAAAACACTTGGACCACCTGATTTTTTTAATGATAAATATGCATCATTTAGATTCCTAGACCATGAAAACTTACCATTAGCAATTGGATTCATAATGATATCTATTTTTGTTTGGTAGTTATTCACAAAAATTACATTTTCGTCATGGCGTTTGGTTTAATTAGCTTCAACTAAAACTAGAAAACCACTCGGAGAGCCTCCGTCAGCGCCAGTCCTCACCCATATTGTCATTTTCACCACAAATATTAGTCCTACCTTTAATTCATCTAAATATTTAGATTCCTAGACCATGAAAACATACCATTGGCAGTTGGATTCACAATGTTGTCTATTTTAGTTTGGTAGTTATTCACAAAAATTGCAGTTTTGTTTAGTTAGCTTCAACTAAAACTAAAAAAAGCACTCTGAGAGCATCCGCCAGCGCCACAGTCCTCACCCATGTTGTGATTTCCACCATAAATATAACTCCTACCTTTAGCGGTCATCATGAGCCTCCTGGAGACGGACATAAGCTTGGGAGAAGCTGTAGACTTTGAAGAGATGCACTGGTCTCTATAGAACCTGCTCTTACAGTGTGAAGCACACTGGAAAACACTTGGACCACCTGATTTTTTTAATGATAAATATGCATCATTTAGATTCCTAGACCATGAAAACTTACCATTAGCAATTGGATTCATAATGATATCTATTTTTGTTTGGTAGTTATTCACAAAAATTACATTTTCGTCATGGCGTTTGGTTTAATTAGCTTCAACTAAAACTAGAAAACCACTCGGAGAGCCTCCGTCAGCGCCAGTCCACACCCATATTGTCATTTTCACCATAAATATTTAGATTTAGATTCCTAGACCATGAAAACATACCATTAGCAGTTGGATTCATAATGATATCCATTTTAGTTCATTAGTTATTCACGAAAATCACATTTTTTGTCATGGTGTTTCGTTTTCTTCTGAATCTAGCGCCAAGGTTTTTGAAGATACAACAAATCTGATTGAACACTCCAGACTCCACTGTATCTTGGTTATATTTTGGCGTTTGTTCCAAGTCTGTGCCTTTATTTGTTCCCTTGCTATGGCGAAAATTCCAAGGATATCTGAATTTTTCTTATCCTGGATCAGAGAATCCAGAATTTTGCCGGGATCCAGATCAGTGTTTGATATCTTGTAGAACCTGTTGGAAACTTGTCCTGTATTTTTTTTCCCAAATGCCCTGACTATTTTTGGTGGAGTTATCTGCGCAAGTGCCCAAAATGGTCCTATCTCGCAATGTTAAACAATCCTTAAGAAAATTTCTGGATCCAGATAGTGATCCGGATCACTCCCAAAATCGAATTATTTGTTCCTTGTCCCAGTCTGGACATTTCCTGAAAATTTTCATCGAATCCATTACTTTTTGAGTTATGTTGCTAACAGAGAAACAAACTAATAAAAAACAAACAAACAGACACTGGCAATAACATAACCTACTTGTCGAAGGTATTTAAAGGTAAAACCAATATGACATTTCAGACTTTCTCAAATCTCAGTCCAACAGTCACCTGTTTTCACAGTAGACAATCTTCAAGTCCATGTTGACCCGTGTGACGAACATTTGACAGTCGATGCGGACTTCGTTGATGGTGGGCGGAGGGAGGGCGTGGGCCACCACCACCATCCCCATGATCTGATTGGGCACCGAGCGGCTGTGCGTCAACGCCATCCTGATCCGTAGACGCCCCGTGATGTGGATTACCTGAGCGAGGGCAGGAGAGACACACGATCACATGGTTTTATAGGCCATTTATATGTATTTATCGACGAGGATGTGCAACCAAACCCACAACCAAAATGTGAAAAAGTGGCTTCAACATTTTGTCATCAAAATGTCCAAAATAAGAAGATTTTAGGAGATATTGATAATCAGTGCTCAATGTTAGACTTCATTTTGTTGGAGAAATCATGGGCAACTTTCTAAAACTACACAAACCTAAAGTGGGTATACTTGACAATAATCGGGCTGTTTTTGTCCCGACTTTCCCCCTTTCCAACCAAAGATGCGAACTCAGCATTATCACTTTTTACAGACTTGCTTGCCGAATTTCGTCTTTTTTTCCTCTACCTTATTTCGGCTTTACTATCTTTTTTAGCCTTTTCTGTCTGTATTGCTCTTATCTTTTTACCTCCTACTACTTTTAAGTTCATCCTCTTCTATGTTATGTTAACATATTAATGCAGTTACTTATTTTTAATTCAGATTTGATCTAACTTATGATTCACCTTTATTACACTTTTAACCCTTTAACTGGTAATGTAACCGTGTGGTTGACCTTTTGCTGCATTACCACTGTATTAAAAATGTTGAAATTCCACCTCTGCCTGCTTTTCCTTATTCACATCTCTAAATAGTGTTTATAACACCAATATAAATGCACTGGGAGATGCTGCTGTGCATGAAAATAATTGTTTGAAAATGAGAAAATAGTCGCACACCTCTTCAGAAATCTAACAGTAAGAACATTGGAGTAAGACAGAAGATCACAAATTTCCAGATCTTCTTACGATCATAATTCAGTTGAAGGAAATAATTTTGATAAAATCTTCTGTTTCCTCAGAAAATTGGGTCAACAGCTAAATATCCAAATTTTGCGCTGTGATGTTTTCATCACTAAAATCATCGTTCTTTTCTGAAAATGTTTTAAGATACAGAAAAAACTGCAACCAAACCGAAATAACTGATATTTTATTTGTGTAGGAACGAAAAAGCTAAAAGTTATTATTAATATCTTCATTATTATTTGTAATACTTAAACATATATTTATTTAATATCTTATTGATCAAAAACTGTTTTTGTATGTTTGTCAAACTCAATACCATATATGTTAAGTTATTTTTTGCTATTTTATTTACCAACATTTCTTCAATTTGTAATTGATTTTGTCCCAAATATGTGTGCATTTTTATGTCATCATGTAATCAATTGTTAGCTTTTAAAACCTTTAAATCCCACACCAAGAAAATGTCTGTTTTTTGTTTTTGTTTGTACTTTTCTCTGTTCCCAATGACTTGATTTGTTCTGTTTTTTAAAACATTAAATATCACTGAATTTATTGATGACTTCCGCCATTATTTCCCTATAATCGGCTCTGAAAAAGGTTGGTTGACAATCATAGATATTAAACTTGTTCAATATTTATCACCAAAATCTTCACGCGTGTTTGGAAAGCTGACGACTCCCAAGTTAGGACTCCATTAACTGGGACGTGATTGTCGCCAATCAAGATGCGAGCTGACTGAGGAAGAAGGAAGCAGGCATAAATAAAAACAAACATGGCCGACCTGAAACAGGAAGTTGCATGGACCTCCGAAATGGAGGACCAGCTCACATGTTCACTGTCTCCAGGTTTTTGCCACAGTCTAATTAGTTAATCTTCAAATTTAGATGCTTATGTGGTCAAAATTTGAAGAAGAAATCCCTAAAAGACTGAGTTTACGTATCCACTCAGCCTTATATGGTCATACTTCCTCGGGTCTGTCCCTGTCGCAGAGGCAAAACAAACAAACAAACAAACAAACAAAAGAACAATAAACAAACACTTCATAAAAACATTTGTTTATTGTTTCATCTGGAGATTATCTGCTGTTGATAAAATCGTCTGAATCTTCCGGCCCGGCGTGTCTGCAGCAGCATACCAGCCTTAAAATGACAAACTACGGCTTTGCGTTACATCAGTGTGTGTTAGAGTGTGTGTGTTAGTGTGTGTTTGTGTGTCCGGGAGTGCAAATGTGTGCAGTAATATATGCATGCGTGAGGATGAATATTTATGTGCATCTCTGTCTCCGCTCTGATTTGCATGTGATCTGAGTCTGCCAGGTGGAACATGGTATACAACACACACTAACACACTGAAACACACACACACTGTCGCACACACACCCCTGCACACACACCGCAGACTTTGTTGGAGTAAAACATTCCCCGACTTCGGTTAGCAAAACAAAACCATTGGTTAATCACTTGTGCTTAACTTATATTTTTGGTTTATGAGAATAAAATAAAATTCTGAAGATGTCCCAACTCATCTGGAAGTTACAGTAACTGGCTTCTGTCTTTAGAAAAAAACATTTAATCAGTTTATAAGATTTAATCCTTACAGTCTGATCAGACGTGAATAAATGGTGTCTGTCTCTGAGAAGAACAACAACACATAGAGCTCACCTTTCAAAGGTTCTACCTTTGCTATAATATATTATAAAATAGATTTAAAGGCATATTATGCGACTTTTTGGCCTGTAGGTGTCGCGCTAGAGCGTCTGAGCGAAAATCAAAACAAAGGGGCTGTTCAGTGAATAATGAGAGGCTGTTAGCCACACCTCCTCCACTTCACTGCCCCCCCTCCTTCCAAACGTCCTGCAGATCGTCAACAAGAAGAAGAAACATGACTGACCAAAGGATAAAGCTGTTCATGAACACGTCTAACAGAGAGGTAAGTTTACAGAGCACGTCCTGATAAATCCTCTGACTGCTGTGTCTCTGACAAAAGGTTACCTTTTTGTTACGAGCGGCGTTTGCCGTCTTTGTTGTTGATTCATAATTCTGCTCGCACAGCTACAGCTAGTTAGCCCACACTTCCGTAAGCTATAACCTGGGTGGTGATACAGAGCGGAGAGCAGACAGAGCTGCAGTCTTTACCTGAGGCTGAAGGCTGCAGAGGCCGCTGAGCGACGGTACACACAGACGGACGAGCTAACTAGCTGCTAATCGCTAATAGCTGCTATCAGTGTTGTTTTCTCTTTGATAGACTGCAAGGATTTGCTTCAGTAATGTTTGTTTGGAGTAAATATGCTCGTTTGTGACCCGCTGTCAGCAGATCTACGTCCACCTACTTTTTGGCTCTAATGCTAAAGTCAGCTGAAAAAGTAAATAACGACAGCATGTGTGAGGTCTGTAATGGTGTAAAGTTAGAAATCTTGACAGTGTTGAATCTTCAGTAATCCGCCCGCTCTCTTCTCTTTCCTGGCACGCATCAGGCCCTCAGAGAGCGGCTCTGACCAGCTGATGAGGCCGGGAAGTGGGGCGACCAGAGCCGGGGACGGAGCGGCGGAGGAGGAGACCCTCAGTACAGACAGGTAACCACTGTGTTATGAGGACGTCACACTACATACTGTGAGGATATGATAAAACTGTGGTTATAGACGAAAATTATAAGTATTTCATATTTGTACTCAAACGTTTTCATATCCACAGTTACAAATAATAGAAGCAATTTCAATATTTTTGATTTATGAATCTAGTATTGTAAAAGCAAAAAGTATTCTACTCCAAGTAAAAATGTACTCAGAGTATTTGGTATTCTGAATGAATTTTCTGAGTGTGAATAGCATATAAGCCAGCCTGTGAACAGTCAGTAATTTATCACATTCTAATACTTTAGTATATAATGTTCCATAAAAATAACATCATGTAACAAAAAGTGACGTTTTTCTGTTACCTATGAAATTACAGCAGAAAGATGTCAGACTTTTTTAAAACCACATTTTTTTTACAATGCAATGTCTACTTCACTTTCTAAAAAGTAAAATTTGCCCTTGATATTATGTGATTAGTGATAGTGATTTATTATTTCATATCCATAAATGTACTTCACCAAACCATCAGACAGCCTGTGTTGTGTTCATGTTTTCAGGTGCTGCTACATAAGCCATCAGCAGCTGCTCTGAACCCACAGCCCGGCCTGGAGTCTGAAGCAGCAGCAGAGAATTAAGAACAGAGGGCTGCTCAGTAAAATAATGTTTTTAGGAATTACAAGACAAGTGCTGAGAAGTTTTTCACAGTTTGACTACTGGCTAAAAGTGCCTTTTGCTTCATTCCACAATGTTTTATTAGAGAATGTATTTTTATTGTCTTTCCTTATGGTTAATCAGTGCATGCACTGTGAGTGAAACATCAGATAAAGTTATTATCATCATACAGTCTTTGTATCTTTATTTTTAATAAATATAATTTGAGAAGGAAATATACTGATTTTTTTTATTGCTGACCAATGATTTCCATGTTTTGTTTAGCCACTTGCACCTTTTTCACTATGAAACTATTTTGCCTCTTGTGTCACTCCACACCTTGTGTTTTTAGTACAAGAGCAGAAACGTATGCACTTTGTCAAGAAAAGTAAGTTAAACCTGTATTAATGCACATATATACTTTAATAATTACTTTTGGCTTCAATTTTCTTATTCTAGTACATATGTTTGAAGTACAGAAAGTAACATTTTAGGCTGTTTGAGACACTAGAAAGTAGATCTACAGATATGTATTTATTCTGTGTTATAAAGCCATGGCAGTTGGGCACTTTGTGTGCAGGATATTAATAACAAATAATCAACTAATATGAAAAGTCAGACTCATTTGGAAAAACCTAACTGAAGTGGTTATCAAAATAATGTTGAGAAAAATACTGAACTTATAAGTGTCTGTCTCTGGACTAAAGGCTTAACAAATGGTAAGCCAGCCAAATACAACTACCTGCAGTTTACCCAAGTTATAAATAAACCACAGTATTTCAAAGTGATTTTTGGATGTCTCACAAAATACATAATTCACTGAAATGTAATTTTCACTTATTTTTATTTTGATAATCAGCCCTGAGACAATGTGCAACTAAACATGACTGAAAGATAGCAAAAGGTGATACTGAACAACACTGGAAATGCAAACAAACATTTTGTGTGAGAAATGTATGTAGTGATTAAACACGTGCTTTACAGATGGCTGAATGAACTCTGTCGGTGTAAGAAAGAGCACTGTGGTGTTTAGGAGTCACTGTCAGCACAGCATGTAGTCTTTCTGGCCTTCCTCTTCACAGCCGCTGAACTTCAGGTAAAACTGAGTAGTCGTGTCTAATAAAGAGGACAAAGGGCTTGGACATCAGCTCTTCCACTGTTGTACTTCTGGCAGTGTTGGACCTGTGAACATGGACAGAAAATCTTATTCTTTTGGTGTAATACTACCTGCAACCAAATGATTATGTATAACTAGACATTTTCAAAAAACATGCCAATACCTAACTCTAACTTCAACACATTAAGATAAAATTCTTCATTTGTACAGCATGACTTAGTGTTGTGGGAGCCAGTGGTTTTCTCATATTATTCTTTAAAAAAAATTAAATATTTAGATATTATAGTAGATGGCAGATTCACTGATGTATTTTAGTAAATAAGGTCATCACAGAGACATAACACAGCTGCTGTTCCAATATACCACAGAGAAAATCATTCTTACTTCAGACTGTCTGCAGTGGTAAAGTTGCTTCATAAATCACCTCAAAACTACGTTCATATGCAGGTTCATTTAGATAACAGCCCCCAGCTGTGCTGCTTCTGAGACCTGCTACCTTTATGTGACGGACATCTAAACTTTAAACAGTGTCCCGGTGAGATAAATGACCTAAAGTGATCTGGATTCAGTCAGTACAGAACAGCAGACAGGCTGAACGTGTGTTCATGTTCATTTATGTTAGCGTTAGCCGCGTTAGCTGCGTTAGCATGCTGCTGCATCGTTTAGCCGCAGTCTAACGTTAGCACATATTAGCTTTCACGTCGGCCCAAAAGACTCGGACAAATGACAAAGGTAAAAAGAGAACAGCATTAACTACACACACAAAGCCTATTCTGTTATTCATGCGTCTGTCTGTGACATGTCACGAACACGTTCACGTTACACAGAAACATATAAAGACACTTACCTGTCCATACGCAGGTCCAGCTCCGGCCTGTTTGAGCCTCCTCCTCATGCAGGGCTCTCCATTGTGATGAACTCTCCTCAGTCTTCTCTATCTTTAGTTATTTCATGTCTGTTTGATATTTTCAGTTGTATTTATTTGTGCCCCTGTATAGCAGAGGATGTTTGCCGATCAGTCGATAACAATGAGTCTTTGCGTGCCATGGCGCCGCCCCTCCTCTGTGATTGGTCAGCACCCCCCTGGGGGTTTTATCCAGAGGTAGGGGGCGCCAGGGGGCGCTAGAGGGAAGGTTTACGCCCCAATCCGGTCCGGATGATGTTTACATAGAGCTGATATCAACACAGGCAGAAGGGGGAGGGCTTAGCTTTCACTGTGTGGAGCATGGACTGAGAGAGATATTATGATGCAGTCTACTGTGAATCTGATAGGAAAATGTGTGAAATGTCGGATATTATACCTTTAAGGCTTCTTTTATATGATCATAAATCTCATAATGCTCATTTTAAATCACTTTTTAAAGCTTATTTCAATAGATTTGCTTTATATTTGTATTTAATTTGAACTGAGCTGCTTTTGCTCTTTTACTCGTCTCTTATTTATCTTTCCTTTATCATCCATGCCACTATTCTTAATTTACTCATCTACTCAGTTTTTTTTCTGTCATTTACTCATTTTCTTTTGTCTTATTTCTTTCCATGGATATGCTGTCTTCCTCTTATTTATATATACATATAATTCGTCTAATTTTATTTCTACTTATTGCCTTTTTTTTGTTAATCCTTGAGGTCATCAATAAATTCAGTGATATTTTAATGTTTAAAAAAACCCAGAACAAATCAAGTCATTGGGAACAGAGACAACAACAAACAAAACAAAAAACAGACTTTTTCTTGATTTGAGATTTAAAGGTTTGAAAAGCTAACAGCTGATTATGTGATGACGTAAAAATTCACAAACATTGGGACAAAATCAATTCGAAATGGCAGAAATGTTGGTAAATAAAACAACACAAAAATTAAAAAACTGTAGATGACACTGAGTTTGACATGCATACAAAAACTGTTTGATAAATAAGATTAAATAAATATATATGTTTAAGTATTTCAAATAATAATGAAGGTATTAATAACGACTTTTTGCTTTTTAATTCCAATTACAAAGAATAGGCTGGAGCCTATCCCAGCTGTCATTGGGCGAAAGGCAAGGTATACCATAAACCGGTTGCCAGTCAATCACCGAGCCACATAGAGAGACAGCCAACCATTCTCGCTCACACGCATACCCAAGGGCAAACTTCAAACTTCACACAGAAAGGCCCTGTCCGACCTGGGAATCGAACTGGGAACATTCTTGTTGTGAGGCAAGTGCACTACCTGCTGCGCCACCATGCAGCTCCACGTCAAGGTGGTAAATATAGAACATGTTTAATATTTATGATTGTAGACCTGTTTCAGAGTCGATTATCAGGAAAGATTCACTCTTAACACCCCAGACCACAGGATAATCTTACAGGATAATCTAATAAAACAGAAGATAATTCTTAATTCTGCCCAATGTTAACTTATGTTTTTTCTTTTTTTTGGAAATTTTGGGAATGTTTTTGCATCCACCAAAATATAATCATTTTTATATTGGGCCATTACCAACATTCCTTGAAAAGTTCAGCAAAATCCTACAGGTACTTTTTGTGTATTTTTGCAAACAAACAAACAAACATAAACGAAAACAGAATCTCCTTGGCTAAGGTAACAAAGAGCTCCAGGTGAGGTCTCACCTTGTATCCTGAGGATTTGATGTGCACTCCTCTCTTTGTGAGCGTGGACTTCATCCTGATGAAGAAGGAACGTTCCAGAGTGTTGTCAGGAGCCAGGAGGCTGGGACTGCTCGACTCCACTGCAGGAAGACAAACAAACAAACAAACAAATAAGAGCTAAAATATCCACCTCATCGATACAGCTGATTGGTTTTCCTTTTTAAATGTTGTCCTGACAAAAAAAAACAGATGAATACAGAAGCAGACCACGCAAAGTTCAACACATTTCCTTCAACGGGTCAGAAAAAAATGATTCAAGAATGATTCTAATTGGTGTAAAACAAATAAATTCATTTATTCTGTCAGCAAAAGCAGTCAGCCAATCAGAGCTGCTGTCAAGCTGTCAATCATCTGAGAGCGATCAAACGGAGAGATGTCAAAACATGTCAGGAGCGAAAGGAAGAGAAGAAGAAAGCATGGAAAATGAAGAGCAGACAGGGGCGGGTTTAGTAATTCAAGGGCCCCGGGCAGACATCCCAGCACCCCTACCCCCCCTTCGGTTAGATCAAACTAATCGTAGCATGTTACTTAAATATCCTGAGCTTCTTAGGTGCAGAATTTTTTAAGGATTGATTTGTTTTTATTATTTTCAAGTGGAAATCATGTATACGTCCATCCGCTTTAAATTAATTACGGTCGTTATGCGCATGCTCGTTCCCTGATGTGATGTTGACGGGAACAGAAAGCAGAGACAGTTTAAAAGATTTGATAATGAAGAGTGGATGAACATAAACATTAAAGATGTAGTCAGCGATCTTCTAATCTACTAATCTTATGCACTATTTGTCAAATTCACTGTATTTCTCCTCTCCATCCACAAGATGTCCCCACTGACAGCATGTTGAAAACAAAGTCCGGTTTCAATACACAGCCTTGGCTCTGAATTTCAGCAGGTAAATACTGTGGCTCGGACCGAGTTACCAAAACAGAGTACAGCGTAAGAGAGAGATACAATAGGTGCAGTAGCAATGGCTGAAAAACAGCCCAAAAGAAAAAGGTCAGAGGAGTGAAAAGTGAAAAAGAAGGGCTATGACCATGAAAGAGCGAAGACCCAGGTCAACATTGGTGTTGCTTTCCGACGGTGGAGGGAACTCCGCCAATTGAAAGACCTGAAAACGGACGCGGATGTCGCCGTCTGTCTGCTGGATAGGTAAGCAGCATTAGCTTTGTGGTGCTTCACATAACAGTAACAGCCATCAGGCATTCATCTTATTGTCTAATCTGCCAGAATGTTCTGTTGTTGTGATGTTATCAATAATGGCAGTCGGGTTGTCTGACGAGTCGGGGTTACCTTAGCTACGTTGGTCAGTTACGCAGTTTCTATGGCCGTTTCCATGATGATGCACGTCCATCAGCTTTCGGGGGTGGAGCCAGGGGTGAGGTATGAAGGGAGAGGCGGGTCTAAATTTGTTTATAAACAACCTCTCCACTTGTTTTCTCCCACATCACTGACTACACCTTTAAAATGTGGACCTTTTTAAAGCTGTAGCATCCAAGTTGGACGAGGATTCCCTGACAGAGACACTGGAGACGCTGGACCGGAGTTTTTCTTACGGTAGACGTAAATACGTCACTACGTCACGTCCAATCAGAGCCATTCCCAACTGCCAAGCCTTGAATAAAAGTGAGTAAATGGGTTTTCAATGTAAACCTTTATTCAGAATTACTATTTCCATGTAAACATGAAGAAGAAAACTTTAATTCTGAATAATTCAATTCTGAATAATTAATTTAGAATTAAAAAACATCATGTAACCGTGGCCAGTTTCTTAACCCTTCCATGCATGAAATATTAAATCACAAAGGAAAACTTTGTTCAGTTTGTTTTTACTTTCAAACAAGTTAAAATCATGTTAATTTTTTCAGTGTTATATTTTGAGGGAGTTACACATCTGTCCACTTCACCGTGCATCAGCGGTATAAATAGTAATTTAGGCCTGGACCACATGAATATGGATATATATCCCTAAACGCACATTTTTCCGTCCAGTTGAGCCTCTCAACCACACAAACACGGCGATTTCACCTACATACACTGAGATTCTTTAAAACTGATAAAAAAGTGAAAAAATACAATATCTGGTTGGGTGGATCCGTGTAGTAGTGTTAAATGGAGCTGGTGTTGACGCAATGGTGCCTAGCAACAAGTCACTGTAGCAATTGCATTGAAGGCACTCCACTGCTGCGCGGCGTCTGCTGCACACAGTATTATTAGATTGTCCCAAGCGTCTTCTTACTCCGTTGACTGCTTCTTCTTCCTGTTTTTGACTGCACATGCTCATAACGTTCTTCTTCTATGGTTTTCACATTTTGCTAACCTGCCACTTATCAGCCGGGCGTGGCATTGCAGGCTTCAGAGGCGATCGTTTTCAGTTTTGCCTCTTCGTATGGACAGAGATATTTCTGTGGTGTGGACAGAGATTTTGTTTTTTTAAATGAGGACAAAGATATCCGGTCAAAAACATATCCATGTACCTGTAGTCCAGGACTTAGTGGGACTAAATAAAGATCTACAAACACGTATTTGACAAACATTTGTTAAGACTAAATAAAAGTAAAAGAAAGGTCTGGAGTATATGTACTGTTGCTGTTTAATCAAACTATTCACTTGTGAATTTCACCAAAATTTAAAATAAAAAATACAAAATTAAAATCTCAATTCAGGTATAACAAGTTTGCCCTTTGTCAGCTGTTTTGAATTTATGATGCAATATGTAAATATGGACAAAATGTGCAAAGTTAATATTTTTAGGAAACTTAGAAGTGTTTGGGATTTCACCACCTGATAGTTCGGCATTGTACTGTAACCTAAAGGGTAGGGGAGAGCAGGGTAAACTGAGCCAGTGGATAAATTGGCCCACCCCCTGTTTCTGGAGAACAGTAAACAGCTCTTGTCATGTGATCATTTCTCCCTGCCTCTGTTGAAGAGGAGCACCTGACATAAGCAGTTGGTACTTTTTAACAAAAAAAAAAAAAACTCTTTTTGGAGTGTCAAAGTAAATTTTCAGCATGTCAGGTATATTAAGCTGTGTATCAAATCCAATTTATCCCGGTCTAAAATGGTGTATTATACATGTATGTAATTTACCAACATATAAAACTGTGTGACTCATTTGGCTAAAGATTAGCGGGAATAGCAAAGCTAGCAACATTTTTCCAAAATGTTGGCTGTGGGGCAAAGTGAGCCACATGTTGTTGGTAAATTGGTTCCTTTTATACCACAAAAATTCAAGTAAATGTGAAAGTAAATTCGAGTAAATGTAACTTTTCAAAAAGAATAATAGATTTCTTTCTGACAAGTACTGATTTTGTTTCTGTTTGTTGTTCAAAACTTTGCTAGCTCTCATTTTATTTCATGAGTTTCTAATTTTCCCAAAAAAGTTTCAAAATGTGTCCATTCATGGCACCAAAATGTTGAAATTACTGATTTTTTTCTGTGTTTAAAGCAGCACTACGGAAGATCCTTGCTTAACCGGATAGAGAACTCAACTACCCATGAGCTCTAGCGCGCGCATACTGTTGTAAGGATACAGATCTGACTGTCGCGTGCATTTGTTTTGTAGGCAAATCACAGAAGCCAGGACTGAAAAATATTCTTCTGTCTTCAGCGGCTGTTTGCAGGATGGATAGCGACGAGGTAATGTATTTATTTTTGACTAAATGACGATGTTAAAAGTCGCTAAGTTCAACTTGGTTTTATTACCGTGAAGTCGCCCCCGTCCTGTTGAAGCGATAAAGTAAATAAAAGTAAAGACAACGACGAGCTGGTGATATCACACACTTGAAATAGGTCTAAACAAAACTACATACTACATAGCCAGCGAGTGAACGTTAAAAGCTCCACGATTGGCTTTCGCCAAGACTTCCGTGTTTTAAACGAATCGGGAATCGGGGGAAGTGATGTATGCCGTAAAGCAGTCCAAACGTGTAGTTTTTTAGTGTGGCAGGGTTCCCACCATCCACCTCGAAGTTACATAGCGCCAGTTAAAGGATACAGACCACTCCAGAGGTTTCATTCAACTCATTGTAAAGTGGTGGACCATCACAATGAATATCGAAGGATTATAATATGTTTGAAAAGCTACATAGTGTTGGTTTAAGTTAGTTTAAGATAATAAATGTGACTGTTTGAGAAGTGAACAACCTCCTGTGAAATGACTCTTTTAACAGCATTACATTACCTTTTAATAATTCTCAGATTTAAAGTTATGATGATTACCCACAGACTTGGCTTAACTTCCCCCTAAACTGGAACAAGTTGAGCCATAGGAGTGCTTTTATTTTGAAAGGCCACAGTTTCCAGGCTCTTTGTCATTGAAACATCCTTACATTTTCATTTGATAGCAAACATTCTTAAATAAGAGTTTATGTTTTCATTTGATCTCTGTTGCATTCGTCCTTGTCTCAGTGACAACAAAAGTAAAAAATGGCTCATCTTACCCCTCTCTCCCCTACAACCTGCTGCCCCACTGTGCAGCCCAACACACTTGAGTGTTTTAAATGCTAATCTAGTTAGCTTACTTTTTTGACCAAACTTTTTTAGCTGCTCACTAAATACCAGCCAAGCTGTAGCAGATTAGCTACTTTACTGTCCGAACAATCAACCTGAATATTTAAACTGCTAGCCAACAATGGCTAATAAATGGCCAGACAAATTATTTACCAGCCAACTGAATAAAAGAGCTTACATAAAACACAAACATCACCAAACCACTTAAGAAGGGCTAACATTCAACCAAACAAAGCTGCAAAGCGAACAGCCAAAACAGAACCAAACTCTCACTAATCTGAGCCGTTTGTTAACATTTAAACCATATTATCTGCCAACATCTTAGTGTAGCTTCTATTCTAACACCTTCTCCATGTCAGATCGAAGCAAACTTTGTAGCTTATTGCCTATTTTAAACCACTTACAGGAAAAGTTCGGCTCCTGCAGCTTTTACATTGTTTATAGAATGAAGTAGAACAATATACTCACCCAGAAGGCTTTCCTGATCCAAACAGTGCTTCAGGAGATATTTAGATCCAAAATCGAGCAGCGAACACCGATATAATGGTAGCCCGTAGGGCATAGATCGCCGCTCCTAAAAACTGCATTAATCGTCCAAAAACTCATTAGTTTCATCAATATTCCATCATGATCCGTTCCGGATGGTCCTCCATTGCAGTCTGTGTCTCTCCACACAGCGCTGTGTGACTGTACTAACCTCTGAACTGAAGAGTTTGTTTACGTGCCCTTCGCGCATGCGCAGTACTCTCTGGAGCGTTGCGATCGCTTCCTCATTTCTATGAGCTCCTCATCTGTAAACTCTGGCTCCAAACTGTAAGGACGTCCATCATATTCAAAGTTCTCCTCCACAACATCTTCATCTGATAGATATTCGTCCATTTTGCACAAAACTGGAAGAAGAAAGTCGATTTGTAGCTGCCGGTCTTCCCCTGAAACAATGAGCCGCACGGCGCATGCGCGAAGGACACGTAAACAAACTCTTTAGTTCAGAGGTTAGTACAGTCACACAGTGCTGTGTGGAGAGACACAGACTGCAATGGAGGACCATCCGGAACGGATCATGATGGAATATTGGTGAAAAACATGAGTTTTTGGACGATTAATGCAGTTTTTAGGAGCGGCGCTGTATGCCCTATGTGCTACCATTATACGGATGTCCGCTGCTCGATTTTGGATCTAAATATCTCCTGAAGCACTGTTTGGATCAGGAAAGCCTTCTGGGTGAGTATATTGTTGTTCTTCATTCTATAAACAATGTGAAAGCTGCAGGAACTGAACTTTTCCTTTAACCAAACTGTGTATCTGCTAACCTTTAAATGTTTAATCTAGCTGTTCAATCCATTTATCTGAGATGAGATTAACCAAACTCTGTGGCTGCTAATCTCACTAAAAATGGCTCATCTTACCCCACTCTCCCCTATAAAATTTACTTCAAATTTCTGTCTACTGTAGCGGACATCATGCATGAAAGGGTGAAGAATGTTTTCACTCAAATATTTAAGCATATAAACCCCAAACTTTCTGCTGTCGTGTATGAAAGTCATCTGAAGGTTGTGGTCAGACGAACACGAACACCTGTTTGAATAAATTGGACAAACTGAAGATGTTTAATCACATTTCCTTCATTTAATGTGTGTGTGTGTGCACTTCAGTGGATCACGAGTGTGTGTTTGTGCTCTAAACTCTGCTTGTTTCTCATGTTACGACTTCTTTTTTCTCCTGAACCTTATTCCCTGAACACACACCAACACACACACACCGACACGCCGGCGTGCAGGGTCTCTGGTGGACGCGGCGGTTTGATCAGCGCTGATACGTGTTGACAACGTCTAATCTGAAAAAATTGAAAGAAATGAATTAATATGCAAATTCAGCCTTTATAATATAAATGTCCTTGAAGACGGAGAGACAAGAGGGAGGGAGGGAGAGGAGGAGGAAAATAAATAAGAGGAGGAGAAGATTAAAAGAGGAAATAACAGGGGAGAAAAGGAGGAAGAGAAAGAAAACCAGAGAAAGGGGAAGAGTTTAGAGGATACATGATCGGAAAAAAGAGGAAGTAAATGATTAAAAAGATGAAGACGAGAAGGGGAAATGTGGAAAACCAAGAGGTTGGGACAAGATGAGAGAGAAAAGAAAAATAAGGATTGGAAAGCTGAATGTGAAAAGCTGAGAAATGATGAAAGAAGAAAGAAAGAGGAATATTAAATGAGTAAAATAAAGGGAATAAAACAGAAGGTTAAAGACAGCAGGAGAAGAAAGGGATGAAGATGTGGGAACAGAGAGGAGGCAGAAAGGGAAGAAAGGTGATAGAAAAAGAAAAACTGGAGGATAAATTAGTGTAAAAATGGAGAAAAGAGAAGAAAGAAGACGAGTTGGAAAAAAGTGCCTTGGTGCCTTCACGTTTGTTATATTGTCTTTTTAATCTTACATCTAATTCTTTGAATAATTGATGTAGGTAGAATTTGAACAATATAACACATAAAACAATTACAAAACAAAGTATACCATATTATAAAACAGATTGAAAATGATTTGTACAATGATATTTAAAGGTACTATGAGGAGAATCTATTTTCGGCGACATGCTACCCATGAGCACGCGCGGTGACTGTCGTAAAGACGTGACCCAAGCCAAAGCGTGTGTTTGCTGTGATGCTAATGAATGCAGCTCGGACCTTCCTCAGAACGCTGCATTGCTTTACAACTTCTTTTTTCAACAACTTACAGGATGCAAAGCCACGAGGTAAAGTAATTCTTTCTAGTTTCTAGTTAGTTAGTCTAAGACGTGTCTGAATAATATAAATGTGCTCTAGTTATAATTGTCTTGTTCCTGAAGTTGAGTATCCAGGCCAGTCCAGCCCTGTCCGACCCGACCGTGAAGCTAAGGAATAGCATTTATAGATAACCTATTTTGATGCTATAAAACTCATCTTAAAGTGTGTATTTCCATCAGGCATATATCTAAAAGTGAGACTTTTTTGGAATTACCTAGAAACTCCTCATATCATCTTTAAAAATCCATGGTAGTTCCTTCAGACAGCACACATATATAAGTGTGACCTTGACAAACAGTCATGACGACCTGCTCCACTCCATGAGCATCAACCATCAACAGAAACATTAAACATTAATTAAGTGTTTTAGACCATTAAAATTTCAGACAAATTTTAATGGCAGTTAGGCCTGTCACAATAATCAATAAATCAATTAACCGCTGGATAAATAAAATTGTCCATGATCATTTGCCTCGATAAATTGACACGTGCATGTGTGTTTGTTTTCCTCCTCTTTCTCTCTACTAAACAGGCTGCAAGAGAAGATGGCTCACTCCGTCCATCTTTCTAAACGTCTGGGTGTGTTGGTTCCATAGCGGATTGAGCGGAGTGAGCATCTGTCAATCATTCAATCTTTGAGGGGGGAGGCGGGGCCACTCGTGCGAACAGACATAGAGCTGCAAGTGAGCACCGTGAAGAGTAACGAGGAAACAAACACTGATATGAATTAAGACCCAAAGGCTCAAGTTCCTTAGCTGAATGCCACAGCCCCAGTGTGGGATTATTTTGGTTTTAAACAGAATGAACAAGGTTTGAGCTCATGAACACAGACGAGCCGATATGTTGTATTTTTTGGAAAGTAGTTGCGATGGAGAAGGGGAGGTTCATCGAAGAGTTTGTTCTTGACAGTCAGTGCTTACTGAGGCATTTGGTCGGCAAAGTAAATATAGACTAGAAAAGCACTCGGAGAGCGCAGACCTCCGCCAGCACCACACTCCTCTCCCATATTGTTTTTTTTTTTTTTTTAATGTATTTTTTGGACATTTTGTGCCTTTATATATAGGAGAGACAGTGGATAGGCTTGTGAAAGGGGATGAGAGAGTAGGGGAAGACACTCTTCAAACTGGTCACAGGCGGGATTCGAACCTGGACTGGCAGAAGCATGTACATGGGGTGCCTGGTTGCTAACCACTCTGCCAAACCAGCACCCCCCATATTGTTATTTTTACCATAAATATTAGTCCTACTTTTATTCCATGTAAATATTTAGATTCCTTGACCATGAAAACATACCATCAGCAATTGGTTTCAAAATGATATCTATTTTAGTTCAGAAGTTATTCACGAAAATCACATTTTTTCGTCATGGCGGATCCAGACGGTGATCCGGATCAACACCAAAATTTAATCACTTCTTCCTTTTCCCATGCTGAACATTTCCTGAAAATTTCATCAAAATCCATCCATAACTTTTTGAGTTATTTTGTTCACAGACAGACAGACAGACAGACAGACAAACAGACTCTCCCGAAAACATAACCTCCTTGGCGGAGGTAATAAAACAGAGCAAAATGGTGTGAGCTCACAAACGATGTCGTTCACTACATTGCAAAAGAAATGTTACAAACATTTGAAAGACAGAAGGAATTGACTGGGAGAACTTACATGACACAAACAATTCAGGAGCTGCATAAACTCACATTAAATACGTATATAGTGTCATTATAGACATTATATACGCATATAATTGCTAGCCGTCTGGCAGCAGCCAATCACATCGAAGGAGGGAGAGAACTCGGTTACCAAACGGCTCTACCTTCGTATAAAGATAATCAGGAGAAAAACTTGGCATGAGACAGCGTTTCACTTCAGAGTGTTTGCGGAGGGAGTGTTATGAAGGACTTTTGGGCTCTGCTGTGACGTTCGCCGAATCGCCTCTCCGTCACTGCCACCTCGGAATATGCTCGTACCGCGGCGGCAGCAGACGCTTTAAAATACGCTTTGCATCCGGCAGGGAGGCTGTTTTGGAGGCTTTGAAAGGGAGCTTAACTAATAAAACCTTGAGTTGTTGCTGCCTTTATCTCCATTTTACAGTTAAAAAAAGTGACGGTAAACACAGAGGCTGTGATAGGACTGTCAAGCAAATAAAGCAATTGTGTCTCTAGGAAATGAAAACGCTCGAGATCATTACACCAAACGGAGGTGCCAACACACTTATGTTGCTCTACTGATGACCTGCATTTTAAACTTTGTGTTTTTTAATGTAACACAACTGAGGTATCAAGTTACCAAATCAAAATGCAGAAAAACTGAAGAAACGCAGCTTTGGAGACAATGATCTCTATTTTATTTTGTAGTATTTTACTTTGATATCGTGACGTCACTTCCTTCTGACATTGGAGGTCTAGAGAGCTGAGAGTGGAGGTCTGCAGCTGGACTGTTTTAAAATGTGGTCAAAAACTATGAAAAGAAAGCTCTTACTCCTCCATCCCTCCTTCATTCAGCCCAGCCTCTCTCTCTTCCTCTCTCTCAGTCCTCCAGGAAATCAGCGGAGGATCTGACGGAGGAATAATGATGATGGAGAGAAAGAGAGATCGGACAGAAGACGAAGGTGCAGGACTCCCCCCTCTCCTTTGTTACTCACTTTGAATTAATGGGATTACTTTTCCCAACAGAAACACACACCGACGCCAAGGCTGCGAGTGTGTGCTGCAGCATGAAGTGACTGAAAACAAACACCAGGGAAAAATGAAGAAAGGAGGAGTGAAAGACGAGGAAGACTGGACGGAGAGGAAAAACTAAAGGCAGGAAGACGAGGAGGAAACAAGACGACAAAGCTGAAGGAGTTTAAGATAAATAATAATAATAATGTTAACGTCTTTAAAAAAAAAACTCAGAACCTACCTTTTTAGTCTAGCTTTTACCTGAATTACCTTTAAGCGTTTTTATTTATTCTAATTACAGCCCACTTTTAGTATTATTTTATTTTCTTATTTTATTTTTTTAACCTTTTTATCTTTCCTTATTTTATTTTCTAGTTTTTCCAATTTTTTTTTTGCTTCATTTCAATTTATTATTTATTTTCGTTATTTTTTTAAGATTATTTTTCTTATTTTATTTTATGATATATTTAATTTTACACTTTAACCTAACCTCCAGTGTTTTATAATTTTTAAACATTTAAGATCACGTTTCCTCAGTACTTACTGGGTACATCAATGTGCTTTTTTATTTTCTTTAATTTATTATGATTTTTATCAACATTGTATGAATTACAGGATGGGTGGGTTTGGGTCATAGACTGTAAAAAACATGGACGTCAAGTCGCTGGGCTTTTGTGAAGCCGCCACAAAAACTGCTCCCCCTGGTGACTGGCTGCAGTATAGGTCAACTCTCCGTCTCCTCCATTCATCTGAACAGGCCGTAGTGAAACTTCAAAAAATTAATACACCTCATAGAAATATTTCTCCCATCCGTATGCTGTGGTGATATGAAAGTATTATTGGGCTGCGTGTTTTCCAAGTCCTCTTTTTTCTGAAAAGTTTCTTTTTCATCAGTTATTAGAGTTTAAAAAATAACCGCGGTTTACGGCAGTTTCACAATGATTGTGTACGGCGTGTGCTGTGGAGTTTTGCGACCGTTTACGACAGCTGCGTCCAGATATGGTCCAGATTCTCTACTGGCTGCACAATGGCGGCGCCCTGACGGGGGATATTATGGCTTCAAAACCGTTGAATGGTGGAAGCCGGAGCCACGCTATCCAGTTCTTATAATACATCCCTGGTATGGGTCATAAATCCTTTATTTTAATTCATCTGTCTGTTTGTAAAGCACTTTGTGCTACATTTTTTGTATGAAAAGTGCTGTTTAAATAAAGTTTGATCGATTGATTGATTGATTAAATAATAAAGTGGAGAGATAAGAGAGATACTCAGGTGTCAACAAAAGAGGAAAGAGGGAAGGAAGATAAGTAACAGGGAAAGAAAGAGGGAAATAAGGAGTGCGAAAAGGAAAGAAATGAATGAATGATAAGTTTATTTCAAACATATAACAAAAGGGAAAAAAATGTACAGATGGGAAAAAACAAAGTAAATTAGCACTTGGATGAATAGGGGAGAGAAGAAGTCAGAACTTATTTAATCCCACCCCCTCTCCATCAATTAATAACCATTTATTTAGCTCCTCAGTCTAAATAAATACAGGTTTTAAAGTCTGATTTTCTGTGTCTGAAAAAGTCTGACTAAATAATTTAACGAAAAAAAAGCTGTTCTATCAAAAATGGGACAAGTCATGAGAAAGTGAGAACAGTGGGTAAAGCAGGAGATTAAATTCAGTAAAAAAAAAGGAAATAAAAAGAAAATATAAGAAAAGAAATATGACTTTGAGATTGAAATTTAGTGTGGATGAAAATTAAAACACACTTCATGTAGGTTTCTCTCTAAAGATGCTTATTTTAATTGCAAAAACTGGCAACACAGCTAGCTGCAGCAGCGGTGAGTCTGGAGCGTCTGTGGAGTTAAAACTGGAGTTTTCAGGATGGAAGTAAAAGAAGTAAAAGTCAAGAACACACATGTGAAGTGTCCATTATGTCCTAAAGCAAAGTGTTTGTCTGTTGTTAGTAAATCTAAAATCTAGAGACCAAAAACAGCGAGAACTCCGCTGATGATGAAAGCTTTTTCAAAGAATTAAACACCAGTTTCTTTACCTGGTAACTAATTACATTTATGAAGGAGTAATTCTGTTAGTAACTCAATTACTTTTTTGGGAGAGTAACTATAACTCATTACTTTTTTAGTAACGTGCCCAACACTGCTCACAAGTGAAGGTAAAACAGAGAAGATGAGGCCGAAGGAGCAGGGAGAGTTAGCTTGGTGTCGGAACTAAACAAAACCAGCCAAGAAGAAGAAACAGGAGAAGCGACGGAGGATAAGTGAAGCTGAGCAGCTTGAACACGAAGAGAAAAAGAAAAGCAGCAGAAAAGAAACTTTAAAAACATGAATGGGAGAGGAAGTGAGGCAGAGGGAGCATGGAGAAGAAGAAATGAATAGGAGGAGGTGGATCATGTGGGACTCAGAGGTGTTTTCTCATTCTGCTCGTCGAGCGTGCTTCGCCGCGGCGTCTTCGGGGACGGCGCTCCTACAAGACAAAGATTAGGGCTACAAAGGCAGCAGGTGGCTGCCGGCTCCGACTCTGGGACCTAATTATCTACGGCACGGAAAGTTTCCCCCGTTTGAAGGACAAATGATTAACTAAAAAGAACAACTCACCTACGCCTGTGATCTTTGGACAATACCCAGAGTGCCGAGGGTTTCTTTACACGGGTGTGTGTGCGCGGCGGAGTCTCGGCGGGACGGTGTATCATTGTCAGACTGTCTAATAGCGCTGCCTGGTTCACGGAGCCCGTTGTGTCCGACTGATAACTAGCTAACGTGACGGCGGGCGCGCAGGGCGAGACAAAAGAGAGCTACAGCAAGGTCAACGCAACCTCCATGATGAGACGGGAAAGTGGAGGGAGAGGGAGGAAGACAGGAATATAATTGGTTAAGCCAGTGGGAATATAAAACACGAGATAAGACAGACACGTGTAGCACATGAATGAGTCATTTAGCATCTTTAGGAGGAGGAAATATACAAGAAAAGAGCAGGCAGGGAAAAGTTTGAGCATGGGAACATTGAAACGTGAGAAGGCCTTTGCTAATCGATGATGACAACAGAGTGAACTTCAACAAAATGACCAAAATGTTCCTAAACCCTTTAAGTACCTGCTTTAATGTGTTAAAAACAGAACAAATGAAATCATTGCTTGGTTCCCTTAACACTTCGGGGAACAGAGAAAACAACAAAGCCAAAAGCCAGATATTTTCTTGGTGTGGGATTGAAATGTTTAAGAAGCCAACAGGTGATATAAAAAATGAACAAGTATGTGGGGCAAAATTAGTTAGAAAATGTTATTCAAATAAAATAGCAATAAAAATTACTTAAAATAGATAAAATTATGATTGACAAACACAAAAAAATGTTTTTGATGAATAGCTGTTTGTATATATTAGGGGTGTAATGAAATGGTCAACTCGTGAAACAATACGAAAATACGAAACAGGGCTCACGATACGAAATACTCACAATACAAAATAAAGATTATAGAAAGTTCCCAACAGTAGGAAGTTGTGCAGAAATCTAATTTTCTTTATTTTCTTCCTAATGCAGACATACAAAAAAATATTGCTGCATCAGTACAATATAAATGCTCTTTGAAAAAAAACAAAATTGTAGTTTTTTCCCCTTATTTGGATGACAGTGCAAATACAAACATACAATCTCAATAAAAAGTGCTTTGTTGTTTAATCAACAATCAGCTAGCAGTGGTGCCGCAAATGCTTTCTGTAAAGTCGTTTGGTATTTTGCTAGTTGTTTTTTCCGTGTAGCTTCTCTTTGTGGTGGCGTTGTAAGTGGTACATCATGGTAGTTGTACTCGCCGCAGTATATGGCGAACTGTAGCGGCATATTTTGCACACGGTTGTTGTTTTGTCCGCAATCTTCTCACCGTTCTCTCGTCTTTTACATGGGAAGCCAAAATAGGTCCACACAACCGATTTATTTGACAAAGGAGCGTCAGCTAATTCCTCGACCTTGCCTTCCTCCATATTGAAGTGAGTGTTTTGCTACGGTAGGCGAGGAGGGTAAAAAATCACCAGTCTCAGTGGTGCGCAGCGCCCCTTCTCATTTTTTATTTCATGCTTTTATTTCATGTGTCTTTGAATTTTATTTCGTCATTTTGTATTTCGCAAAATTTTGTGGCACAAAATTTCGCTACATGCTCAAATCAGTAAATGGTCCAGTATTTAAAGTAATAATGATATTAGCTTTTAGCTTTTTAAACCTTAATATCTGTAAACTCACCTTATAATATCTGTTCTTTTGGTTTGTTGTAATTTTTCTGAATCCTAAAACACTGACAAAAAAAATAAAATGATTTACGGCAACAGGAGGGTCAAACTCAAAAGCCTTCAGAAGTTTGTCTTTTGGGTTTTTAAATTTTGTTTGGGGGCTTTAAGCGTATAAACACCAACCTCTGACATCATTAGATGTACCAGTTAAAGTGCTTGTTTAGCAAATAGCTAGTCAGCCAATCACATGGCAGAATCTCAGTGCATTTAAGCATGTAGACGTGATCAAGACAACCTGAAGCTCAAACTGAGCATCAGAATGAAGAAGAGAGCTGATTTTGACAGTGGCGTGGTTGTTGGTGCTTCAATCAGAAACTCCTGACCAACACAACCATCTCTAGGGTTTGCAGAGAATGGTCTGGGAAAGAGAAAGTACCCAGTGAGCGGCAGTTCACTGAGCTTGACGATGCCAGAGATCAGAATGGCCTTAGTGGTTTGAGATGATAGAAAGGCTATAGCTCAAATCATAACAACCAAGCTTTGCAAAAGACCATTTCTGAACCCAAAAAATCTTGATGATGGACTACAGAAGAAGAGACCACACCAGATGCCAATCCTGTCAGCTGAGAACAGTAAACTGAGACTGCAATTCACACAGGCTCTACAAAATTGGACAAGAGAACAATTAAAAAATAAAAATAATTCAGATCCACAGAACGTCGTTAACCTTTTGGAGCAAATAGTTTGGAAGTTTGAGATAAAAGAAATACAAATGCGGCTTTAAACAAACACTGCTGCTCCATTAAAACAAGTAAAACAGAAAAAGCAATAATTGAGATGAGTCTGATAAGAAAATAATTAAATATTCTGATCATACTGCATTGTTAATGTTTTTTAAAAGCAAACTCGAGACCTTCCTCCTTAGTCTGGCTTTTGTCTGAATTAAATGCACTCACCTTAATCTTTTACTATAATTAAGTTATTTTCTGTTTTAAGTTCAGAATTATCTTTTAGTAGTTTATCTTCTTGTTTTATTATTTCTTCCCAGGTTCTTCTGGAGTGTTTTATTCCCCTGTTTGAGCAAATTGCCCTTACCTCTTAGTGTTTTACTTGTCATTACAACACGCTTTATTTATTTATTCATTTATATTGTATTGGATAGTACTTTTAATTTTACACTTTAGCCAGCCTCCAGTGTTAATCATTTTAAACCTTTAGATGGAGTTTCCTTGGTGCACACTGGGTTCATCTTTTATTTATTTATGATGGATTTAACAGGGTTAGGTAGAGTGGGTTTGGGTCATATTTCCTGTTATCTTCTTTTAATTTGTCTCTGTTCGTAAAGCACCTCGGCTAACACAAATAAAGTTTGACTGATTTTAATTTATAACCTACACAGTTATTTTCAGGAACAGTAAAGGCTGTTTTATAAAGCCAGATGCATAGTTTAGTCTTGTGCCTAAAATATCTTTTAGTGATAGTAATAATGAAGTCATCTAAATTGTTTTAACCCTTTAAAGGTGCTATGAGGAGAAAATTTCCGGCGACATAAAGAGTCTGCTACCATGAGCACGCGCAGGGACTGTCGTAAAGACGAGACCCAAGCCAAAGCGTGTGTTTGTTGTGATGCTAATGAATGCAGCTCGGACCTTCCTCAGAATTCTGCATTGCTTCACAACTTCTTTTTTCAACAACTTACAGGATGCAAAGCGACGAGGTAATGTATCTCTTTCTAGTTACGTAGCGGTAGTTTTTGATGTGTGACAAGCAATTTTTGGAAAACTTGGTATCGTAGTTTTGTAGCCGGCTATATATCTCTACTTACAGCCCGGTGCTCTAAGACGTGTCTGAATAATATAAATTTGCTCTAGTTTTAATTGTCTTGTTCCTGAAGTTGAGTATCCAGGCCAGTCCAGCCCTGTCCGACCAGACCACGAAGCTAAGGAATAGCATTTATAGATAACCTATTTTGATGCTATAAAACTCATCTTAAAGGGACTGTGAGGAGTTTCTAAGTAATTACAAAAAAGTCTCACTTTTAGATATATGCCTGATGGAAATACACACTTTAAGATGAGTTTTATAGCATCAAAATAGGTTATCTATAAATGCTATTCATAGCTTCTCGATGGTCGGACAGGGCTGGACTGGCCTGGATCTCAACCGGAACAACAATCTGCTCAGGAATCACACTACAATGGAAGATGGATGCCCCCAGTGTGAACAGTTATTTAGCTCCTGTAATAATCCATTTATTTGCACTTCTGACTGGGGTGTGTCGCTCTAGATCAGTTGTATACATAGTATTGTCAGACTTATATTTACAAAAATGCTGCCATAGTGATAATCACATTCTTCATACAACAACGCAGGGCGTGCTAACAACAGCTAACAATAGCCTGGTAGATCGACATGTCTTTTTCCGACTTCAACTGGAACGCCGATAAGTCGGAGATGACGTCACTCCCAGTTTTTATATTTATCTTTTTTTTTGGAGAGGGAAAAGAATAAGCTGGAAATCGTAGTTGTGAAAAAAATCAAGGGTTTTATTTTTAGGCCATGTTGCCCAGTCCTACTTCCTACATGACCAAATTAGGTTTGATTGGATTAAGTCTCTGTCGGACATTTTAATCTAGTTTTTTATTTGTTGATGAAAATGTCTGTTAATTTCGTTTTTGTCCATGTGCTCTTGTTTTTATTAGTTACTGTCTAATCTTAATATTCCCCTGGAGTCCTGCACACTTCTCTTTCTTTATCTGTGTATTTTACATACTCCCTCTTCTTCATGCCTCCTCTTTTTTTACCCATAATGCACCAGGAACAGGAGCCAAGGGACATCATAGAGGTGGTGGCCGAGAAGCAATCATGACAAATGTGCCTTAGCTCTCTCTCTCAGGTGTATAGAATATATAAGAGCAGACATAACCTGTGCACACACACACACATTCATCACAGATGTAGCGTATTGTCAGTGAAAGTTTAATTGTGTAAACACTCTGTAACTGTCCTGTCATATTCCTGCCTCGGCGGCTCACTATCGCCTCCTCAGCTGTAATTGAATTGCTACCGTCAGAGGGAGGAGGAGAAGGAGGAGGAGGAGGAGGCGAGGCTCTCCTTATGAATAGAATGTGCTTCCTATCAGGCGGGATTTGACAAATTGTGTCAGGAAGAAAAGCCCAAGTGATAATTTTTCGGTTTACTGAAGGAGGGAGGGAGGAAGGGGAGAGGGGTGAGGATGGAGGGAGGATCAAATGAAACAGAGAGCAGAGGAGAGAAGATAAGAGGAAAAGAGAAACCAGGAGTATGACAAGAAATTAGTTATAGTTACTAGATACTTTCCCAAAAAAGTAACTGAATTACCAACAGAATTAGTCCTTCATAAATGTAATTAGTTACCAGGTAAAGTAACTGATTTGTTACTTTTTTTGCAAAAGCTTTCATCATCAGCGGAGTTCTCGCTGTTTTTGGTCTCTAGATTTTAGATTTACTAACAACAGACAAACACTTTGCTTTAGGACATAATGGACACTTCACATGTGTGTTCTTGACTTTTACTTCTTTTACTTCCATCCTGAAAACTCCAGTTTTAACTCCACAGACGCTCCAGACTCACCGTTGCTGCAGCTAGCCGTGTTGCCAGATTTTGCGATTTAAAAAAGCATTTTTAAAGAGAGAAACCTCCATGAAGTGTGTTTTAATTTTTATCCACGTTGCATTTCAATTTCAAAGTCATATTTCTTCTTTTTTGTGTCTTAAAGGTGCTATGAAGAGAATCCATTTCTGGCGACATAAAGACTCTGCTACCCATGAGCACACGCGGCAACTGTCGTAAAGACGTGACCCAAGCCAAAGCGTGTGTTTGTTGTGATGCTAATGAATGCAGCTCGGACCTTCCTCAGAACTCTGCATTGCTTTAATAACTCACAGGATGCAAAGCGACGAGGTAATGTCTCTTTCTAGTTTCGTAGCGGTAGTTTTTGATGTGTGACAACAAGCAATTTTTGGAAAACTTAGTATCGTAGTTTTGTAGCTGGCTATATATCGCTACTTACAGCCCGGTGCTCTAAGACGTGTCTGAATAATATAAATTTGCTCTAGTTTTAATTGTCTTGTTCCCAAAGTTGAGTATCCAGGCCAGTCCAGCCCTGTCCGACCCGACCGCGAAGCTAAGGAATAGCATTTATAGATAACCTATTTTGATGCTATAAAACTCATCTTAAAGTGTGTATTTCCATCAGGCATATATCTAAAAGTGAGACTTTTTTGTAATTACTTAGAAACCCCTCATAGCATCTTTAAGTGACTTGATGCACTCTGTGTTTCAGGTTAAGTGTATGTGTGTAACACTGCATTTGACATATTTCAAAAACAATAAAATGGAAAAGTTTATTTTCAATCAAGTAGTTTTGACTTGATTTGTACTTTCAGTTTTTAGTAATAATGTGTGATTTGCATAAACACCATCTCTAGTTTTTTCTTAGTTAACTGGAGAATATTGCAATACATCACAAAATTGTGATATCTTGATATATTGATATTATCGTATCGAGACATGTATCGTATTGTGAGGTTCTTGCCAATACTCACCCCTAGATAGCATGCAAAAAAAAGTTTGAAAACAGGGAAAAGAAAGATGAGGGAAGTGTGGTCAAACCAGCAATGAGCTAGAAGGTGAAACAGCAAAAGTGTGAGGAAAAGGAAGATTTCAGTCATCTGAGCATTAAAAACAGGAGAAGACAGATAGACGGAGGAGAGAGGAAGGTTTCTGTACTTATAAAGTACAAAACTCATCAAAATAAAGTTTGAATTTGACAAGTTTTATTACTCATACGCATACATCTGGTCTTTTTTCCACACACTTTAAAGTACGCAGTGTGTTTGAGTGATGGTAGATTTCCTCAAAGCCTTTTCCCACAATGCAACAGCCTGGGAACCAAAGGTAAAGAAAGGTAAAACTCCACCCCCTCCTCCTCTTCCTCCTCACCCTCCTCTCCTCGCTCTGCGGCGAAACAGACTTTTATTTTGACAGTCTTATCAGGACGATGAGCTCAAATCAAACAGCGCTCTAATAGTCTGGAGACGCCTTGATCCAGGCTTTGTCTTTCTTTCTCTCCTCTTTCCTCTCCTGTCTTCTCCTCCGCCGAGACCTCCTCCCTCCCTCCATCACACCCTCCTCCCCCCTCAGTGATCTCTCTGTGACGGGGCTCTTAAGGCTTTTCTAAGCTGTCTTTAGCTTCTGCTCTTCCTCTTCTGGGAGCTCATCTACCTACGGAAAAAGACACGAGCAGAGAGCAAAAGGAGACGAGGAAAGGATGGATAAAGATGGCAAGGATGGAGGGAAAGGAAAGAAGGAAATGAGGCTGCAAACATTTTTCTTTGTTGTGTTTTTGTTGATAAAATCATCAGAAATATGTGAAATTAAGCAATCACTCGAGGAGGTCCACATGCGGATAAATCCACAGCTTACATTCACCCGCATGTGAGCGCAAACAAACAAAAACAAATATAAACAAACATTACAAATATCAGATTTTCCCGCAGAGAGGGCGAGCGTTTGAACGCGGCGTCCAGCGGCTCCTCCTGTGGCATTTACACTGAAAACATGGCGGTCACAGGACAAACAGATCACAACACTCGCTGCTCCACGTCTGTTTTTATACCAACAAACGTGTTTGTGTCTCACATCCAAGAGCAAACAGCAGATTCCTTCAGTGGAGGTCCCTGTGGGCCTTAAAGCTGCTGCTGCTGCTCTTTAAGAGATCATACAAAAATTAAAGCTTCCTACCTCCACTATTGGCCCTTTTCCATTAGCCCTACTGTACTCTACTCGACTCTACCCGGCTCTACTCTACTCGCCTTGTGCTGCTTTTCCATTAGCCCCAGTCGTTTGCCCAACGGGCTGCAGTGTTGCTGTAAACAGCTGAGCGGCACTGCGGTGACGTCATTTTGAGCACGACACAACAATCGGTGGCTTTTTGTCACAAACCGAGTAAAAAAGGAAAGCAGAAGAAGGCTGCAGGTGGTAAGAAGAAATACCCCTTGAGAAGCACAGGAGAGTTTTGGAAGCTATACAACAGAATGAAGCCGAGGACGAGAGCAATCCAGCTGCAAAGAAAAGACATATGAGGGTAAGCTAACGGTAGCTACCGCTAGCATGCTAGGTCATTGCGCTCATGACTCATCAATGACAACATTGTCTGACCAATCAGTAGCCAGCAGTCGGTGACGTCATCTTTTAGTATCGACTCAGCTCGCTTGGAACCAGAGCGGAGTAGGTATAAAACTAGCTTGTTTTAGGAGGTACCAGGCTAGTGGAAACACACTGCAAATCGGGTAGGGCCAAGACGCTCTAATGGAAAAGGGCCATATGGAGATTTTGTTTTTGCCAGTTTATGTGTGATTGTTTGTTTGTTAGCATAATAACACAAAAACTACTGGATGGATTTGCTGAATTTTTCAGGAGGTGTTTGTCATGAACCAACATAAATATGATTAGATTTTGGTAGTGATACGTACATTTGTCTCAATGCAAAAAAATGCTCAAATAAAAAAAGAAATCCATAAATTAAAGGAGCACTCCAACATTTTTGTTCTCTTCATGTCTTGCTATCTCCCAAATCCATGACAAACAGGTAAACTCCATTCTTTTGACTGTGCGAGCAGCAACAGGACAAGCTCGCCCACCACTGATTAGCTTAGCTCAAACACTGGGAGACAATGGGTAGTGTTAGCCTGCCTCTGCATCCAGTCATCAGATAAAGTCTTTATATGTGAAATGGGTTATAAACATTGTTTGAAAATAATTCAGGACATTTTAAGACCAAGTAATAGTGTTGTGCTACTCAAGACCACATTTTAAAGGTCTTGGTCTTGTCTCGGACGGGCCGGACTTGGGATTTTCCATCAAGACTGATCAAGACCAGCACTGATTTTCTGTTCTTCAACATCATTAATGTTAACAAGAAGGAACACTTGGTAAAACAACAAAAAGCTTTAAATCATGTTTTATTTCCCCTGTGATGACTGCAACCTTACCGGTGTTATGACTGTGGGACACCCCCCTTGACTGTTCAACCTTGTCATGGTTTTGAAAAAAGATTTTGATGGTCTTGGTCTTGTCCAGGTCTTGGCTCGTCTCGGTCTCGACTTCTAAAAGTTTTGGCCAAGTCTTGGTCTCAGATAGTGTGGTCTTGAGCACAACACTACCAGGTAAGATTATATGTGTCAAATGGGAAAGCTAAGCTAATGTTAGTTTTGTATTTTATTTCTGTTCAGATCTTAAGTTGGTTTTGCTGGTGCACTATATGTAAGAAAGGTAATGAAATGACACAAACCATAATCCTGGCTAACTCCCTTCAACTGGATGCTACAGCATCTATGCTCATCTCTGTGCTAACTGCTTGCTGGTGGCTCCACCTCTTCCTGCTCTTCTTGTTGCATCTTCATAGCAAAGTGGGCACATTTTCAACGGGAGCGCTAACTTCTCTGCATCTTTATTTATCACGTGACGTAAAGGACCCGTGAAGCTCATGGCCTTTCTTTGTTGCACTTCAACCATGGGAGAAAACGGGGGCAAACCAACAGAATGACTCTTCAAAAAACAGCTGAAGTTTTCTGAGTCTACACACCTGAACTTTCCTCTCAGTTTGAACCACTCTCCGTCTCCATTACCCTCTCCTCTCTCTTCCCTTTGTGTCCTTCCATCCTTCTGTCTCCTTTAATTTCTCTCCTCGCCGCTTTGTTCGTGTTTGGCCCGGCGACAGCGGCGTCCCAAGATAAAAGACCACCGAACAAGAAAGGGAGGCGGAAAAGAAAACAGCGAAAGAAGAAGAAGAAGCAGTAGTGTGTTTGATGTAATTGAATCCATGTGGCTGAAAAAGGGAGAGAGCGGGAGGGAGAGGGACAGATGGACGGACTGAGCAGATTAGCATGGGTAATGAGAGGAAGGCGTGAGGACGAATAGACGCCGCGTTCGTGGAGAGGTTCACTCGTTTCATAAACATGATTGTGACGATCTGCTGAAGCTTCTGATGAACACACATGACAAATTATTGTCTCTGATCAGAAGGAGCAGACGAACAGAAGTAGATTTGATTTGATTTGTTGGAGCTGACGTCCTTAAAAAGGTTGGTTGATTATGCTGTTTCTGGCAAGCTGTTGGTATCCAGACTCGCCAAGGAGGTTGTGTTTTTGCCAGCGTATGTTTGTTTGTTAGCAAGATCACGTATAAACTCTTATATATATATATATATTACTGACATTTTCAGGAGATGTTGGTTATGGCCAAACTTAAAGGTGCTATGAGGAGAATCTATTGCCGGCGACATAAAGACTCTGCTACCCATGAGCACACGCGGCGACTGTCATAAAGATGTGACTCAAGCCAAAGCGTGTGTTTGTTGTGATGCTAATGAATGCAGCTCAGACCTTCCTCAGAACTCTGCATTGCTTTACAACTTCTTTTTTCAACAACTTACAGGATGCAAAGCGACGAGGTAATGTATCTCTTTCTAGTTACGTAGCGGTAGTTTTTGATGTGTGACAACAAGCAATTTTTGGAAAACTTTGTATCGTAGTTTTGTAGCCGGCTATATATGGCTACTTACAGCCCGGTGCTCTAAGACGTGTCAGAATAATATAAATTTGCTCTAGTTTTAATTGTCTCGTTCCTGAAGTTGAGTATCCAGGCCAGTCCAGCCCTGTCCGACCCGACCACGAAGCTAAGGAATAGCATTTATAGCTAACCTATTTCGATGCTATAAAACTCATCTTAAAGTGTGTATTTCCATCAGGCATATATCTAAAAGCGAGACTTTTTTGTAATTACTTAGAAACTCCTCATAGCATCTTTAAAAATGATTAGATTGTGGTGATGATGCGTATATTTGTCTGGATGCAAAAAAAAATATATATATATATTTTTTTTAATTGGTTCGCTTCCAATTTCACATGATAATATGGAGTTTATGTCTCTATTATCAAGGTAAATTTCATCTGGGTCCAGATTGATGGCACAAAAAAACATTAAACAATGGGAAATCCCATTGACAACATATAATAATAATTCATGTTCCCAAAACTCTCATCAGTTCAACAGTTATCAACCAATCTAGCGTCCAGTGGTGCATATTTATAAAGCTTGAAGTGTGAAATTTGTAGATGTAAACATGAAACATCCAGTCGTTTTTCCTTTTTTAGTCTTGTCTTTTTTGTGAAACTGCAAATAAAACTTCAACTCTCTCAAGATCAAGACATTTTTTTCCAAAACAAGCTGGACTATCAGCGTATCTGTGTTATAATGTTGTCAAATTAATGTGCTAATATTTATTACTCCAGGAAGACTAAATAAAAAACTGCAACGTAAATAAATTTTTACAGAATTTTGTAACAATGACACATGGGTCAACAATGCACAAGTCTTCCATCTCTCATTTTCTACACTTTTTTTTTTTTAGCTATATTATTTGTGCCACTTCTGGAGGCTGTTTTAGTCTGGAACAAGACAAAACTTTCAGGAGGTGGGCTCATCCTGCAGAGGACACACTTCCTTTCCAGAGCGTTGGCCTTCTCCCTCTGAGTGACTAAATAAATCCACCCCTGTGTCGCTAAGTGCGTTTCCATTACCCTTGGATATGCACAAAATGTAAATAGTGCCATAAAAAAATGGTAATGGAACCCCTGAATTTCGAAAAAGCACTAAAATATCGCCAAAACGTTTTTACGCTTTCATGAGGTGGTTTTTCAGACATTTTGATATTCAAATATATCGCAAAAGCGCACTGGAAACACTTTTTCCGCAATTATATGTGACAGGACGTGACGTACCTGGTCACATGATCGCTTCTCTCGGAGCAAACATGGTGTGGTACGTTTGGACAGAGGAGGAGACGGAGACTTTTCTTGCCATTATTCTCGAGAAAAACACTATTGACATAATAGACAGAAAACAACAGAGGAATGCAGAGTGTTATAAGGAGATAGTAAACAAAACACCTTCACGCAACAGGTTTTGGGCGTCCATCTCCCTGCAAGGAAATCTCGCGGGATGATATTTATTGAGAGTTACGACGCTCCTGCCTAGAACAACCTTCAATGGAAACACTTTCAAAGCGCAAATATACTTTGTCGAAATTTTAGGATTATCGTTTTTATTTTGCAAAAAACTGTAATGGAAACCCAGCTAATGACAAGCACCAAAAAGCTCCTCCTCCATGGTGTAAAACTTTTTGGATGTAATATTAAGCACCAATACAAACAAAATAAAGGTTTGCATATGTCCTCTCCTTTATCCTGCTTATTTCTGTCTTGGAGTACCATTTTTCAACTTTTTTTTTAAACCAGGCAAGTATCTATTTTTGGTCTTTTGCCCATTTTTTTTTTTTTGTAAAAAAACAGACAAACCTCAACCCTCTCAAAAACAAGACAAATATTATTTTTTTCCAAGACAAGCTGGACTATCGACATGTTTTTGTTTTAATCATGCCAAATGAATGTACTAATAAATATAGCCCCAAAAAAGTTTCCCAAGCAAAAGACTCAAAGATATTCCACAAAATAAAGGTTGGCATATATCCTCTTTTTTATCTTGATTATTTCTGTCTTACAAAACAATTTATCAACTTTTTTGTTTTCACTTGTTGACATCTGGCTGCAACTGATTGAACGCTTGTGTTAGGAAAACACGAGAATAAGAAAAGGGTGTATATAATCAGTCGACAGAGTGACCGAAAAGAGGTCCAACAACATCACGGATATCTTTTTTTAGTTATGAAAATGTGGAGAAATCACATAAACAAGGATTTATTTGTGAAGTTTCAGTGTATTATCATAGAAAAAAAACAGCTGGATTAACAACCTTGGATTTTTGAGGGATAAGGTCAAACGTTCTTCGGCTTTGTGATCATCCTTTGCTTGTGAATTCTGACATATCAAGAGCAATTTAAAGAATTTCTGTCAAACTGAGTTGGTGAGCTGAATTAAGTTCTGAGTATAGGGGTGTAATGGTTACCTGTAAAATGGTAAACCATGTTTGATCACCACACTGTGTCAGTAACTCACGGTGATGCTGCTCTTTGACTGGAAAAGCCTGAACTATGTGTGTCTGCTCCTCGGTGAAGCAGCCGTCTCTCACAGACGGAGGAGCAGTTTGTAATGTTTGGCCTCAGCAGCTGGAGCCTCGCTCAGACTCTTACAGGTTTTCCCACTCAAAACAGATAAAGTCTAAAGTCTGGTCGAAGTTTGGATTTAAAGGATGTGGAGGGGAAACTGATTGACGACAGTCACCCTGTCTAAAACACCAAGCTGCGGTGAAAGACAAAAATGTGCGTGATTAAAACTGCTGTAAATCCTCGAGTAAACGAGCAGAGAGAGAGAGAGGATTCAGAGAGCCATACCTGAGTGAATTATAGGAGGTTTATCAGGATTTTCTGTCTAAATAATGTATACAGGTTGTAAATAACAGCATTAGTATTATTCTGGAGTGTGTTTGTACCGTTCTTTCGCCATTTATTTGTCGTATTTCGCCGTAATTTATCGTCTTTTTCCATCATTGTTTGTGTTTTCTGAGTCTAATCAATCTTAATTTGGAAATATTAAAGAAGGAGATGTGGAGGAGATCTGCCATGGAAAGGGGAGACCAGAGGAGAGTCATGAAGGGGGCTAACTGCTTCAGGGACTATCGTTAGTAAAATAACTACATAAATAAATAAAAAGACCTGGACATGGTCTAATAAAACAAGCTGTAACATTGACGCTAATGCTGCAGGCAAAATAAAATGTGTGAGTGTTAAGTTTATTTTTGGTCGTCTCAAAACTTTGAACATGTTCATTTACAATTGATTATAAAGAGAATTCTGTTTAAAGTTCAAATCTGTTTTTTTCTTTTCTGTAATTACTCACAGTTTAAGCATTTTTAACATAATAATGACAAATACTTGCCAGAATTGATTACTTTTATATCTAATAAAAAAGTTTTAAAAATGTACTTATAGGACATTTCCTGACACAGTTATTGACAAAAAAAACAAAAAAAATCTGTTAAAATTATAATATTAAAGTGGTTAAATGATTTTAAGACTGTGTTAAAGTACTTTCTCATGGAGGCATGAAACCGTCAGTGTGGTTAAACTTTATCGGTAAGTTTGGTGAGGCAGAAGGTTGGAGAGTTTGGCTCCTGCCTCCTCTCTTTGGGCTCTTTGTGAGTCCGTTTGTATTTCTCTCTTTAACATTAAACTCACAGCGTCCTTTCCCCTCCTCACGATGAGTAATGCATTTCCTCCAGCGTCTTCGTCATTAGTTTCAGTCCAGTCGATATCTGATGAACGCCACGCCTGCTAACGTGTCCGGCCGAGCTTCTCCATCTGTTTACGCCTCCTTCTCCTCCTCCTGCAGGCCTCTTTGTTTCTTTCTCTTTCCCTCTCTGGCATCTCTACGCTCATCACCGGGGGAGTCTCCCGCCGATCGATCCGTGCTGACTTTGTTTCTCTGTGAAGTTTAACACTCCGGGCTGATCTTCATCCAAACATATGCTGATGGTTTAAAGATGATTTGCTGCTTTTCTGTCTGATAACTTTATCTGCAGGACATTTTCTCTTCTGTTGTTTATTTCTGACAGAAAAAAAGAAAAAAGCTAACACAAAGCTCAAAATAAAGTAAGAAGAGAAACTTGGATAAGTCTGCAGTGAGGCATGTTGATTTTACTCTCATTCCTGCAGAAACTTTTTTTTTAATTAAGAGAAAATAAAAATAATTTAAGGGGGTTGAGTGTCTGAGAGAGGCAATGTAAGAACTAATGTTAAATACAGATGTGTTTCATTTTTGGAAGTTAAGTTATGGAATAGACGAGATGATGAGATGAAGTTATGTATCTCTGTTGAGTTTAAAAAAAGAATAAAAGGTAAAAAAAAATAAGGGATTATATTTAAAATAACTTCGGTGTGTAAAGATTAAGAGGAGTAATTCAGAGTAAAACTTGTTATGGTTTGACTTTCTTGTTTAATTGATATTCTAGCTGATTGTTTGATTGGTTGGTTGATTGGTTGTTTGATTGATTAGTAGATTGATTGGTTGATTAATTGATAGGTTGGTTGACAGATTGGTTGATTGATTAGTTGATTTATTGGTTGATTGATTGGTTGATGAGTTCATTGATTGGTTGTTGGATTAGTTGATTTATTCGAGGTTAATTGGTTGATTGATTAGTTGATTGATTAGTTGATTTATTGGTTGATTGATTGGTTGATCAGTTCATTGATTGGGTGATGGATTAGTTGATTTATTCGTGGTTGATTGATTGATTGATTAGTTGATTTATTGGTTGATTGATTGGTTGATGAGTTCATTGATTGGTTGATGGATTAGTTGATTTATTGGTTGATTGACTGGTTGATGAGTTCATTGATTGGTTGATGGATTAGTTGATTTATTCGTGGTTGATTGGTTGATTGAATAGATGATTTATTTGTTGATTGATTGTTTGATTAGTTCATTGATTGGTTAATTGATTAGTTGATTTGTGGTGGATTGGTTTGTTGATTGATTGCTGATTTATTGGTTGATTAATTGATTGGTGACAGAGAGTTTACACTTTTTGTCAGGAAGACCTGACGCCACAGAAAGTCCCATACAAACACAGAAGTTGCCAAATAAAACCCTTTAAAGTTGTCTTACTTCAGCTAAAAGACTTTCTATTTGGCTCTTGCTTAACTTCCTCTCCTTTGAATATGAAGCATCACCAGAGGTATTGCTGAAAATGACTATGACTGCACGGATTAATTGATTTAAGCCATCAGCGTTGCAAGATTTTTAACAAACACAAGCAACCAGGTCCAGCTTTTTCTTTAAGTATGTGATATATTTTTCAAAACAGAAAAAATCTACAAAAGCGTGTTCTGATGTTTATCTACACTGTAACTGATTTTTGTAAACTTTACAGCATTTTAAGATAAGATAAATAAGATTTTACTGTAATATCTACAGCTACCTACTGTAAACAGCTATGCAGTGAATTACTGTAAATGGCAAAATATTGTGAAAAAACATTAACATTTTTGGACAATTTACAGCATTTACCACAAAATCTAAAGTTATTTACTGTAAAATGTCCATACAGTAAATACTGAAAATGTTAATGGATCAGGAGAAAAAAAAAACACTTTCCCAGGAAATCTGACCAATAGCAGGTCAGATTTTCTTTTATAATGATTTACATATTTGGGTGAAACCAGTGTTTGAGTAAATGTATTTTATTGCATAAAAATTATGTACATAATATTTTTATCTTGTATATCTTGCTAGTACATGATCAGTAAAATAGTTAAAGACATGGTTATATGAATTAATACATAGCAAGTTCAAAGAAATTTAAAATGCATTTAAAAGCCGTAGAACAATGATACTGTAAATGGAAAAACAGAAATGATGCAGTTTATGATAATAAAGTAATAATGCTGTAAATTTAAAGACAGTAATGATTCCTTTAATGAAAATACAGGACTAAAACACTTATAAAAAATACAGTAATATTCCTGTTAATTTAAATAGAGTGATGATACTTTAATTTACTGGCATCTTTTTGCCAGTAACTAACTGTAAAATTTACAACAACCCTTTTACAGTGTACACGGGAGGAGCTGCGATTATTTATAACTCCGTTATCACTTAACAGTCTGTCTTATACTGCGTTCACACCGGACGCGAATTGGCGTATTTAGACGAGCGTACCGCCTGTGACGCGCCGCGCTTAACGCCCGAGGCTGGATGCTGGACATTTTGACAAGCTGAGGGACGACGCGCGTCCTGGTGCAGGCGCAGTAGAGAGCCGGAGCTTGTCGGACTCAGTGATAACCTGTGCAGGCAAATCCAGCTGGAAACGAATATTTACAGAACTTACCTTCAAAACCTGTCTCCTCAGCAACTTTTACACAAGCCTGCTCCTTTTTGTTCCGGTCTCTGTAGAGTACACACGTCTAGTAGTAAAGCTCGGGATGATAGCAAACAGCGCAGATAAACCTCTCCTCCATCTTTGAGAGGGGGTTTGAGCAGGAGCAGGAGACCGGGGCGTCACACGTAATCAAATCAAACCTGTCTCCTCAGCGACTTTCACCCAAGCCTGCTCCCTTTTGTTCCAGTCTCTGTAGGGTATACACGCCGAATAGTATAGCTCCGGATGAAAGCAAACAGCGCAGACAAACCTCTCCTGTCTCCTCCATCTTTCAGAGGGGTTTGAGTGGGAGCAGGGGGACGTAGCGTCACACGTCATCAAATCAATGACGTCGGGGGAATGTCATCCCTGATTGGCTGCCGCGCCACAGAGTCACGTGAATTGCCGTCGAAAGTTCAGTATTTTCAACTTGAGCGTCGGGCGTCGAGGCGTTTGACGCCTCAAACGCGCCGGATGCTCCAAATGCGCCGCGCCAAACGCGTCCAACGCGCCGCCCAGGGCGAAGCTGCGTCCAAACGCGTCTTTGCATTGACTTTGTATGTAATCTAGACGCGCATCTGTGCGAATTCGCGTCGGGTGTGAACACACCACAAGGTTGATTTTTGGAACAATAACAGACAAAGTCAGGCTTTTATCAAAGTTTCATGTTGATCCTTTGCAGCTTTATTATGATGAAAACAGTAACAGCTACATTAGAATTATACTTAATTCTGGACATTATGATTTGTTTTGGTGGGAACATCATTTTGCTTCTTGTTACAATTTACCTTCATTTTTGAAGTGGGACAAAATAGTTTGGGTATCTTCTGAGGTGAGATTATATTGGTATTTATCTTTGGTTTGGGGGCACAACAAGTTTAAATTAGCAACTGCACTTTTGGAACAAGCCCAAAAACTAAGATTATAACTCAAACTAAACTAAAAGTGCTAAATGAACACTGTACTGGACGCCGTAAGCCAAAGGTAGATGCACGACAATATTAAAGCTAACAAATCAACCCTTCCTGAAGTTCCTCCAGGCTTTGTAGGCCAGACTTTCACTAATTATATTCCACTTTTAAAGCTCGACACGAGGACTGTTTACCTGCTCCAGCTCACATAAACAAACCTCCCGTATCCATATTTACTCCCTCAAAGTTTAAATAAAAGTTTTGGTCCTCCTTTTAAATCAACTCGCCTCTCATTAAGCCTGCATTGCTTCAAACGAGCTCAAAGTGACTCCACTCCCTGGTGAAGTTAATCAGCCTGAATTGGGTATTTTTTTGAAAGTTAATAACTGGGCCCAGCTCCGTCATATTCCCTCAGACATCTGACCTCCTCCTTTTAATTACTCCTGCTCTCATAAAGTATTAAAATTGGAGTTAAAACAGGATCTGACCTTGGAGCAGAGATCTTCTTTTGAAGCTTTCGGCACACTCTTACACTTAAAGAGAGTCATCTTTAAAAGCACATGACGCAACTTGACTAATATCAGTCAAACGGAGGCCGAGTGGAGGAAAATGATCACTCGGAGACGAGAGGAAAAACTCCCCGCGGCTCTTATTTTCTGACTCTTCAGCGTCTTCGTCACATATCATCAGCTCAGGGTCAGACGGGGACGATTAAACTCTATTGGCTGTTGACTTTGACCTGCAGACTCCTCGCTGGAGGTAACTTTTCATCCTCAGAGTTAAGAGACGTTTTCTGTTTCGAGCTGATGATGATAAATTAAAATGAGAGGATAACAAACCCAGGATTTTGCTCTGGAGTTCATTTTTTTGGCACGAGTTGTGCAGTAATGAGCCCTGAAAGCAAAAATTAATGAACATCCTCCAACTTCTGGTCTCCTCGTCGTGAAGTCTGTGATTTTTACATTAATGTTCTCATTTCTGTGGTGAAGACGGGACTAAAGATCTTTGAAAAATCAGAATTTAAGTTATTGTGTTTCTTTGTAAACAGAAACGGTTGGCACTTGAGTACATGTTTGGTCCTCAAATAGTGTGTTATAGTATCAATGTGTAAGACATGCTGACGGCCTCATGGTTGATTTTCACTCCCTACACTGAAACAGATTTTTGTAAACAGCTTTGCAGTCAAAATTACTGTAAATGGCAAAATATTGTGGGGAAAAACATTCAGATTTTTGTAAAATTTACCGCTTTTACCATAAAATCTACAGTTATTTAAAGGGCCTGTGAGGAGAATTTGTTTCCGGCGACATTAAGACTCTGCTACCCATAAGCACTCGCGGCAACTGTCGTAATGCTGTGTTCCAGTAACCTCGGAACTGGGAGTGACATCATCTCTGACTCATCAGCGTTCCAGTTGAAGTCGGAAAAAAACATGCCGATCTACCAGGCTATTGTTAGCTATTGTTAGCACGCCCTGTGTTGTTGTATGAAGAATGTGATTATCACTATGGCAGCATTTTTGTAAATATAAGTCTAACAATACTATGTATACAGCTGATCTAGAGCGACACACCCCAGTCAGAAGTGCAAATAAATGGATTATTACAGGAGCTAAATAACTGTTCACACTGGGGGCATCCATCTTCGATTGACACCTCGGGGGTGGCGAGGTTTCACCGAGTTCCCAGTAGGAAATTTAGACTTCGGGGGACGTTTCAGTTGCAGTTTCCTACTCGGAACATGGAAATTCCAACTTCCGACTAAAACTTGAAAGCACCACAAGCCAAAGCATGTGTTTGTTGTGGTGCTAAATGAATGCAACTCGGACCTCTACGTTGCTTTACAACTTCTTTTTTCAACAACTTACAGGATGCAAAGCGACGAGGTAATGTATCTCTTTCTAGTTACGTAGCGGTAGTTTTTGATGTGTGACAACAAGCAATTTTTGGAAAACTTAGTATCGTAGTTTTGTAGCCGGCTGTATATGGCTACTTAAGGCCTGGTGCTCGAAGACGTGTCTGAATACTATAAATTTGCTCTAGTTTTAATTGTCTTGTTCCTGAAGTTGAGTATCCAGGCCAGTCCAGCCCTGTCCAACCCGACCGGAAGGCTAAGGAATAGCATTTATAGATAACCTATTTTGATGCTATAAAACTCATCTTAAAGTGTGTATTTCCATCAGGCATATATCTAAAAGTGAGACTTTTTTGTAATTATTTAGAAACTCCTCGCAGTCCCTTTAATGTAAAATGTCCATAAATAAAATAAATAGAAATAAAAGCACAAAATAAAAAACGTGAAGGAGCGCTGCACACCACTGAGACTGGTGATTTTTAACCCTCCTTGCCTACCGTAGCAAAACACTCGCTTCAAAATGGAGGAAGGCGAGGTCGAGGAATTGAGGGCACAACAAACCCAAATGAGCAACTGCACTTTTGGAACAAGCTCAAAAAAAACGCAATCTGCGCAAAAAACAAGAAGCCCAAAGTCGCTTATAAGAAGCAGACATGGCAACTATGACCACACTCCCTGACCAGCTGGGCTTACTGGACACCAGAAGCCAAAAGTAGATGAACAGCAAAAATAATGCAAACAAATTGACCACCTTCTAAAGTTTCCAAAGCAACTATGGTAAGGACGAAAAGCCAGCCATGACCATTCAGACTAGTGTTGTGCTCAAGACCACATAATCTGAGACCAAGACTTTTGGGAGTCGAGACCAAGATCATCAAAATCAATTTTAAAAACCATGACAAGGTTGAACAGTTAAGGGGGGGTCCCTTAGTCACAACACCAGGAAGGTTGCAGTCATCACAGGAAATAACACATGAACTGAAGTTTTTTGTTGTTTAACCAAGTGTTCCTCCTTATTCACATTAATGAAGCTGAAGAACAGCAGATCAGTGCTGGGCCTGTATGCACGTCAAGCCATTACACAAAGGTACCATTAGTCTTAACGTATCGTTGTGGAACGGCCTATTTCGCCGTGGCGTTAGCCGCATACATGACTGAAAATAATCGTCCAGTTAAATAATTTGCACCATGAAAGCGACGCAGGTGCAAAACATCATTTGTTGGGAGAACCTCCTGGAAAACCCCAATCCAAATAACTCAAAATGTGCATGGCTACTACGCATAAACAATAACAATCAACGTGGTGAGTGAAAAAGTTGCGAGTGAGACAAGATCCTGAAAACCAAATTTCTCAGTGGAAGAAATGGACATCTACTGCAGGACTACCGAGTAAACAAACGGCTGCTATCAGCGAGTCAATGGTTGAAGGTAACAAACAAAGATAAGGGGAAAGTTTGGTTAACGGTCTCTAACAGGGTAATGCGTGTGGTGTTTTTAAATGCATGGTAGATGATCTCAAAAATAAAATCAGCAATCTAAAAGCTGATTTGAGGAGAAAGCTCTGCTATCACCGTGGTACAGGTGGAAGCCCACCTTACCCCCACTGAAGGATGAGGACTTGTTGATGGATTTCACTTCAAATGCTCGGTATTTCTGCTAAGTTATCCAAGAAGTATTCGTCTTAGACGGTGACGCATAGACAACAATGTCCGCCATCCTCTCAACAGGTGTGGTAATCCTGCCATTAGCGCCAACCTCCATTAAATTTAATGCTCTTTGGGCCGTTAACCTGGCTTATGCAACCCGCTAATTGGGTTTTTGTGTGGCCATTAGTACAAACGTTCCGTTTTCCTTGCTAATGGCTTGACATGCATATGGGCCCTGGTCTTGATCAGTCTTGACAGAAAATCCGGAGTCCGGCCAGTCCGAGACCAAGACAAGACTGAATAAAAATGCTCCCGAGTCCAAGATAAGACCGAGACCTTCAAAATGTGGTCTTGAGTAACACAACACTACTTCAGACTAGACTTGACTCGCTTCAAAATACTGCAGTGTGAACAAGAAATGATCCAAAGGACAAAGCAGCCGAGCTGCAGGCGTGAAAAAAAATCAGTCAAACTTTATTTTTAAAATACTTTTCATACATAAAATGTAGCACAAAGGGCTGTCCATAAAAATACACAAGTGAACAACAACATAAGAGACTGGGATCAGATGACGCAGATGTCAAACTGGTGAAACTTTGTTGAAACAGTTTTTCTTTTGCATCAACGTCAGTACTTATATTTGTATTTATCTTCCTGTTTAAATCCTCCCCAGTCTATTGCTGTTCATGCTGAGTGAATTACAGAATGCACCAGGAGTATTCCCTCCATGTGTCCGCAGAGCTTTGGGCTCAAAGTTCTGATGTGAAAGAGGCGTTTGAAAACACCAAAGCGTGTCATTTTAAATATTATTCCTCTGAATCGTATGATCTCACAATGATGACACCTGTGACAGACGATGAGAGGAGAAATTATGGAGTCTGAAACCCTTAACATCCTCTGTGCTGCTGTAATCGCTGCTTTCAACATCAAGCCTCTGCGGCTCGGGAGTCAGTGAGGAAATTCAATTCTCTCACTGGCCACTTTATTAGGTATACCTTGCACTTTATCTGAGCCGCCTTAAACTGTCGTGGCAGGAAGCCTCAGGTGGTCCACGGTGGTCATAAAGGGATGGACATGATCAGCAACAACCCTCAGGTCGGCTGTGGGGTTTGAACCATGCTCAGGGGGGACTGAGGGACCACGAGCAGCAGACTGAACCACCGATCCAAGGCAGGAATGATCCATGTTTTCATGATTGTTACACCTGATTCTTTCATAAGGGTTCCCTGAAAACTAAAATCAGGACAAAAACGTGGTCGAGCCTTTAAGTATATCTCCTTTAACCCTTACTAACCCAATCAAAAGGCCACTTATATTTAAATGGTTGGCATTTATATACCATTTGTCTTATCCTGAAACAGCAAACACTGGTTTAATCGTTAGATTTTCAAGTTTCCAAGTATATCACACGTAATGTTGGCAACATACAGAAAAAACAGGAGGTGAATATCATGAGATTTCATCAACATCTCTTTAATTCTCATGCCTCCTTGGAAAATTTGTAGACAATTAACCGTTTGCTCCAGCTAAATTCTGTAAAAAATAACTAAATAAATTAAAAAAAATCTACGCTTCTTGCTGTATTCAACAAGACCAGAATGATTAACATACTTCCTGAATTCGCTGTTCAAAAAATCTTCGAATTTTCATCCCATGGCACAGTCTCGCAAAAATCACTTTACTGCTCAGAGGCGTAAGTGCTGAACAGCGCCACCTGCTGACAGAGCCTTAAAGACGTGTTACAGGGCAAACTTTACAGCAAACTGTTGGTTTTACAAAGGAAAGGGTGCTTTACAGATTGCCTCCGCAGTGTAGACTGTAAATTAATCATATTAATATGATAAATATTCATAATATAAATATTAATAAATATTTTTCTTTTTCAAATGTTTTTTAGCTTTTAAATTTTGTAACACTTAATGTAGATATAATTGAGTTACATCAGTCAATAGCCATGGTTGTCCTGAATCTATAGAGGTGCTGGATTTCATTTTGCAGAGAAAAACAAGACCACAGTGCGTAAAAAGTGACAGAAGTAAAAAAAAAAAAAAAAAAATCAGAAAAAAATCAATGTCTCTTTTCCTTTTTCGAATGATTTAATTTGATTTGAATGCTTTATTTCGAACATGTGCTGGTATCACACGACGCGGACTGAAAAAGAACAAATAAAACTAATAAGAAGAGCTGAAAAAACAATCATAACATAAAAAAACAGTAATAACATTAACACAACATGTCCAAAAAGGAGTAGGGTGAAGCATAGCTGATGTAAACCTACCCCTTATCCACTACTCAATTAACGGGCATTTTTTCCAAACATACATATTTACAAGAACCAGAAAATAAAAAAGAGTAGAAATAAAGAAATACATAAATCATTTATGAAAACACCTGGTTACTAAAGCTGCTTTTCCTCCCTTTACCTCATGAAAACCACATTTTTGTACCACTTTTTAAACTGGGTCATGCTTGGACAGAAATTGAGCTTCACACCCAGTCTGTTCCACAGCCTCACAAAAACTTTTTAATGGTTTTTAAATCGTAGTTAGTTTATGACAAATCTACTTTTGCTTACTCTTGCATGCACAAATGTGTTTTATGAACTTATACATATGTTTTTATTTGAAATGTAGAATTGTTATGTTTTTTTTTTTGTTTAAGTTGATGGTTGCGTTGTGAATTTGTATTTATTTTAATTTTTTCAAAGAAAGTTTTGGTGGATGTGGGAGGGATTTGGGCGGGAGTCTGGTCGTGTACTGCTTTATCTGTTTATATTTCTGTTATATTCTGGCTGACGATGTACACATGGTGACAATGCTAATAAGCTTGTTTATTCTGTTACACTGCATGTAGACATAATTGAGTTACATCAGCGTATAGCCAGTGTTGTGTGTAACGTGTTACTTCATAAAGAGTTACAGTAACGTAACTACTTTTTCGGGTAAAAAGTAAAGTAACGCACTACGACTGAAAATTTGGAACGAAACGTAGTTCCTTTTTTAATGCGGCGCAACGTTACTTTTCCCACGGACAGATCTGACACTGAAGCTGCCTTCTCAGCTGCTGCTTTTGACACGAGTAGCGTTGCCAAGTCTGCTCATTATAAGCTTCTAAGGGCCGCAAATCTCGTGAGTCACGACGTTTTTTTTTTTAGCTTTTTTCTAAACATGAAGTTTCTTCTTTAGGCTCTTCTGTCTGAGTGAATCCCCCTGATTATCTTCCAGCTCCTAACAATAAAGCAAAACGCGACTGCAGTCGGCAGTTTGTCCACTTCCTTGTTTCCTGGTTATTGTGCACGCCCCCAAACACACTCACGCACATGGAGCATGCTCCAGAGCCAAAGTTGCCAGGTCTGCTTATTATAAGTGACGTTCTTTGTTTGAATAGATATTTGGCACTGTGATTGAAATGTAATGTAGACGAAAATTAACACACTTTATGTAGATTTCTCTTTTTAAAAGGTACTATATCACATTAGGAAAGGAAAAAGCTGGAGGTTGCTTATTTTGGGTTTGTTTTTATCGACCTGGTTGCTTCTTTTAGAAGTAAAATGTGAAAACATTGGACAGGAGCTCTGACTCCACAGGGTATGTGACATGATTTTGTAAAATAAAGAGCACAAAAGAAATAACTGTTATGTTCTCTGTAGTAGAACTTTTTGTAGGCCTTCACATCTAGGAACAGATATGGGGTTCTGTACAAAGTTAAGCAACGTAAAAGTAATGAGTAACGTGAAAAGTTACTTTTCATAGAGGGTAAAGTTACGTGTTACTCTATAAAAAAATAACAAGTAACGAGCGAACACTACCTTTTACAAGTAGTTTCCCCATCACTGTGTATAGCCATGGCTGTTCTGAGTCTACAGAAGTGCTGGACTTTGTATAGAAGAGAAAAGTTAGACCACAGTGAGTAAAATGTGAGAGAAGAATGAAAACCACCAGAAGCTGCTCTGGTTTGGAGGGTTAAAGTTGAATAGCTGTGTTTTGCCTTTGAACAAACTTCCTGCTCTTAACTTCATTCACATTCACACCATCAAACACTTAGTGCTCACAGTTAATTGAGTATTTATTTCAATTTTCTCTCATCAAGAGAGAAAAATTAGTAAGAAAAACACCTACATTTCAGAGTCCTTGTGGAAGTCTGGGTAATCCTGCCCTCCAGGAGAACACCATAAGTTCTCCATTATTGGCTCCTCGCGGTCTAATTGTCCGCGGCGTCCCCTTATTTCAACATCATAAGTCTTTGATTATTGTTGCTAATTATGCTATTAGCACAATGGAGGGGAATAATTCGTCATAATCGCTCACATTTATCATAATTACCCAAGTTTACAGTCACCTACGTTTAATGTCATTTAGAGCGACCAGCGGCGACGACTACAGCCCAAGGACAAACTCGCAGTGTGTGTGTGCACTGGTTTTCCTTTATCATGGGGACAAAAATCTGTATACACAGTCACGTCATGGGGACCAGTTGCGGTATGGGGACCAAAAAGCAGGTCCCCATTAGGGAAATGGTTATAAAGCAGTACAGGAGGTGTTCTACATGTGTCTCTGAAGTTTTTAGCGTTGGCCCAAATCTCATGATTTTTGACCATTGTGTGTGTGTAAGTTGTGCTCAGCAGCGCCCCCTACATGGTTTTAGCAACTCCTGCACTCACTGCTCCACACACACATTTGCATAATCCCACCCCACTTCCTGGTCCCCATGTGGGAGGATTTTTAGGTCAATAGAGCGCAACAGGTAGTAAACCACTTTGAAGAAGAAGAATCATAAGATGATGCCAAAAACAACTAAAAAATATGCCAGCAAGAGAAGATGGAGCAAAAGTAAAGCACAAGGTAAGCATTTGTATGCATGAACAATTAAGATTGCTGTAGTTATCTAATTATAGCTCTAATCGAGCTAGGTATTGAGCTTATTGTAACCCTGTATTTTAATGGTATTTTGGAATATTGTTTCCTGTAACTCAGTATGAGGGCTTTTATTGAAAGGAAAGGGCCAAATCTAAAGCCTAAATATTTCAAAAATAACTAATATCTGTGTTTGACCATAAAAAAGTTAACTACCGTCTGTTAACAACCTCTGTTCCCTTCTCTGTTCAAACCCTTGTGCCAAAAGTTCATTTTTGCCAGAAACTGATCCACGGTCCATTACTTTTAACTCCTTAAATAATGATTGAAGGGACATTACAATGTGAAAATCAGCTCAACAACAACTGATTCTTGCCATTAGTATTGTACATAGAAGGATATTTTGCCCCAAAATTACTTAATATTAAAAAAAGTGATATTTGCAAGATTTTATTCCAACCAGTACTTTTTTTAATTTTTAAAAATGATTAAAGGGACATTACAATTTGAAAATTAGCTTGTTTTGCTTGCCTAAAACTGATTCTTGCCTCTGGTATTGAAGATAGGTGGATATTTTGCCCTAAGAAAATCTTAATATTACACAGAATAGGGAATTAGCATGATTTTGACTCCAACCAGTATTTATTACCCCTTAAAAATGAGTAAAAGGACATTACAATGTGTAAATCAGCTTATTTTGCATGCCAAAAACTGATTCATGCCTCTGGTATTGTACAACCCCAAAACCAGTGAAGTTGGCACATTGTGTAAATTGTAAATGAAAACAGAACACAATGATTTGCAAATCCCTTTCAACCTATATTCAATTGAATACACTGCAAAGACAAGATACTTAACGTTCGAACTGGTAAACTTTATTTTTTGCAGATATTAGCTCATTTGGAATTTGATTCCTGCAACATGTTTCAAAAAAGCTGGCACAAGTGGCAAAAAAGACTGAGAAAGTTGAGGAATGCTCATCAAACACTTATTTGGAACGTCCCACAGGTGAACAGGCTAATTGGGAACAGGTGGGTGCCATGATTGGGTATAAAAGCAGCTTCCCTGAAATGCTCAGTCATTCACAAACAAGGATGGGGCGAGGGTCACCACTTTGTGAACAAATGCATGAGCAAATTGTCCAACAGTTTAAGAACAACATTTCTCAACCAGCTATTGCAAGGAATTTAGGGATTTCATCATCTACGGTCCGTAATATCATCAAAAGGTTCAGAGAATCTGGAGAAATTACTGCACGTAAGCGGCAAGGCACAAAACCAACATTGACTGCCCGTGATCTTCGATCCCTCAGGCAGTACTGCATCAAAAAGTGGCATCACTGTGTAAAGGATATCACCACATGGGCTCAGGAACACTTCAGAAAACCACTGTCAGTAACTACAGTTCGTCTACATCTGTAAGTGCAAGTTAAAACTCTACTATGCAAAGCCAAAGCCATTTATCAACAACACCCAAAAACGCTGCCGGCTTCGCTGGGCCCGAGCTCATCTAAGATGGACTGATGCAAAGTGGAAAAGTGTTCTGTGGTCTGACCAGTCCACATTTACAATTGTTTTTGGAAACTGGTCGTCGTGTCCTCTGGACCAAAGAGGAAAAGAACTATCCGGACTGTTATAGGCGCAAAGTTCAAAAGTCAGCATCTGTGATGGTATGGGGGTGTATTAGTGCCCAAGGCATGGGTAACTTACACATCTGTGAAGGCACCATTAATGCTGAAAGGTACATACAGGTTTTGGAGCAACATATGTTGCCATCCAAGCAACGTCTTTTTCATGGACGCCCCTGCTTATTTCAGCAAGACAATGCCAAGCCACATTCTGCACGTGTTACAACAGCGTGGCTTCGTAGTAAAAGAGTGCGGGTACTAGACTGGCCTGCCTGTAGTCCAGACCTGTCCCCCATTGAAAATGTGTGGAGCATTATAAAAAGTAAAATACAACAATGGAGACCCTGGACTGTTGAACAACTTAAGCTGTACATCAAGCAAGAATGGGAAAGAATTCCACCTGAAAAGCTTCAAAAATTGGTCTCCTCAGTTCCCAAATGTTTACTGAGTGTTGTTAAAAGGAAAGGCGATGTAACACAGTGGTAAAAATGACCCTGGGACAACTTTTTTGCAATGTGTTGCTGCCATTAAATTCTAAGTTGATGATTATTTGCAAAAGAAAATAAAGTTTACCAGTTCGAACATTAACTATCTTGTCTTTACTGTGTATTCAATGGAATATAGATTGAAAGGGATTTGCAAATCATTGTATTCTGTTTTTATTTACGATTTACACAACGTGCCAACTTCACTGGTTTTGGGGGTGTAGATAGATGGATATTTTGCCCCAAAAAAACTCTAAATATTACACAGAAAAGGGACTTTTAAAAGAATTGACACCAACCAGTACTGTTTAACTTTTAAAAAATGATTAAAGTGACATTATAATGTGAAAATCAGCTTATTTTGCTTGCCAAAAACTGATTCATGCCTCTGGTATTGTACATAGATGGATATATTGCCCCCCAAAAACTCTACATATTACACAGAATAGTATCATTGTCATGATTTTGACTCCAACCAGTATTAACTACCCCTTAAAAATGATTAAAGTGACATTACAATGTGAAAATCTGCTTATTTTACTTGCCAAAAACTGATTCATGCCTCTGGTATTGTACATAGATGGATATTTTGCCCCCAAAAAACTCTAAGTATTACACAGAATAGTATCATTGTCATGATTTTGACTCCAACCAGTATTTACTACCCCTTAAAAATGATTAAAGTGACATTACAATGTGAAAATCAGTTTATTTTACTTGCCAAAACTGATTCATGCCTCTGGTATTTTAAATAGGTGGATATTTTGCCCCCCAAAAGCTCTACATATTACACAGAATAGTATCATTGTCATGATTTTGACTCCAACCAGTATTTACTACCCCTTAAAAATGATTAAAGTGACATTACAATGTGAAAATCAGTTTATTTTACTTGCCAAAACTGATTCATGCCTCTGGTATTTTAAATAGGTGGATATTTTGCCCCCCAAAAACTCTACATATTACACAGAATAGTATCATTGTCATGATTTTGACTCCAACCAGTATTTACTACCCCTTAAAAATGATTAAAGTGACATTACAATGTGAAAATCAGCTTATTTTACTTGCCAAAAACTGATTCATGCCTCTGGTATTGTACTTAGATGGATATTTTGCCCCCCCAAAACTCTACATATTACACAGAATAGTATCATTATCATGATTTTGACTCCAACCAGTATTTACTACCCCTTAAAAATGATTAAAGTGACATTACAATGTGAAAATCAGCTTATTTTACTTGCCAAAACTGATTCATGCCTCTAGTATTTTAAATAGATGGATATATTGCCCCCCAAAAACTCTACATATTACACAGAATAGTATCATTGTCATGATTTTGACTTCAACCAGTATTTACTACCCCTTAAAAATGATTAAAGTGACATTACAATGTGAAAATCAGCTTATTTTACTTGCCAAAACTGATTCATGCCTCTAGTATTTTAAATAGATGGATATATTGCCCCCCAAAAACTCTACATATTACACAGAATAGTATCATTGTCATGATTTTGACTCCAACCAGTATTTACTACCCCTTAAAAATGATTAAAGTGACATTACAATGTGAAAATCAGCTTATTTTACTTGCCAAAACTGATTCATGCCTCTAGTATTTTAAATAGATGGATATATTGCCCCCCAAAAACTCTACATATTACACAGAATAGTATCATTGTCATGATTTTGACTCCAACCAGTATTTACTTCCCCTTAAAAATGATTAAAGTGACATTACAATGTGAAAATCAGCTTATTTTGCTTGCCAAAAACTGATTCATGCCTCAAGTATTTTAAATAGGTGGATATTTTGCCCCCAAAACTCTACATATTACACAGAATAGTATCATTGTCATGATTTTGACTCCAACCAGTATTTACTACCCCTTAAAAATGATTAAAGTGACATTACAATGTGAAAATCTGCTTATTTTACTTGCCAAAAACTGATTCATGCCTCTGGTATTGTACTTAGATGGATATTTTGCCCCCCCAAAACTCTACATATTACACAGAATAGTATCATTGTCATGATTTTGACTCCAACCAGTATTTACTACCCCTTAAAAATGATTAAAGTGACATTACAATGTGAAAATCAGTTTATTTTACTTGCCAAAACTGATTCATGCCTCAAGTATTTTAAATAGATGGATATTTTGCCCCCCAAAAACTCTAAGTATTACACAGAATAGTATCATTGTCATGATTTTGACTCCAACCAGTATTTACTACCCCTTAAAAATGATTAAAGTGACATTACAATGTGAAAATCAGCTTATTTTACTTGCCAAAAACTGATTCATGCCTCTGGTATTGTACTTAGATGGATATTTTGCCCCCCCAAAACTCTAAGTATTACACAGAATAGTATCATTATCATGATTTTGACTCCAACCAGTACTTACCCCTTAAAAATGATTAAAGTGACATTACAATGTGAAAATCAGCTTATTTTACTTGCCAAAAACTGATTCATGCCTCTGGTATTGTACTTAGATGGATATTTTGCCCCCCCAAAACTCTAAGTATTACACAGAATAGTATCATTGTCATGATTTTGACTCCAACCAGTACTTACCCCTTAAAAATGATTAAAGTGACATTACAATGTGAAAATCAGTTTATTTTACTTGCCAAAACTGATTCATGCCTCAAGTATTTTAAATAGGTGGATATTTTGCCCCCCAAAAACTCTAAGTATTACACAGAATAGTATCATTGTCATGATTTTGACTCCAACCAGTATTTACTACCCCTTAAAAATGATTAAAGTGACATTACAATGTGAAAATCAGTTTATTTTACTTGCCAAAAACTGATTCATGCCTCTAGTATTTTAAATAGATGGATATATTGCCCCCCAAAAACTCTACATATTACACAGAATAGTATCATTATCATGATTTTGACTCCAACCAGTATTTACTACCCCTTAAAAATGATTAAAGTGACATTACAATGTGAAAATCAGTTTATTTTACTTGCCAAAAACTGATTCATGCCTCAAGTATTTTAAATAGATGGATATATTGCCCCCCAAAAACTCTACATATTACACAGAATAGTATCATTGTCATGATTTTGACTCCAACCAGTACTTACCCCTTAAAAATGATTAAAGTGACATTACAATGTGAAAATCAGCTTATTTTACTTGCCAAAAACTGATTCATGCCTCTGGTATTTTAAATAGGTGGATATTTTGCCCCCCAAAAGCTCTACATATTACACAGAATAGTATCATTATCATGATTTTGACTCCAACCAGTACTTACCCCTTAGAAATGATTAAAGTGACATTACAATGTGAAAATCAGCTTATTTTACTTGCCAAAAACTGATTCATGCCTCTGGTATTTTAAATAGGTGGATATTTTGCCCCCCAAAAGCTCTACATATTACACAGAATAGTATCATTGTCATGATTTTGACTCCAACCAGTATTTACTACCCCTTAAAAATGATTAAAGTGACATTACAATGTGAAAATCAGTTTATTTTACTTGCCAAAAACTGATTCATGCCTCAAGTATTTTAAATAGGTGGATATTTTGCCCCCCAAAAACTCTACATATTACACAGAATAGTATCATTGTCATGATTTTGACTCCAACCAGTACTTACCCCTTAAAAATGATTAAAGTGACATTACAATGTGAAAATCAGTTTATTTTACTTGCCAAAAACTGATTCATGCCTCTGGTATTTTAAATAGGTGGATATTTTGCCCCCCAAAAGCTCTACATATTACACAGAATAGTATCATTGTCATGATTTTGACTCCAACCAGTATTTACTACCCCTTAAAAATGATTAAAGTGACATTACAATGTGAAAATCAGCTTATTTTACTTGCCAAAAACTGATTCATGCCTCTGGTATTGTACTTAGATGGATATTTTGCCCCCCCAAAACTCTACATATTACACAGAATAGTATCATTGTCATGATTTTGACTCCAACCAGTATTTACTACCCCTTAAAAATGATTGAAGTGACATTACAATGTGAAAATCAGTTTATTTTACTTGCCAAAACTGATTCATGCCTCAAGTATTTTAAATAGGTGGATATTTTGCCCCCCAAAAACTCTACATATTACACAGAATAGTATCATTGTCATGATTTTGACTCCAACCAGTATTTACTACCCCTTAAAAATGATTAAAGTGACATTACAATGTGAAAATCAGCTTATTTTACTTGCCAAAACTGATTCATGCCTCTAGTATTTTAAATAGATGGATATATTGCCCCCCAAAAACTCTACATATTACACAGAATAGTATCATTGTCATGATTTTGACTCCAACCAGTATTTACTACCCCTTAGAAATGAGTAAAGTGACATTACAATGTGAAAATCAGCTTATTTTACTTGCCAAAACTGATTCATGCCTCTAGTATTTTAAATAGATGGATATTTTGCCCCCCAAAAACTCTACATATTACACAGAATAGTATCATTGTCATGATTTTGACTCCAACCAGTACTTACCCCTTAAAAATGATTAAAGTGACATTACAATGTGAAAATCAGCTTATTTTACTTGCCAAAAACTGATTCATGCCTCTGGTATTGTACATAGATGGATATTTTGCCCCCCAAAAACTCTAAGTATTACACAGAATAGTATCATTATCATGATTTTGACTCCAACCAGTATTTACTACCCCTTAAAAATGATTAAAGTGACATTACAATGTGAAAATCAGCTTATTTTACTTGCCAAAAACTGATTCATGCCTCTGGTATTGTACATAGATGGATATTTTGCCCCCCAATAACTCTACATATTACACAGAATAGTATCATTATCATGATTTTGACTCCAACCAGTATTTACTACCCCTTAAAAATGATTAAAGTGACATTACAATGTGAAAATCAGCTTATTTTACTTGCCAAAAACTGATTCATGCCTCTGGTATTGTAGATAGATGGATATTTTGCCCCCAAAAAACTCTAAGTATTACACAGAATAGTATCATTGTCATGATTTTGACTCCAACCAGTACTTACCCCTTAAAAATGATTAAAGTGACATTAGAATGTGAAAATCAGCTTATTTTACTTGCCAAAAACTGATTCATGCCTCTGGTATTGTACATAGATGGATATTTTGCCCCCCAAAAACTCTACATATTACACAGAATAGTATCATTATCATGATTTTGACTCCAACCAGTATTTACTACCCCTTAAAAATGATTAAAGTGACATTACAATGTGAAAATCAGCTTATTTTACTTGCCAAAAACTGATTCATGCCTCTGGTATTGTAGATAGATGGATATTTTGCCCCCAAAACTCTATGTATTACACAGAATAGTATCATTATCATGATTTTGACTCCAACCAGTACTTATTACCCCTTAAAAATGATTAAAGTGACATTACAATGTGAAAATCAGCTTATTTTACTTGCCAAAAACTGATTCATGCCTCTGGTATTTTACATAGATGGATATTTTGCCCCCAAAAAACTCTAAGTATTACACAGAATAGTATCATTATCATGATTTTGACTCCAACCAGTATTTACTACCCCTTAAAAATGATTAAAGTGACATTACAATGTGAAAATCAGCTTATTTCACTTGCCAAAAACTGATTGATGCCTCCAGTATTGTAGATAGACGGATATTTTGCCCCCCAAAAACTCTAAGTATTACACAGAATAGTGACTTTAGCATGATTTTGACTCCAACCAGTACTTACCCCTTAAAAATGATTAAAGTGACATTACAATGTGAAAATCAGCTTATTTTACTTGCCAAAAACTGATGTATTGTACATAGATGGTTATTTTGCCCCAAAAAACTATGAATTATACACAGGATTGTGACATTTGCAAGATTTGACTCCAACCAGTAATTTTTACCCCTTAAAAAATGAGTAAAAGGACATCATAATGTGAAAATCAGCTTATTTTGTTTGCCAAAACTGATTGATGCCTCTGGTATTTTACATAGATGGATATTTTGCCCCCAAAAACTCTAAATATTACACAGAAAAGGGACAATTAAAATAATTACTTACAAATTTCCCACAAATTACCAATCAACTTTTTTATAATTAATGTTAAATATAATTTATGTGGCACTTTGGCCATAGAAAGTTTTTTTTTTAAAATGTGTTATTCAATTCAAAGAGCCCTTATCTTCATGTCAAAGTGTCTCTGATTGATAATAGTCCTGACGTTCCTGCAAATCACCTAACAACACTTTCAAGTAAAACCTGTGTGTGAAGTATTTAAAATCTCTATAATAAGCTCAGTGTATTGATTAATGTGGTATGATTATGGTGTAACATATATGTTTTGTTAAAGCAGACGCCCACAGCAACTGGAGTTACTTCTGAACAAGGTTCTTCACACTCTTTCATGGATAAGACCCTGTTGGACAAAGCTTCAGGCTCAGAAAACCCTGACCAAGAGGTACAATCATGTTTGACTTGTTAGTTTTAATGTTACTAAAAGCATTCATCAGCAGGCCGGCGCAGGGCAGGTGTGCCTGTGTCTGCGCCTGGTCTACGAAATTAGAGCCCTTTATCTTCATGTCATAATGTCTCTGATTGACAAATTAGCCCCGACAGCTCCACAAATCACCCAATGACAGAATTTAAGTAAAAATAATTTGTGAAGTATTAAACTCTGCAAAAGTTGAGTGTATTCTTTGAGATGCGAACACTAAGGGACACTGTTTAGGGACACTAAACAATCACCCAACAGCAGTGTTAAAGTAAAAACTGTGAGTAGAGTACTTGAGACCTCTGCAGACAAGATATACTAATTAATTTAGTATGATTGTGGTGATTGAGTAAAGACTGATTTTTGTCTTTTAAAAAAAGTCATAATCTGACAATGTATCTCAAATGTCTGATTAAACCAGTGTCACCACAAATCACCCAACTGCAGTGTAGAAGAAAAAACTGTGTGGAAAGTATCTGAGAGCTCTGCAGAAAAGTTGACTGTTTTGACCAATGTAGTATGATAGTGGTGTGATGGTCTGGGCTGATTTTTCTCTTCAAAGTAAAAGTTATTATCTAATAATCTGTATCTAAAATCTAATTAATATGATCCCAATCAATCATCACAGGACAGTGTATAAGTAAAAACTGTGCATAAAGTATTGAAAACCTCTGCAGAAAAGGTCTATGTGTTGACAAATATAGCATGATTGCAATGTGATGGTATGGACTGATTTTTATTTTCAGATTAAAATCCATTATATTAAAATCTCTCTCTAATATCTGATTAAAATGTCCCCACAAAGCACCAAAGAGAGTGTGGACAGATTTTTGGTTTCAAACTGAAAGTTATTGTCTAAAAATCTGTCCCTAACATACAATCAGTGTGACGTCCCCACAAAGCACCAAACGACAGTGTACTATTAAAAACTGTGTGTAAAGAATTGGAGAGCTCTGCAGAGAAGTTTAATGCATTGATAAATGTAGTATGATATTGTTGTGATAGTGTGGACTGATTTTTCTCTTCAAAGTAAAATCTATTATCTAATAATCAATCCCTAACATACAATTAATACGACGTCCCCACAAAGCACCAAACGACAGTGTACTATTAAAAACTGTGTGTAAAGAATTGGAGAGCTCTACAGAGAAGTTTACTTTATTGATAAATGTAGTATGATATTGTTGTGATAGTGTGGACTGATTTTTCTCTTCAAAGTAAAATCTATTATCTAATAATCCATCCCTTACACACAATTAATACGAGGTCCCCACAAAGCACCAAACGACAGTGTACTATTAAAAACTGTGTTTAAAGAATTGGAGAGCTCTGCAGAGAAGTTTAATGCATTGATAAATGTAGTATGATATTGTTGTGATAGTGTGAACTGATTTTTCTCTTCAAAGTAAAATCTATTATCTAATAATCCATCCCTTACACACAATTAATACGAGGTCCCCACAAAGCACCAAACGACAGTGTACTATTAAAAACTGTGTTTAAAGAATTGGAGAGCTCTGCAGAGAAGTTTAATGCATTGATAAATGTAGTATGATATTGTTGTGATAGTGTGGACTGATTTTTCTCTTCAAAGTAAAATCTATTATCTAATAATCAATCCCTAACATACAATTAATACGACGTCCCCACAAAGCACCAAACGACAGTGTACTATTAAAAACTGTGTGTAAAGAATTGGAGAGCTCTACAGAGAAGTTTACTTTATTGATAAATGTAGTATGATATTGTTGTGATAGTGTGGACTGATTTTTCTCTTCAAAGTAAAATCTATTATCTAATAATCCATCCCTTACACACAATTAATACGAGGTCCCCACAAAGCACCAAACGACAGTGTACTATTAAAAACTGTGTTTAAAGAATTGGAGAGCTCTGCAGAGAAGTTTAATGCATTGATAAATGTAGTATGATATTGTTGTGATAGTGTGAACTGATTTTTCTCTTCAAAGTAAAATCTATTATCTAATAATCCATCCCTTACACACAATTAATACGAGGTCCCCACAAAGCACCAAACGACAGTGTACTATTAAAAACTGTGTGTAAAGAATTGGAGAGCTCTGCAGAGAAGTTCAATGCATTGATAAATGTAGTATGATATTGTTGTGATAGTGTGAACTGATTTTTCTCTTCAAAGTAAAATCTATTATCTAATAATCAATCCCTAACATACAATTAATACGAGGTCCCCACAAAGCACCAAACGACAGTGTACTATTAAAAACTGTGTGTAAAGAATTGGAGAGCTCTGCAGAGAAGTTCAATGCATTGATAAATGTAGTATGATATTGTTGCGATAGTGTGGACTGATTTTTCTCTTCAAAGTAAAATCTATTATCTAATAATCAATCCCTAACATACAATTAATACGAGGTCCCCACAAAGCACCAAACGACAGTGTACTATTAAAAACTGTGTGTAAAGAATTGGAGAGCTCTGCAGAGAAGTTTAATGCATTGATAAATGTAGTATGATATTGTTGTGATAGTGTGAACTGATTTTTCTCTTCAAAGTAAAATCTATTATCTAATAATCAATCCCTAACATACAATTAATACGAGGTCCCCACAAAGCACCAAACGACAGTGTACTATTAAAAACTGTGTGTAAAGAATTGGAGAGCTCTGCAGAGAAGTTTAATGCATTGATAGATGTAGTATGATATTGTTGCGATAGTGTGGACTGATTTTTCTCTTCAAAGTAAAATCTATTATCTAATAATCCATCCCTTACACACAATTAATACGAGGTCCCCACAAAGCACCAAACGACAGTGTACTATTAAAAACTGTGTGTAAAGAATTGGAGAGCTCTGCAGAGAAGTTTAATGCATTGATAAATGTAGTATGATATTGTTGTGATAGTGTGGACTGATTTTTCTCTTCAAAGTAAAATCTATTATCTAATAATCCATCCCTTACACACAATTAATACGAGGTCCCCACAAAGCACCAAACGACAGTGTTCTATTAAAAACTGTGTGTAAAGAATTGGAGAGCTCTGCAGAGAAGTTCAATGCATTGATAAATGTAGTATGATATTGTTGTGATAGTGTGAACTGATTTTTCTCTTCAAAGTAAAATCTATTATCTAATAATCCATCCCTTACACACAATTAATACGAGGTCCCCACAAAGCACCAAACGACAGTGTTCTATTAAAAACTGTGTGTAAAGAATTGGAGAGCTCTGCAGAGAAGTTTAATGCATTGATAAATGTAGTATGATATTGTTGTGATAGTGTGAACTGATTTTTCTCTTCAAAGTAAAATCTATTATCTAATAATCCATCCCTAACATACAATTAATACGAGGTCCCCACAAAGCACCAAACGACAGTGTACTATTAAAAACTGTGTGTAAAGAATTGGAGAGCTCTGCAGAGAAGTTCAATGCATTGATAAATGTAGTATGATATTGTTGTGATAGTGTGGACTGATTTTTCTCTTCAAAGTAAAATCTATTATCTAATAATCAATCCCTAACATACAATTAATACGAGGTCCCCACAAAGCACCAAACGACAGTGTACTATTAAAAACTGTGTGTAAAGAATTGGAGAGCTCTGCAGAGAAGTTTAATGCATTGATAAATGTAGTATGATATTGTTGCGATAGTGTGGACTGATTTTTCTCTTCAAAGTAAAATCTATTATCTAATAATCCATCCCTTACACACAATTAATACGAGGTCCCCACAAAGCACCAAACGACAGTGTACTATTAAAAACTGTGTGTAAAGAATTGGAGAGCTCTGCAGAGAAGTTTAATGCATTGATAAATGTAGTATGATATTGTTGTGATAGTGTGGACTGATTTTTCTCTTCAAAGTAAAATCTATTATCTAATAATCCATCCCTTACACACAATTAATATGAGGTCCCCACAAAGCACCAAACGACAGTGTACTATTAAAAACTGTGTGTAAAGAATTGGAGAGCTCTGCAGAGAAGTTTAATGCATTGATAAATGTAGTATGATATTGTTGTGATAGTGTGAACTGATTTTTCTCTTCAAAGTAAAATCTATTATCTAATAATCCATCCCTTACACACAATTAATACGAGGTCCCCACAAAGCACCAAACGACAGTGTACTATTAAAAACTGTGTGTAAAGAATTGGAGAGCTCTGCAGAGAAGTTCAATGCATTGATAAATGTAGTATGATATTGTTGTGATAGTGTGAACTGATTTTTCTCTTCAAAGTAAAATCTATTATCTAATAATCCATCCCTTACACACAATTAATACGAGGTCCCCACAAAGCACCAAACGACAGTGTACTATTAAAAACTGTGTGTAAAGAATTGGAGAGCTCTGCAGAGAAGTTTAATGCATTGATAAATGTAGTATGATATTGTTGTGATAGTGTGGACTGATTTTTCTCTTCAAAGTAAAATCTATTATCTAATAATCAATCCCTAACATACAATTAATACGAGGTCCCCACAAAGCACCAAACGACAGTGTACTATTAAAAACTGTGTGTAAAGAATTGGAGAGCTCTGCAGAGAAGTTCAATGCATTGACCAATATATCTTTATTGTTGTATGATAATATAGGCCCATTTATTTCTCCAGATTAAAAGTATTATGTTATAATCTATCTATCTGATCAATAGGTCATCAAAACAAATCACCAAACAACAGTGCACTCATAAAAACGTTGTGTAAAGTATTTGAAAGCTCTGCAGAGAAGTTCAGTTTATTGATTAATGTAGTGTGATTATGTTGATATATTGTGGACTGATTTTTGTCTTTAAAGTAGAATTTTAATTTTATAATCCGTACCTCACCTGCTCTCCAAGATGAAACTCAGACGGACAAAACTTTGGGCAAAGAGATCCCTGAGGAACAGGTACCATCTTGTTTGATATTTTTACTTCAGTGTTAGTAAATGCAGTCAGCAGTTTCCAGGCATCTTAAAATGGTTTACCCAGAAACTGATTTAAGTTCTAAATGCAGGATTCCCAGGTGATTTGATCTCATTTAGCACCAAGTCTTTTATGATGATGAAAAACAATATGTTGAGATATTAAGATTTCTGGATATCAAAAGATATGTTGTTTCTCTTCATGGGGACCAGAGTCTCTCATTCTTTAGTTTCTCTTTACACAATTTAATCTCAAACACTGCTGAAGATATTATATGAGACCGTGAAGTCAATCTCATGTCAGAGACATACTCAGTGCAAATTAAAGAATGATTGTCATATAAAAATACACTGCCCTGGCCACAAGAACTCACCACCAAAGAAAGGGACACACACTCTAATATTTCATTGACCACCTTTAGCTTTGATCATAGCAGGCATTCACAGTGGCAATGTTTCTTTAAGCTTCTGCAATGTCACAAGATTTTTTTTTTTCCATCCAGTGTTGCATTAATTTTTCACCAAGGTCTGGCATTGATGATGGAGAGTCTGACCACTACACAAAACTTTCTCCAGCACATCCCTAAGATTCTCAACGGGTGTAAGGACTGGACTCTGTTATGGTCAATCCATGTGTGAAAATGTCATGGATGCAAAATGCATGTCTCGTACCCCCTGAACCACTCTTTCTCAATTTGAGCCCCATGAATCCTGGCATTGTAATCTTGGAATATGCCCGTGCCATTAGTATGGTCATCTTGAGTTTGGGTCTACGTTTGCTCCATATGAAAGAGCTAAGCCAGGTGATCAGGTCCTTTACCACCCTATTTGAAAAAAAAAATTGGAATCGTTTGGACAGAGTAATCGAGGTAGTATATTCATTTTAACCAAGGATATACTTCCTAACCAAGAAAGTGGTCAAGAGTTCAATTACTCCAAGTCTTGTCTCACTTTTTCAAACAGGGGGACAGAGTTTGCTTTTGTACAGTACATTTGCTTGAATTTAGGGGTTATACATATTCCTAAATATACAAAACCTGTAGGAGACCATTTAAAGGGAAAGGAAGGCAAAGCAGCTGGTATATATATATATATATATATATATATATATATATATATATATATATATATATATATATATATATGTATGTGTGTATGTGTGTATGTATGTATTCATATCTTTATCTCCTCTTAAATGTCTTGCCATCTTAAAGATAATTGCCCATGCAGAAAATATGCAACAGGAGGCTCATACGAATTGTATTTGTGTAGTTAAATCCAGGTGGCAACTTCTTTTTGGCCAGGCAGTGTACATCCACAATATTTCACCAGAATCAATCCACTTTAACAATATGCTGAACTTTTCTGCAGAGATCTTACATACTTGACAGATAGTTATTACTCAGAAACAAAGTCATTGGGTGATTTGTGGGGATGTTATGACAACTGTCAGAGACATTTTGACAAAAAGGGATTATTCAAAGTGATACACACATTTAAAGTAATGCTTACATAAGCATTTTACTTATTACAACTCACTTGCAAAGATCTTTACTCATTGATCATACTGTTGCTGGGTGATTTGTGGGCACTTAACTTATTTCACCCGTTTGTAGACATTTCTACTTTAACAACAGGACTTTGTGAAATCAAAAATATATAGACAGTCACCCTAACATTATCACTCTAAGGAGCCAGTAGATTCTGTTTCTTTAACGAAACTTTTTTTAAGAGTTTCCCTACTGTTTTTAAGCTGATGATCTTCATGTCCCTGCCACTCTGGTCTCCTAAGTTTGAGCAGAGAAATGTGAAGTCTGATTGCAATACCAAGGCCCAGTTTGAAGCAGTAATATTACCAGACATTTTGGCGAGAAGATACATATTTAAAAATGCTGCAAAAAAGTGCAATATAATGTGCAAGGTGGTGTGAGGTGGTTGGATTGTGTTGAAATATATGGGATTGATTTCTGACCTAGACTAATGTTAATTTACTATTAATTTTCCTCTGAGAATGGGTTGGATAGATGAATAAATGGATGTAATTACACTAAAAAATGTGTGTATATATATATATATATATATATATATATATATATATATATATATATATATATAGATATATATATATATGTATGTGTGTATGTGTGTATGTATGTATTCATATCTTTATCTCCTCTTAAATGTCTTGTCTTAAATTTATTTTTTTTGCTTTTGATAAACCTGCACAGAGACCCTGGCAGCAGTGCGAGGAGAAAGGTGTTGAGAAACACATGAAGCGATTCATCATTTCTGGTAAAGTGCCGGCAAAGAATGACTGTGGGAACATTTGAAGGCTGAACCAGAGGCTCTGAAGAACCGGGACTGGTCCACTTTGAAATACTACGTTTACAAGAAATCACAGCCTACAAAAGGAAAAAACAGTTTAAGTAGAAAGGATAATTAACAGAGGCTTGTTCTGTGCTCTAGATTTAGTCCCGTTCCAGATTCCTCAACTTCATTAGCTTAGAAGTTCTCATTCATAAAACTTTTTCCCATTTCCTATCGCATACACAAGTCAGTTTCCCAAGCACTTTATAACTGTTTTGAGTGTTATTTATTTGACAAAGCCTTCTGTTTTCATTTTTAAAGGCTGTTCTTAAGTTTGTCCGTGATGTCAGGATTCAATTTTCTCTGCACTGTTGGCAGTCTTTTTCTATACCAGAGGTAACTAAATAAAAAGTTTCAAGGAACACCTTGTTTCAGCTGGATTCTGGTTGATTTCAAGCATTACTGTATTTGTTTTGTATGATATGGCATATTTACAGAGAACACTGTTATGATTGCAGAGCAGTAACCAAAGGATACATTACATAAAGAATAACTTTGTGATTTAAGCAGGGTCCCCAGAAGTCTCACTGGAATTGGTGTAAATTATGCAAATCATATTTAAATTTAGTCCCCATGAATCATGTCTGCCCGATTTTTCCAGAGTCCCCACTAAGCATGAGCTGCACATGACTTTGTAAATCCAGAGATTTAAAGTTGTGTATAGGCTAACAACAGTGTCAACATTGTGCCTGATTTTTTTCATACCTGTAGAACCTTTGGAAAGGGTGGTCCCCGAAAGGGATGATCAGAACTTTGGTCCCCAAACCAAATGAAAACACGTATAGGTGTGTGTGTGTGTGTGTGTGTGTTTGTATTTGCATTGAAAATGTCACTGGAACTACAGGACAGGAGGCAAAGGCCAAATCTGGAGGGAGGCGCACAAACACGGAGACCTCTTGTAGGACATGCTGCAGGCTTCTCCCTTTTCTGTGACTTTTTTATTTATTTAAATCAACTTTTCTTCCAGTAAATGTCTGCTTTAAAAAAGTGAAAACACATTTTTTATTCAGTGCAGACGCTCAGTTAATCCTTTCAAAATAAAACAGACATCGATTCAAACCCGCCTTAATGAATTTACAGGTCTATAGAACTCTTTTCTGCTTGTTTTTTCCATGGTAAAAGGTTGGAAACAACAGGTACAGTCTACATAAAATCTGCTTTTGCACAGTAACTGATTTTGTAAATGTAACAGTATTTTACCGTAATATCTACAGTTACCTCCTGTAAAAATATATGCCGTAAATTACTGTAAATGGCAAAAGGTTGTGGAAAAACATTTTAGATTTTTGCAAAATTAACAGCATTTTAAGATCAACAGTTTCCTGCTGTAAAATGTCTACCCTATTCAATTAGCAGCCCGAGGGCCACACTTTCATTTCCCTTCATTCAAGAATGGTTCTGATTGGACAGGGGTGGATGTGACGTAGTGACGTGACGTAGTGACGTGACGTAGTGAGGTGACGTAGTGAGGTGACGTAGTGACGTGACAAAGTGGCGTGACAAAGTGGCGTGACGAAGTGACGTAGTGGCGTGATGAAGTGACGTGACGAAGTGGCGTGACGAAGTGACATAGTGACGTGACGTAGTGGCGTGACGTAGTGGCGTGACGTAGTGGCGTGACAAAGTGACGTAGTGACGTGACGTAGTGACGTGACGTAGTGACGTGACGTAGTGACGTGACGTGACGTAGTGACGTGACGTAGTGACGTGACGTAGTGACGTGACGTAGTGGCGTGACAAAGTGACGTGACAAAGTGACGTGACAAAGTGACGTAGTGACGTGACGTAGTGACGTGACATAGTGACGTGACGTAGTGACGTGACGTAGTGGCGTGACAAAGTGACGTGACAAAGTGACGTGACAAAGTGACGTAGTGACGTGACGTAGTGACGTGACGTAGTGACGTGACGAAGTGATGTGACATAGTGAGGTGATGTAGTTATGTATTTACGTCTACCACAAGAAAAACTCCAGTTCAGCGTCTCCGTCAGGGAAACCTCATTCAACTTGGATGCTGCTTACATCCATCCACACTCTCGTTATTTCCAAACTTCTAAGGCACATATTAAAAAAAACGTCTTGGCTTGCGTGGAGTCCCACGCTTCCTTTGGTCAGCCTTCCTGTTCCCGTCAGCGTCTCATTGCTGTAGGACAAGGGAACAAGCAGAACGACAGGAATTAACTTGAAGCGGAATTAACGTTTACATGATCGAGGAATTATTTAATTCGGATATAAAATCAGAATAAACCAGCCACTTGCGTCGAAATTAAGTTTTATTCAGAATGATCATTTTCATTCAGAAGTAGATGTTTACATGGTCATTTTTAATCTTTTTAAAGCAGATTTAAGTTTTATTCAGATGTTCTCATGTAAATTTGATAATTATTTAGTTGAATTTGGAAGCGGTCGGATAATGCGTTGTTTATAAATGCAGTTGCTGCAGAAATTTGTTGGACAGAATAATCTCCTCTCTCTTGGTAAAGGATTAGGGCTGGGACGATACGCTTTTCTCCCAATTTGATGTTTTACTGTTTTGTAGGTACCAATTTGATTTTAATTGCGATTCTACAATATTGACGATTTTTGCAGTCTTTAGTTAGCTTTTTTAACACCACTGAAAAAGATGAACAATGATGATGCCTACAGACTATATCAGGAAAAATACACATTACATGTGAGTCTGTTTTTAGGATTTATTCAGCAATATATTTTAACCAGCTGTTTATACTCTCTCTTCAAAAGCCTGGACTGCATTTAAAAGTGGCTTATTGACACAAACTAAAATGAAGCATTTACATTTGGAAAAAAACGATTTTTGAACAAAAAATTGGTTTAAAAATCGTAAAACAAAAAAATCCTGATACTTATGTGAATCGATTTTTTCTGTCCGGTGTATCCTATGCTAAAAGAGATGCTAAAGGAAGCAGTGAGCCACCTTTCCTAATCATTTAGAGTATTCGAACGGCTATTATCACCAACTACTTCAGATCATTTCACTCAGGTAGGAACCTTTCTAAGCCAAAAGGACTATTCTACTGCAGTCTTAAGCCTTGGAAAAGCCCTAAAATCTAAAATCCAAAACATTTTGGGAGGTTAACAGCTCACTCACTTCTGTGTTTTTGGACTCGTCACATCTTAAGAGTTAATTAAATCAATTAAAGGAGGTTAATTTTATGTTAGATACCCAAATTCAGACCAAAAAGATACATTTACTGTTGCTAAAGTGACGACTTTGTTTCTGTGGAACTTACAAACCGATAATAAAAAGGAACCTGCATGATTATATTGAATGTAAAGCACCAAAGATGCTGCTTTCATACATTTTCTTACATTAAAGCAGCTTCCACATCAACCTAAGTGCAGCTCCTTCTTCCTAATGTGGAGAAACGCACATTAGCCGCGGCTGAAGAGAGTATTTCAGTGTTTTTGTCTGACCCTCTAAATGCAGATCCTCTGAACTACTCGCTCTCAGAAAATTACTCTCAATAGATTTAGTAAAAGCGCTCAAATTAATTAAATCAGAGTCATGAGTGTGTTTTAGAGAAAAGCAATAAAACCACTTCAGGCAAACAAAGAACTTTTCAGAGGCCGAGGATCATTACTAAAGCAAAATTATCCGTTTGGTTAAGTTTTATTAAACGTCTGCCTGCTCCTCGCTGCCTGCCCACCCGCCGCTCTAAATGGAATCTTTAGAGTACACAATAGCCAATCAGAGGCTTTTATTATTAGAGTTTTCTAATTAGACTCCTTAACGAGGACAGGCTGTTTACAATAGGAGCCGTGAGCCGCTCTGATAACAGCAGCAGAGGACAGGGCGACGCCGGACCACAAATAAAGCGCTCCTCTCGGCTATCGGCCTGTCACAGAGACGGAGATAAGGCGGGAACTTCTCAAGGTCCACGACTCAACTTTTAATTTGTGGACTGACAGGAGGAGGGAGTGTGTGCACTATTAAACAGTTTAGAGAAAGGACGGGAGAGCAGGTCTAGACTGGACAGGAAACTAAGACTGATGAAGTTATAAAGAATAAAAGAGGGAAGACGCAGCAGGAAACAGAGATGATGTGTTTGAGAGGCAAAATATATGAGATATAAGTGACAAGGAGGAGGTTTCATTATGTTAGCGAGCCAGAAAATAACTTTAACCTCTACAGCCCCGAAGCATTTCATGAATACATCAGCCCTATTCAATTAGCGGCCCGCAGGCCACATGTGGCCCAAAAGCAACCCTCGAGTGGCCCAAAATCAAAGTGATTGGGACTTAGGTTCAGCGAAAGAAACATAAAAAACTTTTACGAACACTGACAAGGTCTTACAAAAAATTCCAACATTATTACAGACATTGAGTGCAACACGTTCCTTTCAATGTACTTTCAAATGTGACCAAAAGACGGTGTTTTTTAATCTGCACTTTTTCATGTTCATACACACCTTAATATGTGTCTGTATTTACCTGTCAAAATGTGTTGAAGCTATCTGTTTGAAGTGTAAAATTTAAAGAAACAGTACGTCAGCAGAAGTTTTGTTACGTCCTGCTCTTTATTGAGTTTGTGCCCTTTTGGATGTGGCCATAAATTAATAAATATCCAGTGTGTTTGTTATTGTAGACTGTAGATGTGTTTATTTTAAAAGAAGGAAATGGGACAGTACATGTTAATGAACATATAAATGTAAACATGTGAGATGATAGCCGTGTGGCTAATTTCCATCTCTAGTCTCATTGGCAGGTTGGTGTTGTACAAAACATTTATATACAATAAAAACAAAACAAAGATAAAGCAAACAAACAATACGAAACAAAGCAAACACAGTTGATCATCAAAAAACAAATAGGCAAAGTGGCTGGTTAAAGTGCAGAGTGCTAAAGTGTAAAGTGCATTATTGTTTTGCAAATTGCCCAAAAAATATAAAGTGCTATTTTGATTGCTTAATGCTCAATTGCATATCACAATAGTCTAATACCAGCTATGGTAATTTGTGATACCTAGAGTACCTAGGAATATAAAGTGCTAGTTGTATTGCACATTGCTCAGTAAAAATTGGAGATGGAGTCCTTGACAAAATAGACACATAGGACAATTACACAAGTTTAGGCCTGGTTATGGCAACAGTGTTGGTTTTCCAGTAGCCAAGCTTTAAGCTGTTTGGTAAAAGAGGTCAGGGTTGGGAGTTCGTGTATTGTGCTTAGAACTGAGTTTCAGGTGTGAGATGCATGGACAGAAAAAGTGGCTTGACTATAGACACTTCTTCTAAAAGGAACGACACAGTCACCTCTGGAACAGCTCGAGTTGATCTCTTTGAGTTTTTTTTTTTCACAAATTCTTGTAGTGGAGGTGGTGCTTGGCCGTGGAAGATTTTGTACATCAAGATAGCATCAATGTGTTTGATAGTGTTGTCCCAGTTCAAGCGCTCATGCACTTATCTATTTGTGTTTCTTTTACGGGGTTACTTTGGCTCATTGTCGACCAAAACACATCCGGCCCAGCTCATGTCTTAAGTCTGAAAATCTGGCCCAACTGAATTTCTAATTTAAAGGGACTGTGAGGAGAATTGGTTTCTGGCAACATAAAGACTCTGCTACCCATGAGCACGCGCGGCGACTGTCGTAATGCTGCATTCCAGTAACCTCGGAACTGGGAGTGACATCATCTCCGACTTATCGGCGTTCCAGTTGAAGTCGGAAAAAAACATGCCGATCTGCCAGGCTATTGTTAGCTGTTGTTAGCACACCCTGTGTTGTTGTTCACAAATATCACATGAAGAAGTTGATTATCACTATGGCAGCATTTTTGTAAATATAAATCTAACAATACGATGTATACAGCTGATCTAGAGCGACACACTCCAGTCAGAAGTGCAAATAAATGGATTATTACAGGAGGTAAGTAACTGTTCACACTGGGGGCATCCATCTTCCATTGTCAACTCGGGGGTGGCGAGGTTTCACCGAGTTCCCAGTAGGAAATTCAGACTTCGGGGACGTTCCAGTTGTAGTCTCCTACTCGGAACTCAGAAATTCCAACTTCCGACTACAACTTGAACGCACCACAAGCCAAAGTGTGTGTTTGTTGTGATGCTAATGAATGCAGCTCGGACCTTCCTCAGAACGCTGCATTGCTTTACAACTTCTTTTTTCAACAACTTACAGGATGCAAAGCGACAAGGTAATGTATCTCTTTCTAGTTACGTAGCGGTAGTTTTTGATGTGTGACAACAAGCAATTTTTGGAAAACTTAGTATCGTAGTTTTGTAGCCGGCTATATATGGCTACTTACAGCCTGGTGCTCTAAGACGTGTCCCTAATAATATAAATATGCTCTAGTTTTAATTGTCGTGTTCCTGAAGTTGAGTATCCAGGCCAGTCCAGCCCTGTCCGACCCGACCGGAAGGCTAAGGAATAGCATTTATAGATAACCTATTTTGATGCTATAAAACTCATCTTAAAGTGTGTATTTCCATCAGGCATATATCTAAAAGTGAGACTTTTTTGTAATTACTTAGAAACTCCTCACAGTCCCTTTAACAGCCCCGGCTTACGTGATCTCCAATTAAAAACGTAAGAAAAAGTGAACTAATAATGTAGAAATATAGTCATACTGCATATCAAATTAAACAGGAAAAATCAGCCACATGAACACATAATCCATTATTACACCAAACACAATTAAAACACCAAGCAAATAAAGTAAAAGAAAAATCTAAATCTGTAGGTCGCCACTCGACACATTTTCACCTCGAGCCCTGTCCTAAAACTCAAGAAACAAGCTGAGATGTAGCCCTTTATATTTTACCATCTTAGGCCTCAATGGTAACCTCACATGCCAGATGGACAGCTCCATATTGGAAATATTTCACTAATCCATCTGGGAGGAGCCCTGTGAAAATGTTCTCAGGGGCAGAACCTTCAAACACAACAGCAGCCTGTGATTGGACGATCGTTTGGCTCATCACACTCATCACAGACCAATCCATATCAAGCAACGCTGCTATGACGTAGCATATGTAGTGGCTAAACATAACGGCTAACCGTTGTTTGCACTGGTTTACTACAATGATAAATGGATTTACATTGGTTTAACTGAGTCACATTATGGTTTTTACCAATTCAAAGGGGTAACAGTTGGTTTTGATTAGTTTAAAACATAAATATCTGCACATACACAGGGTACAAAGAGTAACAGTTGACCAACACTTGTGTAAAAATGTCAGGACTGGATTTGCACTGGACTGATACAGTCAAAACTGGGGTTTCAAAGGTTTAATAGAATAAAAACTTGTTTTACACTGGTTTAAAATAACAAAAAAATAGGTTTTTGCTGGTTTTATTGGGTCAGAACTAGGATACACTGGTTTTATCAGAGTCAAACTAGGTTTACACTGCTTTAATACTGAACTAAGTGGATTTACACCATATCTTAAAAAGGTAACAAATGGGATTTTTGGATTCAACATAGCTTTTACACTGGTTTAACATGGAAAAGAACTGGGTTTACACACCTTTCACTGGTTTACTACAATGCTAAACTGATTTACACTGGTTTAACATTGAACTAAGTGGATTTTCACGATTTATTTAAGATAGATTTAAGAAGTAACAAGTTGGATTTTTGGATTCTATAGAGTAACGACATCCTTAACACTGGTTTACATGAAAAAGAACTGGGTTTACACACATCACACTGGTTTACTACAATGCTAAATGGATTTACACTGGTTTAACAGAGTCGACTTATGATTTTTACTAATTCAAATGGGTAAAAAATTGGTTTTCATTAGTTTAAAACATGAACATCTGCACAAACAACACTTGTATAAAAATGTCAGGACTGGATCTGCACTGGACTGATATGGTCAAAACTGGGGTTTCACAGGTTTAATAGAATGAAAACTTGTTTTACACTGGTTTAAAACAACAAACATAATGGGATTTTTGGATTCTATATAGTTGTGACAAGGTTTACTCTGGTTTAATATTGAACTAACTGGATTTAAACCAGATTAAAAAAGAGACAAATGGGATTTTCGGGTTTTACAGACTAATGACAAAGTTTACACTGGTTTGACATGGAAAAGAAGTGGGTTTACACACCTTATACCGGTTTACTACAATGCTAAATGGATTTACACTGGTTTAATATTGAACTAAGTGGATTTACGCAAGATTTAAAAAAGTAACAACTGGGATTTTTTGGGTTCTATAGAGTAATGACATGGTCACATTTGATTAACACTGAATAAAACTGGGTTTACACACCTTATACTGGTTTACCACAATGCTAAATGTATTTACACTGGTTTAACATTGAACTAAGTGGATTTAAACCAGATTTTAAAAAGTAACAACTGGGATTTTTGAGTTCTATAGAGTAATGTTATGGTTTACACTGGATTAACACAGAATAAAACTGGGTTTACACACCTTACACTGGTTTACTACGATGTTTAATGGATTTACACTGATTTAATAGGGTCACAACTTGGTTTGCACTGGTTTAATATAGATGTAACTGAATATTCATTGGATTTTAAGAGCAATATCTGGACTTTCACTTGTTTAAAAGATACATAACTGGATTAAACTAGATTTTAACACCAACCACTCAGTTTAAAATGGTTTTATTTAGTAAATATGTGGTTCCAAATGGTACATATCTCACTCACTCCTAATACAAACTTTTGGACACCCCTTAGTGTCTCAATAACAGCTCAGTTGAAAGAGTTTCAAGCACAAGGACGTTCATTCAGCTCACATTGTCTTTTGTAAAAATGAACAGTAGTTACCCCTTAAGACCTGATATAAGCCCCGCCCCCTCCTGGGAAACAGTCATACAAATTCATACCTCCTCCTCCTTTTTTCCTGCAGACAAATTAACATTAAAGAACACATACATGAATCCTAATCCTCCTCTTCTCCTCTCCGCGGTCACATTATCATCGGGGATCACTCCTCCACATTCATACACGTCGGTCTGAATCCTCGCCCTCCCTCCCGTCTGTCTCTTGTCTCTTTCTTTGGACAAATTAACATTGCTAAGCACTCATGCACATTCAAACACGTCCCTACATCCCCTGCCTCGCCTCCTTTTCTTTCTTCTTCCTCTGTCTTCCTCTCTGGACAAATTAACAGGGGAGAACAAACACCTTTGTTCCCTCCTCCTTTCTTTGCTTCTTTTTCTCTCTCTGGTCAAATTAACTTTGGGAATCACTGAGACGTTCACACACACCCCAGACGTGCTTTATTCTTCTTCACTGTCTTCATATCGCTCTATCTTTAGCAGTGGGAAACACCCGTTCCAGATCTTTCTTTCTGTCCTGACAAATTGACTTTGGCGACCACATATATGTCCGCCTGGTGCTCGGTGTGTGGGGAGGCTCGGTTGGAGGTTTGCAGAAAGTCAAAGGAAGAAAAAAAAAAGAACAAAAACCTCAAATGTGGAACTCAAATTAATACAAACCCCCGCCCACCCTCACCCATCACCAGCACCAATCAGCCAAGAATAAATCCGCGGCAGATCTAATTACCGCGCCGTCTCCGAAGACCCCGGCTGCCGCGAAGCCAATCTTCCCCTCCTTGTTTGAACAGGCTGATGAACTAAGGGACTCGATGGATATCAAGTCATTTTGTTTAATTTATAAATGGATTTTCCCCTAATACTTAAATTATCATCAGCATAAGAGAGAGGGAGAGCAGCAGAGACGGGATGAAAAGCATTTGGAGGTAGCATGTCTCAAACGTGTGGTGCAGGATGGATGGCAATGCAAAGAATCCCAATGAGGGATGTGTCCTTTTCTAGTTTACAGCCGTGATGGCTTCACAATGAGGTGTGCTAATTGTATTCAGGTTTGCTGCAAGGAATGCTGGGATGCAAGGGGACACGTGGAGGGAGAGGTCATCAAGGGTACATCTCAACGCTTCAAAGTTTCATCCTCGCCTCCTCCACTTGCGTCGTTTGCTTGCGTCTTAGTCCCGCCCACCAGAGATGCATGCCAAAGACGCGAGGAAACGAAGAGAGGAGAGAGGAAACGAGGAGATTAATTTTAAGAGAAATGAGACGTCCTCTCCTCTGGAACGCCACATGAAGTGACGTCTTTTAGAGATGACGGCATCACAGCTGGATATGCCGGTCTGAGCGCACGGGAGAAACTGAATTAAGGGAAATAATGTCAACTAGTATACTACTAAGTTTCCCATGATGCATTTCAAACCTCTGACGACAAAAATCAGAAGCACACCAGGCTATCAAATATCTCTGTTGATTCGCCACATTTGAAAGTTCAGAGAGCATTTTAGGCGAGAAAGTCACCACGTAGAATACCAAAATGTGGTCATTTGAGCCATTAAACACAAGGATACAAATTTCATTTCGGCATTTCAGACATTCCGCTATGCGTGCCATTATGCTATCGAAGAAACTTCCAGTCGGCTCCAAAACAAGAGCCTAATATACAAAAGCGTTAAAAAACTAAAAGGAGATCATAAAAGATGCGTTTTTTTTATTTTGCTAGTAGCTGATTTTTAGCAGAATGCCGGTTCGTCTTGCATGGCGCAATGCATTATGGGGCTTGCAATGCATTATGGGGCGTTTTAGTGTGACTAGTATGCCCACCTCGTATACTTAAAATTTTTTCCGATATAGTATACATCTGGGTATTTCTCGCACACTCATTCTTTTCATACTTTCTCATGTGAACGCACTACAAACTCATTTTGATGTCACACTTAGTATGAGTAGGACGTTAGTATGACATTTCAGACACAGCCTTTGTGTTTATTCTGCTATAAGCACTTATAGGTGTAGTCAGCGATGTGGGAGAAAACGAGTGGAGAGGTTGTTTATAAACGAATTTAGACCCGCCCCCCGAAAGCTGATGGACGTGCATCGTCATGAAATGGCCGTAGAAACTGCATAGCTGACCAAAGTAGCTAAGGTAACCCCGACTCGTCAGACAACTCGACTGTCATTATTGAAAACATCACAACAACAGTACATTCTGGCAGATTAGACAATAAGATGAATGTCCAACGGCTGTTACTGTTATGTGAAGCACCACAAAGCTAATGTTGCTTACCTATCCAGCAGAAAGACGGCAACATCCACGTCCATTTTCAGGTCTTTCAGTTCGCGGAGTTCCCTCCACCGTCAAAGCAACACCAATGTTGACCCGGGTTACTGCACCTGCTGCACTCTCTTACGCTCTCCTGATCTGCACATGAGTATGATCGCCCCCTGGATGTGGGGGGGGGGGGGGGGGGGGGGGTGCACCCTGTTTTGGTAACTCGGCCCGAGCCCCAGTATTTACCTACTGAAATTCAGAGCCAAGGCTGTGTATTGAAACCAGACTGTTTTTCAACATGCTGTCAGTGGTGACATCTTGTGGATGGAGAGGAGAAATACGGTGAATTTGACAAATAGTGCATTAGATTAGAAGATTAGAAGATCGCTGACTACACCTTTAAGGCCCCCTCTCTGCGCATGTATACAGAAAAAATGTAAAGGCCTGAGATACCAATGCACAATTCTCTACTTTCTCTCCTTATTTTAACTTTGTTAGATCAGGAACTACATAAAACATGCTTTTCGTTAATGTGCATTATAATCTGCCTGACCATGGGGTCTACTGAAGGCCAATATGTGTGAATGAGCATCTTTGTAATGTACTGACTTTTTTTTAAAATCTATTATTGTCCATGTTTGCTGTTTGTAAATGTATGTATGGTCTGGGTAGACTGCAAAAACAACAGATGGAAAACCTGAAAGAACTGCCCTATGATAGTGTTCAATATTTTCTGTGATATCAATATGACCAGCTTAGAATTCTTTTAAATGAGGAGTCAAATATTTATTTGCACAGTGAAGAAAATCAAACAGCAGAGTACTTCCGGTGTCACGGAGGATAGAGGAGAGAGGAGACTGCATTTTGGCACATTAGGATGCACCCAAGGTTACAGAGAAGGAGAAGGCGAGGAAAATAGGATGAAGCCACGAACATCCAAAAACATGCTGAAATATAGGAAGTGATATTTTGGTTTCATGAAGTTTAAAAAAAAGACATAGCTACGCAAAATTTTGTGCACTTTGGTGAAACTTAAATCAGCAGCCAGTTGGCTCAACTCGTTAGAGAAACTTGGAAGATCTTGCCCAGGAAAATCACAAACAAAAATCTCCCATTGGTGCACCCTATCTAAAAAAATAAACAAAACTTTACATAACTTAAACAGTGATAGCTTGCAGTCAGCTCAGCCTGAAACAAAATATATTTCCAAGCAAAAACCAAAAAATAAAAGTCTGAAAAGAAAAAAAAAGCATGAAGTAATATTAAAGTGAGTCTGAATACTGATTTAAAACAGAAAAAGACATCAAAAAATGAAAAAATCTCCAACTAACTCAATTCAGAAGTGAGTCAAATTTAAGTGGAGCTCTTAATTTGCAGAAAATTATCCTAACCCTTTAACTCCCAGCTCAACTGTTTGGCAGAGGTCAATAAATCCAGAAATATTTAGTGTGTTAAAATGTAAAAAAAATAAAAATAATAATAATAACCATTGTTCGATTCTGTAAATGTGTTAAGATACAGAAAATACTGCAAACCAAGATAACTGATTTTTCTTTTTGTGTAGGATTAAAAAAGTTAAAAGTTATTATCAATACCATCATTATTATTTTAAATACTCAACCATACATACAGCAGGGCTGAGGCAAGACGCTTTTCTCCTGATTCAACTTTTTACTATTTTTTTAGGTGCCAATTTGATTTAAATTGCGATTCTTTAAGCTTTTTTAACACCAGCAAAAAAGAAAATACTCTCTTTTATACTCTCTCTTCAAAAGCTTGGATTGCATTTAAAGTGGCTTATTAACACAGACTAAAATGAAGCATTTACATTTGGAAAAAAAAGGATTTTTCAACAAACAAATCTATTTAAAAATTGTCAAACAAAAAATCCTGATACTTATGTACAATCGATTATTCTCCCACCCCTAATATACAGAATATATGTACATATATTTAATCTCTCATTCACCAAATTTTTTTTGTATGTTTGTCAAACCCATTATCATCTGTTTAAAGTTACTTTTTTGGAATTTTATTTGCAACCATTTCTGCCATTTGTAATTGATTTTGTTCCAAATATTTTTATGTCATTACGTAATCAACTGTTAGCTTTTAAAACCTTTAAAACCCACACCAAGAAAATGTCTGTTTTTTGTTTTGTTTGTAGTTTTCTCTGTTCCGTGAAATGTTAATATATGAATCAATGATTTGATTTGTTCTGTTTTTTAAAACATTAAACATCATGGAATTTATTGATGACCTCAGACATCATTTGAGCTTGTAGTTAAAAGGTTAAATTAGCATAAAATCAGGGTATAAAGGGGGTTGTGGCCCAACAAATTCAAGATAAAGTGCTGCATTAGCCCCTCTAAGTGTAAAAATACAGTAAGAATTCAGTGAGCTTAGCAAACAGACGAGACGCGAAAGGGACACCAATTCAGAAGGCACAAACAAAAATGAAATACAGCTTAAATAGCTGTTGAAGTTGGAGAAAAGGAGATTAAACCTACAGCTGGAGTTACATGACTCAACCTTTAACCTACTCAAACCACAAAAAATTATTAAGCCAGGCAAAACAACAATAAAAGCCAAAAAAACTTAAATCAGCGCGTAATTAAGAAAAAACAGCAGCCATCAAAGTTAGCTTAACTAAGCCATACACAGAGGAAACAAACAAACAAACACAAGAACAACTGCCTCATTATTTTACCAAAGTGTTTAATTAATTTCCTTTTTGCCACAAGCACAAAATCTGGAATCATTAAAGGTGCCAGCGAAACAGAAACCTTCCATGCTTCACCTGATTTCAGAATCGAAATGTTGGCCCGCCTTGGCGATGTGACACTTCCTACCTGGTTCTGGAGTCTCAGAGTGCGATGACGATGAAGCCGATGACGCCCCGTCTTCGTTGACGGCTCCCTGTGACAGGGACATTCCTCGTCCTGGAGGAAGCTTCATACCCAGCTGCTCCGCCATCTCTACATGATCGCCGGGGTGGATGTAGTCGAAGACACTGCTGCCAGTCAGCTCCACCTGGAAGGACAGAGAGAGATCGTAAAACATCCTTTCTGTGTTTATCTTTGTCCTTTATTTTTGAGATGAGACACAGCCGTAATCTCTTTTCCCTCGAAACCATCGTCGTTGTTAAGAGCTGGACTTGATAAATAGAGGGTTAAAACTTTGTTCAGTCGATAACCTGACACACCAGACGGAAAGCTCCATATATCCACTACAGAAATATTTCACTAGTCCATCTGGGAAAGTGCGCGTTCGAAAATGTTTTCAGAGGCTGAACGTTCAAAAACAACAGCAGCTTGTGAATAGACAACCGTTCGGCTCATCACACTCATCACTGACCAATCCACATCAAGCAACGCCACTACGTATGACGTAGCAGCTGTTGTTAGCCATAAGCTTAAACTACCTTACTATCATCTTACATTAAATTATACCACACAGATGTATCATATTACACTTACATGTGACATGAACCTCGTCAAAGACAATCTCTATCACTAAGTTTTTTCTGGTAAACTTCTGAGGAGAGCAGATTTCATTGAGTATCACTGGGTAACTATGACGACCACAGACTAATCGGCTTGTCCGTGGAGGATTTCCTCGTTCTCAGCAGTGATCCCCGGTCAGTAGAAGAAAAAAAACAGATTTCTTGTTAGACAAGCTTCAAGTGACGTTCTTTGTTCCTCTTCTAAAGAATAAATTGAGTCCATTTCTGATTTAAAAAAAAAACAACAACTCGAAGATCTTATTTTTATTTGGGAAAAAACAGAAAACGTTTCTCTGGAACTAAACGACTCACGTCACGTATTTCATGTGCCGTGAGTTCCATAGCAATTTTATTTTTCTGAAAAATGAATGCACTTGAAAACATTTATAGGTAGCGTACTCTTAAACTGTGGTATTATTTTTTGATGGGAGTTCTTGTCGGCGGAGAAAATACTCTTTGCATTTGGTACAATACTTCCCTGTTTTTTCTGAGTTACAGACTCTGACAGACTGAGTCTTACTGAGGGAAAGGAGAGAACTTTATACTGCATCTAATGGACTTGGTGGCCACATGGAGCTCATACAACCTCACTTTAAAAATACTGAACTGGATACTGAATACTGAAAAAGGAGAATTTATTACTGGCGACATTACTCTGCTATCCATGAGCACGCACGGCGACTGTCGTAATGCTGCATTCCAGTAACACCGGAACTGGGAGTGACATCATCTCCGTCTTATCGGCATTCCAGTTGAAGTCGGAAAATAACATGCCGATCTACCAGGCTATTGTTAGCTGTTGTTAGCACACCCTGCGTTGTTGTTCATAAATACCACATGAAGAATGTGATTATCACTATGGCAGCATTTTTGTAAATATAAGTCTAACAATACGATGTATACAGCTGATCTAGAGCGACACACCCCAGTCAGAAGTGCAAATAAATTGATTATTACAGGAGCTAAATAACTGTTCACACTGGGGGCATCCATCTTCGATTATCAACTTGGGGGTGGCGAGGTTTCACCGAGTTCCTAGTAGGAAATTCTGACTTCGGGGGGCGTTTCAGTTGCAGTTTCCTGCTCGGAGCTAAGAAATTCCTACTTCTGACTACAACTGGAACGCACCAAAACATGTGACCCAAGCCAAAGCGTGTGTTTGTTGTGATGCTAATGAATGCAGCTCGGACCTTCCTCAGAACTCTGCATTGCTTTACAACTTCTTTTTTCAACAACTTACAGGATGCAAAGCCACGAGGTAATGTATCTCTTTCTAGTTATGTAGCGGTAGTTTTTGATGTGTGACAACAAAAAACAAAACTTAGTATCATAGTTTTGTAGCCGGCTATATATCTCTACTTACAGCCCGGTGCTCTAAGACGTGTCTGAATAATATAAATTTGCTCTATTTTTAATTGTCTTGTTCCCGAAGTTGAGTATCCAGGCCAGTCCAGCCCTGTCCAACCTGACCGAGAAGCTAAGGAATAGCATTTATAGATAACCTACTTTGATGCTATTAAACTCATCTTAAAGTGTGTATTTCCATCAGGCATATATCTAAACTTGAGACTTTTTTTATTTACTTAGAAACTCCTCATAGTCCCTTTAAGTACAGGACTCACGTAAATCTTTGTTACCCTTGCTCCAAAGTAATGGAGTTGAGTAATTGTCTACTGGTTTTGTCTCCTTCCTTCCCTGTGTAATCCGTCCCTCTGTGAATCAGCCTGACTTTTCTTTCTTATGGAAATGGAATAAATAATCTTCTTCTTATTATTAAATAAATACAGAGTCCCTTCACCTTAAACACTCTCATTAGAGGAGATAGAGGCGGATTTGTCTTCGTTAATTGGGGATGAGACGAGGGAAACCAAAGCGGTTCACACTCCAAACACACATCGAGCCGATTCATGTCAAGGTTACAAACATGCACGTACACACTTTTGGCTTTAGCAGCTTCCTGCAGGATGTTTGTGCTTCGCTGTCTAATGAGTGTTTTTATTTGTAGCGTATCAAAAACATTGTGCACATTTATTGGTACACGCTAATCTGGTTATGTACTGTACAAATGTGTGTGTGTGTGTGTGTCATGTTTTTGGGGGTCCGCTGGGACCGAGGGGATTACATGGGTGTAATCCCTTTAATAAGAAATCCCTTTAAAGCAATTTAGTCCCCTCATAAAGTCTCATCTGGAGCAGAAAGTGATGATTAAGAAATGAGACTGATCACTGAGCAACACACACACACACACGAGCAGGCCCCGGTGCACCATGGGAGTTAGTGTTCATGTTTACACGTTACAGTGCTAATTGGATCTACATTGTTCTTGGTGGAAATAACACGCCGACTTTTAATCAATTAAAACTTGCCACAACTATTTAACATAAAGTCGGCGCTGGAGCTAATTACACGGAGATGGAATTAGACGTTGAGACGGTCGCTGCAGAAACACTTTAAGGAAATTATCATACAGTAGACTGGGAGAAAGCTCATTACTGTGGACTAATGTAAGCCGGCCCAAAGAGGGCAGTCCAGCAAAGAAGAATGGGACAGCGTGGTTTATCGAGGAAAAAGTTTCACTGATGCTGAACCAGGGGCTGTTACATAGGGATGGGTACCTTTCACCGTTGAATTGATACAATACTTTTTTTGATACCAGGGAAACGATACGATACTTTAAACGATACCCATTTCGATACTCATTCACAAAAAAGAATATACATTTTTATATATATATATATATATATATATATATATATATATATATAGAGAGAGAGAGAGAGAGAGAGAGAGAGAGAGAGAGATATACTTCCGCAGTGCACGTCTACGCTCCCTGCACTACGTAAGCCGCGGCAGACCAATCCAGACGGCTTACGTAGTGCAGGGAGCGCGCGTAGACGTGCACTGCGGAAGTACGATATAGCACTGTTTAGGCTCGAAAAATGTACTAAATGACCTCGTTTCGAATTAATTATGGACGTTACCCGCTCAGGACACTTGGATTACAGCGGACGAGCAGTATGAAGGAAAATAGGCACGTTTTTGTGGACTTTTATGGACCTTTTTCTTTCGGACGCCATTTTCCCCTGCTAGATGGAAGTTTGTTGACAGCGAAAATCCCCCCGGACCTCCGGCTGCATTTGAGACATCAAAAAAGTGCTCCAGAGTGTTGCTCAGCATGAGGGTGAGTAGAAAATGAAGGCATATCATTCTTTGGGTGAAATATTCCTTTAAAGTGAGTCGGTGCTCGGTAGTACCGACGTGATTGAGTCGGTACCAAAAAAAATACTGAGTTTGGTACCCATCCCGAGTTGTGCAACTGGTCATGAAAAGGCATCTGAGTAGAGTTTAAGTTGTGCAGTACAATGAACTGTAGTTCAGCTCTATTTGTACACTTATTTTGTCAACTACTGTGCGAGTAGACTTTACTGCTGAAAAAAAAAATAGTCCCAACAGTCTACTGTTTTGGGTCTACTCGTACTACTAGTTAGCCTGTTATGCTAATAAAAGGGCGGGGAAAAGCAAAGTCAGGCTTCCCATTAGCTTCCAAAATATCAATCAAATCAATCAAACTTTATTTATAAAGCACTTTTAATACATAAAATGTAGCACAAAGTGCTGTGAATTAAATTAAATAAGCATATAAGAGTTCAGGATAAAGCGGAAAACCCCACCCACTCTCCACACAGACAGTCACTCACACGCACACACGAACGAATAACAATAGTCCTCTGCAGAGATGATGTGAAAGCTTGGCGATCACATGATTCAACACAGAGCCAGACCACCTGGGGTTCATCAGGGGTTTCTTTCAATGTCATATATAAATAATAAAGATAGTAATTCTGAGGATTTTTCAGGTTTCTCCTCATCACTGCAGTCAGGACCAGGTGAAATTCAGTCTTTTAGCTTGTAAAAAGTTATTAAATTATAATATTAAAAATGTATATCAATACTGAATATCTCTACACCAGACTTAGGCAAATCTTAAGGAATAGTAGGTGTTAAATTGTGATTGTATTTCTGTATTAATGCCTTCATATCAGTCAGTAATATGTTCCCTCTTTAGGAAAAGTCCCAGACTGATCACACAGTTTAAAGCCAGAGTCTGTTCTCCACTAAAACATGTTGGAGATGTATGACTATCAGAGAGTTTAATCAGCCAAAAACGCTGGCAACTCCATCCTCAATACATCATGATACCCTTCCAGACTCCACTCAGAGGTTAGCCAAGTCATTTAATAATATTTTAATGGTTTTTCTTTCCCAAGAATCTTTGTCTTTAAAGGACATTTAGCACAAGAAAGAGGCATGAACCAAGAGACGGAGAGGGGGGAGTGAGAAAAGATACAAATGTCATTAATTTACTTGAAAATGTTACACTCTTATGCAAAAACAACTATATTTATACACCTTAAATGAATATATCAGTGCTCTTAAATGTTTATTCACTGCCCTTAACAGTTAACTTAAACTAAAGAAACTGTTTTGACCTGCTGCATTACCTAAAGTGGCCAGAGGAGGGTGCCAACATGCTGCAAACACCCATAACCATGTACCGTTAATTTTTTTTTTTATTCTTACATGTGTTATTTCCTTTTTTTGACTGTTGCGTGCAAAGTGTCAGGCCTGGCAGACTTCGAAACTGGATAATGCTTTTATAAAAATAAAAAAAAAATGTCTAAATGTGGATCTGAATCAAATTATCCTTTCTTTTTCATCATCATCAACATATAGGACCTGCAGGACAGGATCTGCTTTTAAGAAGGAAAAAAAGTGGAAATGCTTTATTTTTATTCCCTCTATTTTACCACAACTTTGTATCCTTGTTGAGTTTTTAGATAAAACTTTAAAACACAAGAGAGGCATTGGTTTTATCACATCTTGTCCGCTGAGACAAGGACATCGAGTGACAGCAGACAGAAAGTGACACTGATAACAGCAGAGGGAGGGACAGGTGATTAAGTATTCATGTTTGAAGCTGTTCTTTCCCAACGTCAGTATTTTATCCTAAAATGTGATGATGAGGGTGATGAAGGAGGGAGCTGATGGGGTGTAAAGAGGTGTTGTTTTTGGTGTTCATTCAATAAAGACTTTCTATAGAAACTTTAGGAGTTTTGTGGAGGTTTCTCTAAAGAAATAAAAACTGAGCTTTTACTTTCAAAAGCTAAAGTGTTAAGAGCAACTGAAGTATCTTTACTGTCATACTCCAACCTTGCAGTGCAGCTGGATCCACATGGTCAATGTCAACATCTTGCCAATTTCCAACCCACAAAAGTTGTGCTCGGCCCAAAGTGGGACGGCCCAATCAGCATCCTTCAGAGCAGAAAGAGGTGGAGCTACGAGTGAGATGACAAATAAGCGTAGATGCTAACAGCTTTGGTAGCATATTTATCATGTATAAGCACATTTCTTTATTAAATGAAAATTTAAAAAAACATTTCAAACTTCTGAATAGTAAGGATATTTTGCTCCACATCCAACATGTTTTCATGAGTGTTTATTTTACAAAATTATCTTTATTATATTATTATTATTTTGAAATTTGATGTCAATGTCAGCTTTATTTAAATAGCACATTAAAACAGCCAGTAGCCAACCAAACTTCTTTATAGTAGAAATGGCAGACATAATAAAAACAGTTAAACAATAAAACTAAATTGAGCAATGAAAACAAAATCAATAAAAAAAAACAGTACAGTATAAATAGTATAGTAGGCACAGTATATGACCCTCTGTGCCTTTTCCTCTGATTCTCGTGGTCTATGGTGAACTGATTGTTGATTTTATTCTGCTTTGTTCTGCCGTTGTTCTGTCTGTTAAAGCTATGGTCTACGATTTGGAAGCTTTGTACATATTAATAACACCGTTTATAAGGCTGTTATGGTCCTATGGTCCTATCTACACAATATAAAGACCAAAAAGAATGAAAAAAATCCATTCAGTATATCCGCTGAAAAGCTGCATACTAGCTGACCAATCAAGCCTAAGAACCTGCGACTATTAATTGGTCCGTGAGTTGGTCTGTGAGTCCATCCAATCCTCGTCTCCCTCGCTACGCAGCGTCATGCCCATGGTCCCGCCTCCTCCCCTCTACCTCCGGTGAGCAGCTAGCAGCGTTAGCTACTGAACTATCATGGAGCCGGAAAAGCCTAGCGCCGAGACCGGCCGCCTCCCTCTCCCTTGAGGGCTCAGCGGAGCTCTGCCCAGCGGGTTGAGGCCTGTTAGCGCTAATGGCTAACGGCTAACGGCTAACGAATAGCCTCAGCCGGCTGTCAGACCTTCAGCATCAACCGTTTCGCCCCTGGTTGATCAGGTAATGGCTTTGTTTACTACAGTGGGAGATGTCTGCTGAATAACTCTGGTTAGTTTGTGCCTGTGGGCTAATAACTTGCAGGGGAGGGGGTTAGCCTGTTAGCCGCTAATCGTTTGCACTGTAAGCTGAGCTGGGGAGGACAGGCTGAGAAAGATAAATCCTCCCCCGCACTCGGCTCCGCTCTGGCGGCGCCAGACCCGCATTGCCGCCGGTCCAGTTGAAATGGCTACTGCTGTGTGTTACAAGGGGGATGTCTGTCGTGTTTGATACTTTCAGTTGAGCTGAGCCGTTTTTGATTGAGTTTGCTGCTGATATATTATGCTAGTCGCTCAGTCCGAGGGGGCTTTATGAGGCGACACGAGCTGGGGGCGGGATCTTGGGACACGGAGGGGAGAGGTGAGGGAAGGGGGGGCAGGCTGCGGTTTCAAATCGTAGACACCAGCTTTAAAGCACATTGACTCTTACAACTCTTATATGTAACATGAACCTTGTCAAAGACAATCCCTACAAGTAAACTTCCGAGGAGGGCAGATTTCGCCAAGTTTTACTAAGTATCTATGACAGGAGTCACTACCCAATCCATACGTATTTCTATGTCTGAATCCATCGCATATGTATCTATATCGCTGTCACGGCTCGAGAGGAAGTGACGCAGTTTTCGCGCATGCGCAGTACAAATCGGGTAGCCGTACGGATCGGGTAGTGACAGGCTCTTTCCCAGATGGACTAGTGAGACACTGAAGGGTCCATCTGGTGTGCCAGACTTAAGCTGAACATCTTCAGCTGGTTTGATTTCTTATTCCTTAAGTCGTTCAAACCACTGGTCCAACGCATGATTTTCCAGGTCTGCCTGCAACATGAGACCTTTAACTGCCCTTAAAATGTTTTTTTGATTTGGGTTTGGTTCAAACATCAGAGATCATCAGAGCATCAACCCTGTGCATCAGGGGAATTTCTTACTGGAATTGGAAAAGAGATCTGCTTTCCAGAAACAAATGATGCAACTGGACCAAACAAGAGTTCTTATTTTAAATCTTTGAGTGAATCTAGCAGGTATTGCCATTTGTATAAGACCATGACAGTATCCCTAATGTCTTTGTGCCATATACTCTCAATTTTTTTAAGAACATCTGACGTCTCTGGAAGTAAAAACTGGTATCCATTAGGGCTGAACAATTAATTGCAAATTAGATTAAACCGCAATATGGCTTGTTGCAATTTTCAAATCGCAGAAGGTTCAATATTTTTAGCCCAAAATATGTTGAACATTTTGGCATTGTGATGTAGTTTTTGCAATTTCATGCCTACTTTTTACCTCTATTCATACACTTTTTTCCCACTTTTGGATCATATTTACCCTTTTTAAACCCAGTTTTTACAACTTTATGCCTATTTTGCCCCCATTCATCTTTTTTTGGCCACTTTCAGAACCATTTTTGGAATTTTTACATGGTTTTTGAAATGTAATTTCAAATTTAATTCCCAATTTTGCTGCCATAATCAATTTTCCTAAGCCACTTTTGGATTAATTTGCCAATTGTTCCCAATTTTTTTGCAGTTTCATACCTATTTTACACCTATTTATTAACCTTTTTCCGCTTTCATACCATTTTTACCCAGTTTTTACAATTCCATACCTATTTCCCTTCTGTTCTTCACTTCTCCACTTTCTCTCCAATCTTTTATCCCTAGATTAATTTAATGTCATATTGGTTTTGCTATAAAAAGATCTACTGCTTATGTTTATTTAAGAATACATACAATGAGGAACATTAAAACAATTGCAGAGTAAATCGCAATATTGGGGGAAAAAATCTCAATTAGATTATTTTCTCAAATCGTTCAGCCCTGGTCTCCATCACATCCCCAAACATGAAGCTTTATGAATCGGTAAGTTTAATGTCTGCTCTTAGTGCAAATATAAAATATTTGTGATCACTGTAAAGACCGAAGAGTGTTTAAAAATCCCAGAGTTAAGTGAAGACATCAAGAGAGACCCTGAGAAACACAAACAACAAATAAAAGACATAAAAACTGAAGCGTTCACTTCCCGTTAAATCAATTTCTCCCCCTCTGAATCTCAGTTTAATGAACATGGATGTAGTTTAAAGTTGCACACACACCTCAGAAGAGTCAGAATGCTCCGAGTGACTTTGTAAAGTACTAATCAAATAAATTGATGTTGGCTGGCATGGTTTAGAATTAATTACAGCATTAAACATTAGCTAAGTGGGGTAATATTACAAGTTTGATAGTGTTTAATTACTCCGCTGTTAATGATTCACGGGGCGTCGGCCTCCGTCACAGAGAGGAGAAACCACGGACACAGAGGAAAAACATCTGCAGATGAACTTCAGTATTTCCTGTGCAAGTGGATTTTTTTTTCACCATTTTCAGTCTTAATGTGGTTCACGCACAGGATGACCCAATAACATCTTTGCCAACATGAGAATGCATGTACGCTTAAATCTATGAAAAGCCGTTTGGACATAAATTTGATAACAGTGATATTAAGTATTTCAGCTCTTCTAGTACTCAAATTTAGAGTTTACTTAATTTTGGTCAATAAGTGCACAAGTAGCCCTAAGTACTACTACTTAGGGCTCGCTATCGATTCAGATTTTCTGGATCGACTTGATTCGATATTAAAGGTCTCAAATCGATTCGATTTACGATTCGAAATGTGTTCAGTCTGTAAAAATAATGCTGTAAATGACTTTTTGACCTGGTACATTATTAAAACTGTTTTTACATTAAGAACTGAACCCAGAGCGTAACATTAATCACATATCATTGATATACATTAATGCATATTCTGCAAGTTACTTGTTTTTTGTCCAACTTTTCTTTTATGCTTGTTAAATCTGAAATATGTCCAAACGTCAACTATTAAACTCTCCGGTGGTGCCCCTATAGTGCTACTCGCTTCCACCATGTTTTTTTGACTGCTTGCAGTAACATCTCACCACATCTTGTTCAGTGGAAAGCAGAGTTAAACTCAAGACTAGCAGAGTTGATACCACAGGTTGCTTCTCAGACCGTCCAATGAAGAAAAAACTACCCAAGTTATAAGATCGATCTTTGGATTTTATGGATTGATTATGAACCAGTCAAAGGGAAATCGATTATTATGTATTATCGATTAATGTTCACTATTACTACTAGTAAGATGTATATGCTAATAGTTTATTTTAAATATTTCCACGCATACTGTTTTTGGTCTTCTAGTAGTACGGAAATCATCTACTAGTAGACAATCTCATGTCACTAGTTGTGATGATAGACTTCAAAAATGTTACTAGCAAAACTTTAAGTTTTACTACGGTACATGAATATAAAAAGCTTTTTCTAACTTGATAAAGAGAAAACCAAAGTTTGAAGAGGACGATTGCTCACCTATTTTGACAGACTGTACAAATAGAAACATTATATCCCGTATTCATCATTTCTGTTCGACAAAATGCTGCCAACTTCTACACACTACACCTTTAAGGCAGTTCTGTTAGTAAAAGTGGTGCAACCTGACACTGGTAAAGTGTACCTAATAAAGTGGCCGTTGAGTGTGCACCATAGCCTGGTGCCCACACAGTGAGGAGGAGTGTTATGTGAGTGTTTGCTGTATTCACTTTAGTCTCCGGCTGACGGCACTGGTGTGTTATCACTCAGATGAATGGGGATGAATCTCTATTGTCAGCAACACACACACACACACACACACACACTGGAAACACACACTGCCCATATCCAGGACACTTTCCTTGTCAACAGCTCAGAGGATGACAAATGAACGCTCCATTATGAACTGTTCGCCACTGTGTGTGCATGTGAGTGTGCGTCCGCCGGCTGCCCTGATAGATGGTGATTTATTAGGCAAAACAAAACACACAACACTGAAAGCAATCACATCATCAGGACGAGGGAGAGGGGGGAGCAGGGATCAGCAGTGACCTCATATATAATCAGTTAATGTTTGCATTTTTAAATTTGTTTGATGGAGTGTTCTTTTGACTTTGCAGCCTCTGCACAACTATGAAAATCGACTTTAAAGTCCATTCTTGTGCCACTTTAACGCTTAAATCCAAGCAGAAGGTGACCAACAACGAGCCAAGAAGAGCCGATTCCAGCTGACATTAGGTAAGAATAGGGATGGAAATTTAGAAATCTGAACAATACCAATGCCATGAACAATTCTGTTTATTGATTCAATTCTTTATCAGTTTTCTTAGCAACTCCTTTTGGACAAATTAGTCCTGAACAGGTTCTGAGAGGCGAAGATGTTCAATCCACTACATATCCCGGACGAGCCCCCACTTATGTTACATTCCGGCTCGTCAAGGGGAAAGGGAAGAAACATAAAACCAGATTGTGAGGTTTTAGGTGTTAATTATTACAAGAAGCGAGACTGAACAATAATAAAGTTACTTGTTGACAATATTAATGAGGAATGCTTTCTTCAAAAATGTATGTAATCAACATTTTGATAATTATAGCCAAATTTCATATTCACTGTTCCAAATTTGCTAACCACGCTGAGGCACATAGTGCGAAGAGGTCACTTCATGTGATTAGATTAGATTAGATTAGATTAGATCAACTTTATTGTCCTTTGCAGGATCACCAAGTGCAATGCAAAGCGTGGATGCAGTGGAGTAAAGCACGCCCGCCACTGGACTCTAGAGCAGTGGAGAGCGTTCTCTGGAGTGACCAATCACACTTCTCCATCTGACAATCTGATGGACCAGTCTGGGTTTGGAGGTTGCCAGGAGAACCATACTTGTGGGACTGCATTGTGCCAAGTGTAAAGTTTGGTGGAGGGGGATTATGGTGTGGGGGTGTTTTTCAGGAGCTGGGCTTGGCCCCTTAGTTCCAGTCAAAGGAACTCTGAATGCTTCAGCACACCAAGACATTTTGGACAATTCCATGCTCCAACTTTGTGGGAACAGTTTGGAGCTGGCCCCTTCCTCTTCCAACATGACTGTGCACCAGAGCACAAAGCAGGTCCATAAAGACATGGAGGACAGAGTCTGGTGTGGATCAACTTGACTGGCCTGCACAGAGTCCTGACCTCAACCCAATAGATCACCTTTGGGATGAATTAGAGCAGAGACTGAGAGCCAGGCCTTCTGGTCCAACATCAGTGTGTGACCTCACAAATGCTCTTCTGGAAGAATGGTCAAAAATTCCCATAAACACTCCTAAACCTTGTGGACAGCCTTCCCAGAAGAGTTGAAGCTGTTATAGCTGCAAAGGGTGGACCGACGTCATATTGAACCCTATGGATTAGGAATGGGATGTCACTAAAGTTCATATGTGAGTCAAGGCAGGTGAGCGAATACTTTTGGAAATATTGTGTATTTGCAACAATAGCAGAATTTTTTTTATAAGACCCATGAAGAACAGTAATAAGGGATAGGAACTCAAAAGGTTTTTACTTCTTCCTCCTCCTTTTCGAGCATGTATAATTACTTTATTTCTTTTTTTTCATTTATGTGGATGGGATGGCATTTTTGTTTTTTATTCTTTGCATACATGTTTGAAATAAAATACATTCAATTCAATTCAGAGCTTTAATGGACAAAAATGAAATTAAAAAGTCCAGCAACTGAGAAGCTTAAAGATGCTATGAGGAGTTTCTAAGTAATTACAAAAAAGTCTTACTTTTAGATATATGCCTGATGGAAATACACACTTTAAGATGAGTTTTATAGCATCAAAATAGGTTATCTATAAATGCTATTCCTTAGCTTCGTGGTCGGGTTGGACAGGGCTGGACTGGCCTGGATACTCAACTTCAGGAACAAGACAATTAAAATAAAACTAGAGCAAATTTATATTATTCAGACACGTCTTAGAGCACCGGGCTGTAAGTAGTGTATAGCCGGCTACAAAACTATGATACTGTTTTCGGAAAATTGCTTGTTGTCACACATCAAAAACTACCGCTACGTAACTAGAAAGAGATACATTACCTCGTCGCTTTGCATCCTGCAAGTTGTTGAAAAAAGAAGTTGTAAAGCAATGCAGAGTTCTGAGGAAGGTCCAAGCTGCATTTATTAGCATCACAACAAACATACGCTTTGGCTTCGTGGTAGAGAAGGATAAACTGATCCTTTTTCAAGTCTGTCATAAATCAGACACTGAGGACTCAGAGTGTGTGTGTTTTTCACCTCCTGAGAGATTCTGGAGTAAGAGATCCTTCACTCAAATCGATTCTCTCTCTCTCACCTGGACGTCCCAAATCACTAAACCTTCTCCAACTTGCTGACTTGTTAAACACACACACTCCTAACACCTCGCCGGTGTGTGTGTGTGTGTGCATGCCATGTTTCATCGTTCATCTTTCACTTTTTTATTTCAGCTGATCCCCTCGCGCTCTCAGGAGGAGCCACGAGGGCGGGTGAGGTGCATTCTGGGTACTTTATGGGGGGAAAATGGTGGAAGCCAAATCACACGTGTTAAGCCTGCAGAGAGGATGGGACACACTCAGACACGCTCACACAGATGTTCAGGCTTAGACCAGTCTGCAGGGTCTCAGGTCAGAGCGTCGTTTCAGCGAAAATTTAGATCCAGAGAGCAGACAGGGTTTACCAGGCTGAGACGCAGGGGCTCAGAGGAGGCTGTGCACAAAGAAAAACAAACTCTCGCTCGTTTATTATCATGTCAAATCTGCAGCTTTCATCATGTATTTAATTTATAATGCATTTCTAAAAACAGGCCCAATCAGTGTTGTTATTAAGGCTGCATTTCCTGTTAGCCACCACTAGAGGGCCCATCTCTGTCCTACAAACTGTAAAACATTAAAAATGTGACAAAAGGGGAATACATTTTCACTGTTATCTACCCTAGCATTTTGTCATACACATACTATATTTTATTTCTATTTAACAATCAGTCTACAGTACTAGTACATAGCAAGAGTTGTTACTTCCACCAAGGAGGTTTTGTTTGTTTGTTTGTTTGTTTGTTTGTTTGTTGGCAAGGTTGCAAAAACAGGACAGATTTTGCTGAAAATTTTAGGAGATGTTGGTAATGGTCCAACTTAAGACTGACAAGATTTTGGTGGTGATACGTACATTTGTCTGCATTTAAAAAAAAAAAAAATAGAAAACCAATTCCAGTTGAGAATTGCTCCATCAAAGAATCAATATCATGAGTCTTTTTGCTAATCAATTCCCATATCAATTCCTTCAGGGTTCAGAAGTGTCAGAATTGTGGCTTAATTTTTTACAAAAACCTTAAGTGAGCTGAAACACCAGCAACTTGCAGAAGCAGTTATCTCTGCTGTGACGTGTGTTTGACATTGTTGACTCTGAAAATCTACAGGCCAACATTTGCCAACACGGAAAATCTGCAGGAATCAATAAGGGAATCGTTAAAGAATTGGATCGATTAGTAGGATTGTTAAGAGCATCATTATTAATAAATTCTTATCAATTCCCATCCCTAAAAGTTTAACATTGGACGGAATTTTAGAAAATCATTTCTCTGCCATTTTTTAACAGATTTGCTTCCAGTTTCACAGGATAATATGAGGACCATGTCTCTGTCATCAAGCTAAATTTTATCTGGATATGATCCATATTGATGTCACAAAAACACATTGAGCTTTATAATGGGATATCCCATTTAAGACATCCAGTAATTCATATAAAATCAAAATATTAAGTGATGTTCAAAAAGCTTGTTGTGTTCAAACAGGACAACAACCTCCATGTATGTGCTAGTTTTGGTCTGAATATATAAATGTATATGTCTTGTTGGTATCAGTATTAATTAATGGGTTTTACTGTACTTATACTTTAATATTTTTCACTTTCTTTTCAATTTTCACAAATGGAATGTTGAATATTGGCGCATTGTTCATTCTAATACCTCAAGTATCTTTCTTTTTTAAGCATTAGCTGAAAGTATTAGCTCTGAAATATCAGACAAATACAGTGTATGTAACATTGTTAATCTTCTTAATCACATATTTTTCATTATGTTGGGTTTTAACTTAGTCAAGGACAGTTTGCCTAATAAACTGGGCCACTACACCAAAATCTTCATTTTTATATCATCCATAATTAGTACTGTCAGTAGATTAAAAAAATTGAGAGACTAATTAATTTTAACCTGTAATTAATTGATCTAATAATCTATTTTTTAATCTCACCGAAAAAATTGCTGAAAAAAGCCTCAATTTGAGGTATTTCCATTGAAATTCATTTAGATTTGTGGCAGATCAAAAGATTGTTTTCCACCCCACAAAAACTGAAGCACAAGAAGCCCAATGCATAAAAACTCTCCAGCTTTAACGGACCAATCAGGGGACAGAGGCGGAGTTGCAGATGTGACAACAGGAAGTGACTGCATGTTTGAAAACAACAGCGGCGTGTAAAAGTGATCTGCAGTTTAATCAGAAATGGACTCGATTTCTCCTTTAAAGGAGGAGAAAAGAACGTCACTTCGAGCTTTCTTATGGCAAATCATGATTTTGCTCTTCTCCTGACCGGATATCGCTGCTGGGAAAACGAGAGAGACGCGGAAATGCTGCGCTAATAACGCTGCGCCGTAGTCATGGTTACCCTACAATATCGAATACGCTCTCCTCAGAAGTTCACCAGGAGAACTTGGTGGGTTTTGTCTTTGACAAGATTCATGTCACATGAAAGATGGCACATCTATGTGGAATCATTTAATGTAAGGTAAGACAATAGTCTATGGACTGACGTACTGGTAGTTTAAGCTAACGGCTAACAACAGGGTCGAGCTGCTACATCATACTGTGGCTTGATATGATTGGTCTGTGAAGAGTGTGACAAGCGGACTGATCGTCCAATCAATAGCTGCTCTATTATTTTAAGGTTCCACTCTTTGAAAATAACAAAACTGTGAAATGAAATTAAAAATTAGATTAACACAATTAAAGAACATAGCGCTCTAATTAGTCTCAAGTAACACGAGAATTTGGCATCCCTATCTATAATAATATTCCTATATTAACATTTAATAATGTTTACATATTCTCTTGGATATTTAGTCATAAATACACATTTAACACCAGCATTTAATGTTCCTGAGAGTTTTTTTTTTTTAATGTAGAAATGGGTACAGGAGCTTTGGGTGAAGTAGGGCTGAACGATTTGAGAAAATAATCTAATTGCGACTTTTTTCCCTCAATATTGCGATTTACTCTGCGATTGTTTTAATGTTCCTCATCTTATGTATTCTTAAATAAACATAAGCAGTAGATCTTTTTATAGTAAAACCAATATGACATTAAATTAATCTAAGGATAAAAGATTTGAGAAGAAGTGGAGAAGTGAAGAACAGAAGCAAAATAGGTATGAAATTGTAAAAACTGGGTAAAAATGGTATGAAAGCGGAAAAAGGTTAATAAATAGATGCAAAATAGGTGCAAAATAGGTTTGAAATTGCAAAAAAAAAAAAGGGGGGGGGAAATTGGCAAAAAAAATCCAAAAGTGGCTTAGGAAAATTGATTATGTCAGCAATATTGGGAATTAAATGTGAAATTAAATTTCAAAAACCATGTAAAAGTTCCAAAAATGTTTCTGAAAGTGGCCAAAAAAATAGATGAATGGGGGCAAAATATAACCTGACAAGCCAGATGGACAGCTCCATAAATCTGCCACAGAAATATTTCACTAGTCCATCTGAGTAGGAGCCCTTTAAATTTGTTTTCAGGGGCAGAACGCTAAAAAAAAACACAAGCTTGTGATTGGATAATCGTCCTGCTCGTCACATTCATCACAGACCAATCCACATCAAGCAGGGTTGCCTCCTATAATGAAGCAATGTTTTCATTGAATTTTTCATTATTTTTTTTTCTTTTATATAAACATTTTATTTTATTATTTTGTTTATATTGGTTGCTGATGCTGCTCAGTGATTTTTGAAGACTGTATGATGCAAAATGTGCCTGTTTGTTACTTGAAATGGCTGAATAAAGAATTGAAAAAAAAAAAGTAGCATACATAGCCGCTAACTTAGCTGCTAGCAGCTAACGGCCTTATACTATGGTCTTTCACTAAATTGTAGCACACAGATGATTCATTTAACACTTATATGTGACATGAACCTCGTCAAAGACAATCCCTACAAGTAAACTTCTGAGGAGGGCAGACTTCACCAAGTTTTACTAAGTATCTATGAGGACAATAGGCTAATCGGCAAGTCCGTTCTCAACTTCCGGTTTTCAACTTCCGGTTGTCGTCACGTCCGCATTCTACAGCTCTCGCCTCTCTTCCCTGATTGGACCGTTAAGAATTCCGCTGCATGAATTTGTTGGACAACGGAGGCTGTCAAGACGGACCTGCAGGATTTCAGAATCGGGCAGGTCTGTCTGCTCTGCAAGGCTAGGAAAAAAAGGCATAAAATTGTAAAAACGGGGTTAAAAAAGGTAAAAGTGGGGAAAAAGTGTATGAAAAGAGGTAAAAAATAGGCATGAAATTGCAAAAAACTACATCACAATGCCAAAATGTTCAACACATTTTGGGCTAAAAATATTGAACCTTCTGTGATTTGAAAATTGCAACAAGCCGTATTGTGATTTAATCTAGTTTGCAATTAATTGTTCAGCCCTATCATCAAGGTCAGATATTTCCATCAGACTGTATTTTTATTTATTCCTGATTACGTTTGTTGACTTTTGCGTGTCTTCTCATCCCTGTAACAGTACAAATGTCGTAAACACAGATTAATGCCTCCAGCTGATTTTCTTATATCTCCTCCATCACTCTCTCATTCATAAACTCCTCTGAGAGCTCTAAGAACCTGAAAATCTCTCCTCTGTTCTCCCCAAATCTCACAACAATGGCGCTCTTTGAACGCTCCGAGTGCGGGCCCCTGCCGCCGATAAGCCCGGTGTCGAACGTCCAAACGCAGAGGCCAATCCCTGCCTTCCCAGTGCATTATGGGAGCGTGATAAGGACACAATGGAGGAGCACTTTTATCGTGTTTCTCATGCTAATACGTCGGCGGCTGCTTATTCCTTTTGTCGGGAAGATTTCATTTGTTTAGCGTGTTAATGACTCGTGCAGAGCTTCAGGTGGAGTGTGTGTTTGTCGGTGTGCGTTTTGTGTGTCTGTGCACTCGCTCCGGGCTAAATCTCATCTATCAGCCAGAGAAGTCCTCCGGGTACAAGGCTGAACAAAGTGTGTGTGGATCTTGAGGGCTGTTTGCTTCATGCTTTTGTGTGAAACAGACAAATAAATATGAATGTGTGTTCGATCTCCACAGAAAGTATTAACAGTTTGTTGGAATCTGGTTGTATCTGTTAATAAATCACCTTTAACGGGTTATTAAATATCTTATTTCCAAACAAAAAATCAACATAAATGAGAATATTGTGGTTTTGTTGATTATTTTGTATTGTAGTGCTTTCTTTAATAATAAATTAAATAAATGAAAAAATCTTAAGCAGTGTTGTTTATTTCTGAATGTCTACATGTGTAACCATGATGTATCTGAAGCATGGGTCTGGACTGATGCAGGAAAGTTGATCAGCAGCTCCCTATCCAGCATAACATTGGACTCAAATGGCATGCCAGCAGATGGATGAGTTTTTTTTTTTTTAATAAAATCATATGGTAGGTGCATTTTTCCACACACAACTAAAAAAAGTTACTTTAAAAAGAAAAGGGACCACCATCTTCTGCTTTTCACAACTTTATAAACTGGATCATCTGATTCTATTTAATTCAGCAAAGTTTTAAATAATTCTTGGAATTGTTTTAGGGATCCACAATGTGATTTACATGATAAAGATCATTGTAGAAATTGCTTCAATCCTATTTTTGTCAGATACAAATCTGAGAATTCTTCCAATATTTTGTATGTACAGGCCTGATCAAAATCTTAAGACCAGTTGAAAAATTGCTAGAATATGCATTTTGCACATTTGGACCTTAATGAGGTTTTAAATAGATGTACAATATGCAAAAGCAAGAAGGGGGAGTGTGACAAAAAGCACTTTGAAAAAGTAATTTAAAAAAAAAAATGAAATAGGCTGTTTATCAGCTGATCAAAAGTTTAAGACCACAGGCTATTAAAGCCAAAATCTGCTCTAAATGTTCATTTTCTGTCAGGCATTCACACGGTCATGCCCTCCTGATGGCTAAAGCTAAGAAGCTTTCTCTTCTTGAACGTGGTCGGATCGTCGAGCTGCATAAGCAAGGCCTCTCGCAGCGTGCCATTGCTGCTGAGGTTGGACGCATTAAGACAGTCATTCTACATTTAAAGACTTTGATCAGGTCTTTATATGTGTTAGTATAAAGTTTGTAAAATTATTCTCATTTTGGTTTTTATTTTAAAATGTAAAAGCTCACAAAAGCTATATTTTTGGGGGCAGATTTGTAAAGAGCAGGTTTGCTCTTTTAGGTATTTAAAGGAACACTCCAACATTTTTATTTGTTCTTGTGTCTTGCCTAACTTCCAAGTCCATGACAAGCAGATAGACTACCTTTTTTTTTACTGTGCAGCCAGAAACAAGGAAGACAAGGCCAAAGCTCGCCCACTGCTTGTTAGCTTAGCTAAAACACTGGGAGTCTATGGGTAGTGTTAGCCTGCCTCTGCCTACAGTAATTAGATAAGCTCTTCAGCAGCTCAAAACAGTCCTGTGTTGTTGTTGTAACTCGTTTTCCCCCTTTTCTTAAATTATCTTCTACTTTCTTCATATTATCTTCTTCTACTCCAAAAAAGAGGCTTTGCTTTATTGACCTACTTCTGCGATGGTTTTTGCTAGAGATGTAACATTCGCAAACGACTCGAGTCTTTTGAACTGCTCTTTAAAGTGAATGAAGAACAGTAGTTTTGAGAGAGCTGTTCATTGGTGAGCCATTATTAACTGCTAATGTAAAGAATTGAATGTTGAATGAATATTTTCTTTGCCGACCAAACGCCTCAGTAAGCACTGAATGTCAGGACGAAGGCTCCACTGCACCTCTCCTTTTTCTTCTTCGTCGCCACTACTTTCAAACAAATACGACATGTCGGCTCGTCGGTGTTCATGAGCTCACACCTTGTTCATTCTGTTTAAAACCAAAATATTTCCACACTTGGGCTGTGGCATTCAGCTTAGGAACTGTAGCTTTCGTAACATCATTCATATTAGTGTTTGTTTCCATGTTACTCCTCAGAACACTCACTCCAATTCTCTCCATGTCTCGCGAGTGGCCCCGCCTCCCCCACAAAGATTGCATGAATGACAGATGCTCACTGCGCTATAAATCCGCTATGCCCCCCGGTGTTGAGAAAGTTGCACAGAGTGTGCCATCTTCTCATTCAGCCTGTTTGGTAGAAAGAGAGGAGGAAAACAAACATGCATGCACGAGTCAGTTTATCGAGGCTGGCAAACTTACTGAGGACGTTTTTATTATTCGTGCAGTTAATTGATTTATTGATTATCGTGACAGGCCTTAGTGTACCTAATACTGTGGCCGGTGAATTTTGAGTGGATGGAAAAGCAAAAAAACAGAAGAAAGGAAAAGAGGAAGGAGGGAGAGAGAAGGGTGAGTCAGGGGTGCGAGGACCCTCTCTCCACTGAGCACTAATATACGAGCCTGCAGCCATAATAAAAGTATATTTATTATAAATATCCTCCATTCATTTCTCCAGCAGCGTTTACAGCCAGCAGTAAGCGGCCATTTTAATACCGCCGCTGCTCTCCAACTTTCCTCAGCTGAAGGAGCGCGCTCACCGTGAGGGGGTGAGAGAAAGAAATAAAAATCATCTTTGTTGTTTTATGGAGCAGAAATAAAACAGAACCGTCATCGCTTCCTGCTGAGATCCTCCGTGGTACTAAACTCAACTTTGGACGGTAAAAGCTTTCAGAAATACAAATTTAGACAAGAATTAAGGCCAATAAAGTCCTGCTGCATTTTCAGAGATGGATTCTTTCATGCTTTTCCCCGTTAAAGAGGCTTTTTGTTATAAATATTTACATTCTGTAAAGCGGCTGGAGGGAGCTGTCTTCATTTTTCCTGTTTTTGTGTCATATTTGTAAAAAGTTAAGCCCTAAAAGTTAAGATATTCAACCATTTACCCTGATTTATTGTTTGCTCTTACCCTGTAATGTGAGCCACGGGAGAGCTTCGTAAAGCCGCCTCATAAACTGATATTTTGGACATGTTTGTGGTTAGAGTTGTTTTCGAGGAAGGTCAGTGGTGGGGAGGGAAAAGAGACATCATCCGTGATTTTTATGGAATAATTTGCATTTTATCAGTGTGATGGCAGCAATATGGGCCAGTCTTCATTTTGGGGAGTATGTTATCAAGTCAGAGCTTTACACAGCAAGTTTGAGAACATCATGGCTGACGTTTGGTGGGAGGCGGGGCACACCCTTAACCAGTCACCAGCCGAGTGTAGTCACATATACCGCTTTCACTCTAAAATTAGCTGGTCAACGCAGGTTTTTTTCAACACAATAGCCTACTAACAATCAGCAAGTGACTCTTTTCTCACTGGCAGCAGACGAGCTGTGTAGCTGTTTTTTTTCCTCTGGCGCATCAAGCTGATGTCATCATGTTGATGACATCATTAACGTGATGAAACACAACCAGGTGAACAATGGAGAGGAGCATGGAGGCCGTGGACACGGTTTTCTTTAGTTTGCACTATTGTCCCTCCTTAAAAATGTACAAACTTGCGCTGATGATACAAAGGTGTATGGAATTTGTTGCTGAGACAGCAAAGAGTCCTGTTCGCTACAGACAGCAGGTGTGGTATTACACTGTAAAAAAAAAAGTAATATAACAGTATTTAACTGTCTATTTTACATGTTTTTCTGTATTTTCAAAATGTCAATTAATTCACAAAAATAAACTGTGACTTTACATGTCAAATGTAATATAACAAGAAATTACTGTAACTGTGAAAAAACACAATATTTCTGTTCTTTTACAAAGAAACCCCGTTAGAAATACGAATATTTATTGATAACATACGTTAACAAGTGTATTGTAATTTTAAAAATATTTTCTGTTATTTAAAGGAATAAACTGTAAAATTCAACTTTACAACTCTAAAAAAAACTTTTTCTATAAAATAATGTCATTAAGTGGTGCTGGTTTGGCGGAGTGGTTAGCAACCAGGCACCTCACTTGGTTCTGCTGGTCCAGGTTCAAATCCCGCCTGTGACCAGTTTGCAGAGTGTCTTCCCCTACTCTCTCTCCCCCTTTTACAAGCCTATCCACTGTCTCTCTCCTATCAATAAAGGCACAAAATGCCCAAAAATATACATAAAATAATAATAATAATGTCATTAAAACCAACTATTAGCGGCACATTCCTGTAAATTTAAGCATAATTCTTCGTATTACAATATCGATTTACCATCTTTATGGGTAATTTAATTGTTTTTTAACGTTAAATGTTTGTAATTAAATGTTAAAGAACCTTAAATTAAGACTAAATCTTGTTAAAATTACAACCACAAACTGTATTTTAATTACGGAAAGAAACTGTATTTTTATGAGAAAGCATTTTTCTGTTATTTCACGGTATTTTTTGGTGCCCCACCTGCCGGAAAATTACTGTTTTTTTACGATTTTTTATGTTTTTTTACAGTGTATGCCATGAGTACGTTACTCCGACGTCATCCGTAAATTAGCAGGTGTGATACTTCCACTGAAGCGGTTTGGAGGCGAGCCGATTTAAACCCGTGTCACTTGTGGGGTCAGTCGACCCAGGTCGAAATGCCAATTAAACCCTTTCAGACTGCCAACAGGAGCCGATTGTTACCGGGTTTAAACCATTCATGCTCACACTCACACCTAAGACCAATTTAGGCCTTATTTACACGACCACGTTGTCACTAGACATGGAAAGTTTTTCTCCAAAAGCCTCCGCGCTCACACGGAGACGCAAGAATGACTGAAAACGCTGTAGATTGCATGCCAGGCCAGTAGTTGGCAGTACACATCAATCAATCAGTCAATCAACCTTCATTTATACTCAAGAGATCATTGAGGGGCATCCTCATTTACAATGATGTCGAGTCAAGTCCAGAGGAAACTGAGAGAGCACAAAACAATAAAACAGACAAACTTTAACAGAAGGGCCATTAAAATCAAAAGACCTGTGATGATGAATATGACAATAGGTCACACTTAAATAAAACAATTACACACGTAGGGATGTAACGATATTAAAATTTATTATCACGGTTGTCATTATTATCGCGGTATTGTTGCAGTGTGCTCAAAATGTTAAAAAAGTACTTTAACACAAAATTGAAATCATTAACCCCTTTAATATTATAATATAATAACACTTTTTTTGTCTTTTTTGTCAATAAATGTGTCTAGAAATGCCCTTTCAGTACATTTTTTACCCTTCTTTCATTAGAAATAAAAGTAAACAATTCTAGCAAGTATTTGTCATTATTACGTAATAAACGCTTAAACTGTGTGTAATTACAAGAAAAGAAAACAACAGATTTGAACTTTAAACGGGATTTTGTTTATTAACAACTGAAAATGAACAACAAATAATCTATTTTATACCTATATATACACTCACAGATTTTAGTTTGCCTGCAGCATTAGTGTCCATGTTATAGCTCGTCATATTAGACCAGTGATTACCAACCAGGGGTACGTGTACCCAAAGGGTATACGCGTACCGCGAGAACACTGCAGGGGGTAAGTGGAAAAATTTAATAATTTATTCCCAGCTTCGAAGTACTGAGTTAAGCCTGTCTATAGGATTGTATGTGTGTGCCACAACTAGTTTTTCCTGCAGCCAGGAAAATCTGGATAAATAGCTTAAAAATCCTGTTGCTCGAAATTCAGAAGAGGGTTAAGAGAAGCCTGAAGAGAAACTAGTTTGAATGTTCCTGGTATTTGAAGTTTAAATGTCTGTTTAAGCAGTCAAATACAACAAAGGCAGGTTGATTATTTTGATTTTGCATGTATTAAAGAGACTGTGAGGAGTTTCTAAGTAATTACAAAAAAGACTCACTTTTAGATATATGCCTGATGGAAATACACACTTTAAGATGAGTTTTATAGCATCAAAATAGGTTATCTATAAATGCTATTCCTTAGCTTCACGGTCGGGTTGGACAGGGCTGGACTGGCCTGGATACTCAACTTCAGGAACAAGACAATTAAAACTAGAGCAAATTTATATTATTCAGACACGTCTTAGAGCACCGGGCTGTAAGTAGAGATATATAGCCAGCTACAAAACTATGATACTAAGTTTTCCAAAAATTGCTTGTGGTCACACATCAAAAACTACCGCTACGTAACTAGAAAGAGATACATTACACAAGAAGTTGTAAAGCAATGCAGAGTTCTGAGGAAGGTCCGAGCTGCATTCATTAGCATCACAACAAACACACGCTTTAGTTTGTGGTGCATTCAAGTAGTAGTCAGAAGTAGGAATTTCTGAGTTCCAAGTAGGAAACAAAAACTGGAATGTCCCCCGAAGTCAGAATTTCCTATTGGGAACTCGGTTCCAGCGGAAAATAAAGTGTCTGTTGTAGTGAACAACGTGGTTAATATCAAACTCTGTGAGAACACTAAAAGAGTCCCATGAATATCCAGGTTCCAATGTTTTTCTGGATATTCAGTGCCATCACGCCTCACAATTACGCATACACTAACGGCAAAATACGAGGGAGAAAAAAATAGAAAGCTTCCGAGTTAATAGATAAAGATAACAGATGTGTACGTCTCTTCGAATGGAGTCCTACATAACAGTGACTGTCCATTTCATTGATGAAGACTGGAAGGCAAAGAGTCTTGTGTTGAGAGAAAGAATGGATGGAAAGAGGCGCGCACAGGGGAGAAACACGGCGGGGGGGGGGGTCGATTGGTCGATTTTTGGTTGACAATTGCTGTGTTTTAGTCGACCAGCAATTTCTTTGGTTGATTACAGCCCTACAGCTAACAATAGCCTGGTAGATCGGCATGTTTTTTCGGACTTCATCTGGAACGCTGATAAGTCGGAGATGATGTCACTCCCAGTTCCGAGGTTACTGGAACGCAGCATTACGACAGTCGCCGCGCATGCTCATGGGTAGCAGGGTCTCAGTGTCGGCGGAAACAGATACTCCTCATAGTTCCTTTAATATAGATTAAATAAAATATTAATGAAAATATTTTATCTCCTTAATTTGAACATTTAGTTCTCAGTAATTTTCTTCATTTTAACTCAAATTCAACATATTTATTATTATGTTGAATTTGAGTTAAAAAGAAGAACATTTCTGAGAACTAAATGTTCAAATTAAGGAGATAAAATAAAATATTTTCATTTATTAATCAGTTGTGTTAGGTTCTGCTTTAGAAGAATCATCAACACGTATGAGTCAGGGGTTACTTATTAGAGGTGGAAGAAAAAAATCGATTCATATAAGTATAAAGATTTTTTGTTTGATGATTTTTAAATCGCCAAGCCACTTTTAAATGCAGTCCAGGCTATTGAAGAGAGAGTATAAACAGCTGGTTAAAATATATTGCTGAATAAATCCTAAAAACAGACTCACATGTGATGTGTATTTTTCCTGATATAGTCTGTAGGCATCATCATTGTTCATCTTTTTCACTGGTGTTAAAAAAGGTAACTAAAGACTAAAAACCTGCAATATCGTAGAATAGTAATTTAAATCGAATCGGTACCTAAAAAATAATAAAAATCGAATCGGGAGAAAAGTCAAGCATCTTAGCCTTGATACTTATGGTATGACAAAAAGGCTCAGGGAGTACACAAGTCAAAAAAGGTTGGAAACCACTGATATAAATAGTAAACAGGACAGGACCTAGTATGGAACCTTGTGGAACACCTTTGGTAACACTTAAAAATACTGAAGAATAGCTTCTAAATTTAACAGATTGACGTCTGTCTGATAAATAGCTTTACTGGCATCTTGTTGCCAGTAAATTACTGTAACATTTAGAAAAACCCTTTTACAGTTCACATCAGGAAATGAAAATGTAAGAAATCAGACCTTCATCAGTTCTCAGTGAAGCATCAGGACCTGTTTGAGTATCAGTGTGTTTACAGCACGGCTCAGCTCGTCCTCTTTTATTTTATTTGTCTTTAATTCGCCATAAACGAGGATGTGTGTGTTAGTCTGCCATTCTCTGAGGAAAGCCGAGCATGTCAGCGTGTTTGTGTGTCTACAGGAACATTAATTGAGCAGCGATTGGAATGCAGCGCCGCAGCCCGCTGTGAGTCCCTACGAGGCTTTAACCGCAGACACACACACAGAAAAGTCCGGATACACGGGAACACGCACACAGTCAGTCAGACAGAGTGGTGTTCCCTCAGGATCTCCTCGTTCAGCGGCGGTGACCTTGACAAGAACAACAAACTGCTCGCTCACCCTCTCTCTCTCCGTCTTTTTCATTGTCTCTCTCCCTCGATCGCTCTTTTACGCCTTCATTAACAAATCTTTATTTTTCTTCTCCTGTGATTTTTTGTCATCTTCCCTTTTATTTGATCCTTTTCATTTCTGCCTGTGCAATATCCTTCTTCCTTCTTTATTAGTCTCTCTTACTCGCTTCCTCTTACACTGAAAGCTGGTCAATAATGCTGCAAAAACTCTGATCTTGGCAATTTAAAGGTGCTACGAGGAGAATCTATTACCGGCAACATTAAGACTCTGCTACCCATGAGCACGCGTGGCGACTCACGTAATGCTGCCCTCCAGTACCCTCTGAACTGGGAGAGACATCATCTCCGACTTATCGGCGTTCCAGTTGAAGTCGGAAAAAAACATGCCGATCTACCAGGCTATTGTTAGCTGTTGTCAGCACGCCCTGCGTTGTTGTATGAAGAATGTGATTATCACTATGGCAGCATTTTTGTAAATATAAGTCTAACAATACTATGTATACAGCTGATCTAGAGCGACACACCCCAGTCAGAAGTGCAAATAAATGGATTATTACAGGAGCTAAATAAACGAGGGAATTCAAGAGGGAAATTCTGATTGATTCAGGAATATATATTGGCACAAAAAGGCAGAACTTGATTCATGTCATTTTTGTGTCACTTGGAGTTTTTTTTGGATTAAAATTGTAAATCGAGTTTTGAGGGGAAAAAATTGTGGATTTTATTTTCAGGCCATATGTCCCAGGCCTACTGTCCTTAGTGTTAAAGGGTGAATAAGCATTAAATTCAGCTTTTAAAAGTTTGAAAATCTAATTCCCATCATGTCAGACAATCTCTTTAAGTTTACCAACTCGGTCTTCTCCTCCTCTGCGGTGAAGCACACACACCGACACGCCGCAGAGATGACAGCAGCTCCCTAAGTGCACATTTCAAGGACTCAACAACTACTGTCTGTCTCTCACCTTTGCACACTGGCAGCCTTGTAGCTAAAGCACCAACACACAGCCGAGCATTAAGAGTATCGTGCAGCAGTCGGGGAGCTGTCAGCACAGTGAAGTCTCAGGGCTCTCACTCGTCTGTCTGTTCATGTTAGAATATTTTAATACAAGAGACCTCTCTGGGATTCAGCGAGCTGAACATGAAACAAATATCAAAACACAACATAACATAACAATGCACTTCAAGAACTGCCTGGATACCCACCACTGTGCCGGGAAACTCCTAAAACGGACAGAAGAGCTGGTTTGTGAACAACTCAACTGTCAATCCTTCACTTTGCCCACTTTTACTAGAGTAGGATTATCAGCCAAATATAAAATTACATTATAAAACTGAGACTGTTGGGAGTCCTTATCAGCCTATAAGGATTACAAGTGGTACTAGTGAATATTTTGTCTACTAGTACAACAGTCCGCTAGTAGTGCTCTTGACACTTCACTAGTAAAGCTAATGCTGCGATCTAGGCAACCCGTAACCCGTGTTTTCCCACCTGTAACTCGTGATAGTACACTGGAACAGCAGTCAAACTCGTACCCCCTTTGTTGACCCGCTTCTGTTTGACTCAAATGAGAAAGTTTATGAAGCATAAATACTCTAAGTCCTTCCATTTTGGTTTGTTTACATTTCAGAATTCCCTACTCTTAAAACGAAGTTGTAATTTGCCTGGAATGCAGCATTACTCGCGAAGTGGTTGACCAAAATTGGGTACATTTACTCCAAATTTCAGTACAAGCACAGTTAAACCATGGTCGATATCACAGATTTAAATTCACTGATGAAGGTTTGGTCTAAAGAACGTGCAGCTGAGGTCAACGATCAATCATGATTCAGCGCAAGCTAGCAGCACAAACATGAACGATACAGGAAAAGCTGTGGCACATTGTGCTTGATTACGCTTGCATCAAATATATATGTATGTATATACACAATATTCTCAGTATTATTCAACATTATTTTACAGCATCTATTTCCTCATCTTTTCCATTTTTTTACATTGAACAAACATATAAAAAAACTCATGAACAAAGGCGGTTTACACAGTATGCTAACAGGAAAAAAATATATAATAAATTTAATTATAGTTACTACACTCATTTTGTGTCAGGGAAACAAATTTAATCCATTTTGCCCAAATTTGGTCAAACTTAACTTTTTGAATTCTCAGGCAGTGTGTCAATTATTCTACTTTGTATATCTCAAAAATGATTTGTAACTACAGTAATATTATAATGTAACTAATTACTTTGAAATGACAGTAACAAGTAATGAATAATACATTACATTTTTGAAGTTACTTGCCCAACACTGCTTGTAAAGCACTTTGGTTGACATAAAATGTTGTTGTAAAGGGTTGTATAAATAAAGATCATTTACATTTATGCTGCAGTCTCTGACAATATATTTAGAGTTTCTAGGAGCGCAAAGAGGAGACACATCCAGCTATAAAAAAGATTTTCTACATAAACCCTAAGACGGTCACCTTATCGGACAATAGAGACAAGGCCGTGGGTTTTCCCTTCAAATCAACGCCCCAGTTGGCTTTGTTTTTTTCCAATCCCACACTATGTTCCCCTGACAGGTGCCTAGTTTGGAATTGTTTTTTCCCCTCTCCTCTCCTCCTGTTTTCTTTTCTGCAAGCACTTTGAGTTACATACAGTTGCATGAAAAAGTATGTGAACCCTTTGGGATTACTTGGATTTTTGCTTAAATTGGTCATAAAATATGTTCTTATCTTTATCACCAGACAAATACAGTCTGCTTAAACTAGTACAGCACAAAAAATTACAAGTTTTCATGTTTTTATTCGACACAACATGTAAACAGTCACAGTGCAGGGTGGAAAAAGTATGTGAACCCCTAGGCTAATAACTTCTCCAAGAGCTAACTGGAGCCAGGAGTCAGCCAACCTGGAGTCCAATCAATGTGATTAGATAGGATGTGTTGGTTAAAGCTGCCCTGCCCTATAAAAAACACACACCAGTTGTGAGTTTGCTGTTCTCAGAGGCATTGCCTGATGTGAACCATGCCTCACACAGAAGAGCTCTCAGAAGATCTACCATCAAGAATTGTTGACTTGCATGAAGCTGGAAAGGGTTACAAAAGTATCTCTAAAAGCCCTGATGTCCATGTGTCCACGGTAAGACAGACTGTCTACAAATGGAGAAAGTTCAGCACTGTTGCTACTCTGCCAAGGTGTGGTGGTCCTGTAAAGATGACTGTGAGAGCACAGCACAGAATGCTCAATGAGGTGAAGAAGAATCCTAGAGTGTCAGCTGAAGACTTACAGAAATCCCTGGCACATGCCAATATTATTGTTTACAAATCTACAATACTTAACACATCACACAAGAATGGAGTTCATGGGAGGACACCACCAAGGAAGCTATTTCTGTCAAAAAAAACGAAAACATTGCTGCACGTTTGAAGTTTGCAAAAGAACACCTGGATGTTCCACAGCACTACTGGCAAAATATTCTGTGGACAGATGAAACCAAAATGGAGTTGTTTGGAATGAACACACAACGCTATGTGTGGAGAAAAAAAGGCACAGCACACCAACATCAAAACCTCATCCCAACTGTGAAATAAGGTGGAGGGAGCATTATGGTTTGGGGCTGCTTTGTTGCCTAAGGGCATGGACAGATTGCTGTCATCGACGAAAAAATGAATTCCCAAGTTTATCAAGACATTTTACAGGAAAACTTTAGACCATCTGTCCACCAACTGAAGCTCAACAGAGGATGGGTGATGCAACAGGACAACGACCCAAAGCAAAGAAGTAAATCAACAATGGAATGGCTTCAACAGAAGAAAATACGTCTTCTGGAGTGGCCCAGTCAGAGTCCTGACCTCAACCCGATTTAGATGCTGTGGCATGACCTCAAAAGAGCGACTCACACCAGACATCCCAGGAATATTGCTGAAATGAAACAGTTTTGTACAGAAGAATGGTCCAAAACCCCTCCTGACCGTTGTGCAGGATCTGATCTACAACTACAGGAAATGTTTGGTTGAGGTTATTGCTGCCAAAGGAGGGTAAACCAGGTATTAAATCCAAAGGTTCACATACTTTTTCCACCCTGCACTGTGGATGTTTATATGTTGTGTTCAATAAAAACATGAACACTTACAAATTTTTCTGCAGTATTAGCTTTAGCAGACTGTTTGTCTAGCGATGTGACTTAGATGAAGATCAGAACACATTTTGTGACCAATTTAAGCAGAAATCCAAGTAATCCCAAAGGGTTCACCTACTTTTTCTTGCAACTGTATGTTGAAGGAAGAGTGCTACATAAATAAAGTTTGATTGATTGATTGATTCTTACACTTATTTGGACATTTAAGAGCGAAAAACATCTACTTATTGTGCCTGTTAGCTGACATTTTTGATTTGTGTTGGGCATGAAACAGCTTATTCCCCTATGTTTCCACACAGCAGCAGAGATATACACTCCTGTCTGAACTCTGAAGTCCATTATCAGAAAGGTGAAGTTGAATTTTGGGGACATGCTGCCTCCTCCCTGACAGCCGTGATTTCTTCTTCTCTGTATCTGAAAAACAACCGGGAGCGTGTGCCGTACCGTCTCTTTTGGCTCGGCCTGATTATGTATGAGTTGTCTATTAGATAGGGATTTAGGGAACATGAGCTATACAGTATATCAGGATATGATCGGAGGACAATCTGCGGGCTTCAAACAGAGAGGGGGGACGCCGGCTGACGGAGAGGCTTCACTATCTGAAATGACTGTTTGTTTTCAATTTCACATTCCAGCTGATTTCCTCTGGATCGGGGCGCAGAGAGGTTATTACCGACGCACAGCAGCCTGCAGGAGCCCGGGAGGAGAGAGCGTGTGTGTGGATAGGTGAGTGAGTGTGTGTTTGTGTGCAGAGATTTAATGTTCCACTAAGTTTATAACTGTGTTCAAAATAAATCACATCTGCAATTTAGTCTTACCTTTCATTCTGTCCGGGGAGTTGGTTTACATAGAAGAGTCAAAACGAGGAATTTTAATATCAATTTAAAGCTCACAGTTTTAGATGAGCTTTGTATTTGCATGATGATTGACAGACAGTTATGAAGATTTCAATCTGAAAGTTAAATTCAGGATGATATCGATACAAACTCTGTTCAGTCGACGTGGAAGTGTAGCCTTGCAGAGCAGACGGACCTGCCTGATTCTGAAATTATGTATCTCCGACTTGCTTAACGGCCCAATCAGGGAAGAGAGGCAGGAGCTGCAGGCAGGAAGTGACTTGACAGGAAGTGAAGTCACTTCTCCTTGTACAATATGCTGGCTAATGTTGGTTAGCCTGTGGTCATCATGGTTACTCAGTTAATCCATTCTGCTCTCCTCATAAGTTTACTTCGTAGTGATTGTCTCTGACGAGGTTCATGTCACATAAAAGTGTTAAATGATTCATCTGTGTGGGATAATTTAATGTGAAACCATAGTCTTAAGGTAGTTAAGGTATCAGCTAACGGCTAACAAGGGCAAACAACAGTTAGCTGTTGTTAGCAGTTAGCCATGGCGGCTAACAACAGCTAGCTGCCAACAACAGTAATGGCCCTTTTCCATTAGCCCTACTCTACTCTACTCGCCTCAAGCTGCTTTTCCACTAGCTCCAGTCGCCTACTCAACGGGGTGCAGTGTCGCTGAGTGGCTCTGCTGTGACATCATTTCTAGCACGACACAACAATCTGTGGCTTTTTGTCACAAACCGAGTAAAAAAGGAAAGCAGAAGAAGGCTGCAGGTGGTAAGAAGAAATACCCCTTGAGAAGCACAGGAGAGTTTTGGAAGCTATACAACAGAATGAAGCCGAGGACGAAAGCAATCCAGCTGCAAAGAAAAGACGTATGAGGGTAAGCTAATGGTAGCTACCGCTAGCATGCTAGGTCGTGCCGCTCATGACTTATCGATGACGACATTGTCTGACCAATCAGTAGTCGGCAGTCGGTGACATCATCTTTTAGTATCGACTCAGCTCGCTTTGAACCAGAGCGGAGTAGGTACTAAAACTAGCTTGTTTTAGGAGGTACCAGGCTTGTGGAAACACGCTGCAAATCGAGTAGGGCTGAGTAGAGTAGGACCAAGGCGTGCTAGTGGAAAAGGGCCATGAGCTGCTATGGCTAACGACCATTAACTGTTGTTTGCCCTTGTATGCCATTAGCCGCTACGTTTAGCCGCCATATATGCTAGGTCATAGCCAGTCTGCTTAATATGGATTGGTGTGTGATGAGTGTGATGTACCGAACGATCGTCCAATCACAAGCTGATGTTGATTTTGAAGGCTCTGCCCATAAAAACATTTTCAAAGGGCTCTTTCCCAGAAGGATTAGTGAAATATTTCCAATATGAACCTGTCCATCTGGCGTGTTAGGTTAGTGGAAACGACTTCAATGCAACGAGTTGAGCTGCCTGTGACTCTCACACACCTAGGTTGCGTCATCAGGTGGTGTTCGATGGCTTTTCTCTTTTCAAAATCTACCGATTGCGCCTTTACAGTTGTGACTCCCACTCTGTGGAAGGCATTACCTTTTCCTGTTTGGACTGCCAATAGCCTCCCCACTTTAAAAACACGGGTTGGTTACTGTTTATTAGGGCAGGACGATATTACCTAATCTCAGTATCACGATTACTTAATGGTCCTCCCTCAATTACGGTTAATAAACCATTATTATATGCTATGCTGGAACAAATTGGGGGTGTTACCAACGGTCGTCTAAACAGTATTCCTGTAGTATTTACACTTAATTTCTTTCTGATCAATGTCCTCTGCACAGAATCCAAAATGTGCCCAAACAACAGAGACAGGATTTTTCTTGGCTACAAGGTCGTCTGATAAATTAGCGCTTGTCTCCTCCATGTTGGTGGTGCGTCCTTCGCTCTTGGCGAAGGTGAACATAGACTATTTAGAGTGGGCGCAGTCACGTGACTCACACAAGGAAAATGATCAAAATAATCATTATGAGTAAAACAGCACTGTGGTTTGGTTCATGCCCAGAATATAAGCATTATTTTGTACAGTCTGCACCTTTATACCAAAGGAAGTATCAAACCAGAAAAAAGACGTTTACTGTAACTATTTCCAAAATAAAATGAGGTGCAAGACCAATCGATGTAAAATTTGGAGACAAGCAATCCACAAATCCCAACCTGCAACACCCTTAAAAATCTCTCAAAAGTACTTAAAATGAAGTACTTAAAAATATAATTATTCATCTTTTATTTACATATTATGAGAATCACACAAAAGTTAATCTGCTGCAGTGATTGTAACAGACAATATGCATTATTAATCCACAAATTTTCATATTTGGTCCATAAAAATGATATTTTCCTTTTCACATTTTTAAGCACTACACCTCTCATTTAGGGGAATTTACTGCTTTTTGGTTTCTTGTATCAGAAAATGAAAGTTTTGCTGTTTAAGATTCAGTAGTATTTAATTTAATAATTAATATAAAGGTAATTATTAACTATTTAAGGCATTTAATTGTATTATTTTGTGCATCACTTTAACTTTAAGGTATAGAAGGGTTTGATGGATGTGAATTATGAGCGTTTGAGGCTGCATGTTGTTGTTTTTGTCGGTCTGTGTATAGAGCTGCGTGTGTGTGTGTGTGTGTATATATGTTTGTGTGTGTGTGCGTCTTCCTATCAGTTAGACAAGTCATTATTCTTGGCTGACAGCGCTCAGCTCCGGCTCCTCTGCCAGGTAATGAATTCTCCTTCAGATAAAGAAAATAAAAATCATCTTTAATTTCTCTGCCTCGCTGTTGTGTAAACTCTGATTCTTTACGCCCCGGTGCTCAGGATCCACGCTGCCGCCGCTACCCGCCCGCCTGCCTGCCCGCCTTATACCGCCTCGCATGGCCGGCCTACGAGGCGAGAGAGATGATGAAGGTAAAGCAGACCTTTGGCTGTGGATGAAAGAAACAGAAATATGATGGAAATATGGCAGAGGCAGCAGTGGAGTAGGTGCTGGGCTGCACATATATGATGTGTTCAGAGTGGATTTAAAAATAAACACATTTATGCTCACCAAGATGGAATTTGTATTGATACAAACTGCACGGTGGAATTTTAGTGTATGTAAGGACTTGGATTGTGGTTTGACAGCCTTAAAAATCTCATGGACTGTGTCCGAAATGGCGAACTAACATACTACATACTACAAACTGATGTGTACATGCTGTATACTACATACTATAAGTGTGATTAGACTGCTAACCGTTCACACACTATATTACTAAGTTTCCCATGATGCATTTCAAACCTCTGACAACAAAAATCGGAAGCACACCAGGCTATCAAATATCTCCGTTAATTCGCCACATTTGAAAGTTCAGAGAGCATTTTAGGCGAGAAAGTCACCACGTAGAATACCAAAATGTGGTCATTTGAGCCATAAAACGCACGGATACAAATTTCATTTCGGCATTTCGGACATTCCGTTATGCACGCCCTTATGCTATCGAACAAACTTCCGGGTGGCTCCAAAACAAGAGCCCAATTTACCAAAGTGTTGTGACAGTGTCACCTCACTAAAAATAAAGTGCGATGTAAAAATCAAAAGAGGGAACAAAAATAAACTACTGGAAAAAAAAATGTCTTTGTTCTCATAGGATTATGTGTGTTTCCCTGTGCTAATAAAATCTAATGGGTGTAGATTAAAAAAAACATTAGAAAGTGATTCAAAAGTTTATATCAGGGAGAATGTGGCGTAAGGGAAAAGGGGGGATAATGACCAAGAGGAACAGATGAATGCGGAGGGAAAAAGGTAGAGCACATGCCACAGACTCTGAACAGGCTACCAAACAATACTGAAAGCAAACCGAAAAGATAAAGAAACTACTATTCAAAGTACGCTGTGGTTTTAAGCTGGACAGCCGGTGCTTCTGCAGCTGTTTCGCCAACACGCGGAGGGGAACAAAGGGCTGCCTTCCCGACTTTACCTGCCTCGCTGGATCCCGGTGAGATCGTTCTTTTTTCCTTTACCTTTTTCTGGTATACCAGTGTTCTTTTTTGATGATTGATCTTTTTTCTCTTTTTGCTGGATTTTAATGGGACTTTTTAGCGGAAGATCTCGGTGACCGGATACCGGACGCACCGCCAGACTTTATCTTGTTTAAATAGACTCTTTATACTCTTTATTATTGACAGTTTTGACTGATATTGTATTTTTCGTTAGAGGGAACATTTTAGTTTATTTAGAAATTACAAAGATGCCGTTTTGGGAGATATTTTGTGTTTTTTCCGTTTATCTTTATTCAGAATAAGAATATTAAAGAACGCACCCGTAAACTAAGAATAATTGTCTCATTTGAGTTTTTGTTCAGGAGTATTTCTGTGTTCAATCTGAGCATTTATCTTGTGTATATATTTTTTTTTTTTGGTGTTCACCCAACAATTAACTTTAGCCCTAAGAGTTTCCCCCGTTGAGTTTATACGCAGTGGACATAGTCTGAGCGTTACAGCGTTAAGGAACTTAAAGGAGATAATAAAAGATGCGTTTATTTTGAAAACGGAAAGTTTGCTAGTGGCGGATTTTTAGCTGAATCCCGGTCATAATGCATGCCGCGATGCATTATGGGGCGTTTGAGTGTGACTAGTATGCCCATCTCGCATACTTAAATTTTTTCCGGTATAGTATAGATCCGGGTATTTCTCGCACACTCAATCTTTTCATACTGTCTAATGTGAGCGCACTACATACTCATTCTGACGTCAGACTTAGTATGAGTAGGACGTTAGTATGCCATTTCGGACAGTCTGACCTAAACCTTCAATTTGGCATTTTCATCCATTGGATTTCATTTGCACAAATGCTGCACTGGCCCCTTTCACATGGGTAGTTTTCCTCAATCTGACTGAAATCGATTGGATTAAGTGAATCTGATTCGATCTGTACACAGAAACTTTGAGTAGAGATCCATGTTCAATCCATGTTTGCATGGCCCCAGCTGAATCTGATTGTATTGGTTTTTTTGACATGCGCTGAAGGTCACTCTGCCACTACCTGCAAATGTGTAAGAGAAGAAGAGTTGCACTTCCTGGGCACGCTCTGCGTACATCACTACGTACTACGAAGCACCTGTGCTGACCGTCTCCATCAACCCAATCTGCTCCACTCAGCCGTTTACATGAAGCATGGAGCGGATTATCAATCGGCGTAGACTACCTTCCAAACAGATCCGGGTGAATCCGATTGGCTAAGGTGTTTGCATGAGACATAAATAGGATTTTTTTGACCCATGTAAACGGGGCCAGTGTTACTAGAGCAGGAGGACCCTACCTACATAAAAAAACAACTGTTTTATCATGTGTTACATGTAATAATTGCCTTTTTCTGTTAAATTTTTGCCTGTGCAGAGTTTACTTTATCACCACTACTGCCAGTAAGAGCCCTTCCAGCCATACGTACATAAAAACCTCACAAAACTGCTGTACATATGTTAAAGCTAGGGTTGGTAATCCGATTTAGATACACTTTTGTAATACTGGTTAAAATGATCTTTATGATCCGCAATCAATTGATAGTATGTTGTTAAAATAGAGCGAGCCAGATTGAATGGTGTAGCTTAGGGTAAATGTGGAAATTTAGTAAGGTAGATGCTCAGTTGCTTAGGGCGGGCCTTCTGCGAGTGTTTCCCACAGCAGGAATAAACCTGGGCAATCGATGTGCTCAGCTCACACATCAGTCATCAGTGTGAGCTGGGCTGATGTTTCTTTTTATTGTCGACTAGTTTCAAATTAATAAGATGTTTTTCTTTCCTCATCAGGAAGTCAAGCAGTCTTGTGTGTCTAGACTTAATATTGCTTCAAAAAAACCAAATGTGTTTATTAAAAAAAAAAAAAAGGACAAAGTAATGGACAAATAAATTCTACATTTATATTATGGTGGCACATACTGGCAAAAACTAGCAAAACTTACAATCAGACGAGGTCCAAGTACAGAACCCTGGGGAACTCCCCTTAAAATTAACATATTATAATTATACCCATGTACAGAGCAGACCATAAAGCTGCTAAACAATAAAAAGAAGCAGAGTTGGTGTTTATCTTTTTCCACACGTGCTGAAGCTCAGACAGCAATGATGGATACGTCGTATGACACACACACCGCAATAAGCCCTTCGCCACCCGAGCCTTTAATTTACACCTCAGGAGTGAACGAACACACAAACTAACACCAGCTCACACACACACAGCGGTCCCTGATGCGTGCTACGTTTGTTTTATGCTCCATCTGCTCTCCCTCCCTACTGTCCCATTACTGTTAAAGTACAGCTCAGCTCTACGGGTGCAGACAGGGGACAAAAAGGACGTTCAGCAGCAGTCTGACATCTCAATACTCCGAGAGACGCCACAGTTGGATCGAACAAAAGGGGGCAAGAGGTGATGGATTATGATCAAGTTTTATTATCTGCTGGAGTTTTAGAAAGATGACATAAAAGAGGACAAAAGGGGGAATAAAGTGTTGTGTGTCCATCGTGGTGTATGATCACCTCAACGCTGATAGTCAAGCTTTTACTTAAATCCTTTTAACATCATGTTTAGTTTTATTTTCATTTGTCATTGACTCTAACAATGTAGCGCGTTACTTTGCACCGATGTCAAGCAGCTGACACAGACAGGAGCTGCACCGCTAAGAGACAGACGAGAAAACTCGATGCCTGAGTTGCCAGATCTGCTTATTATAAGCGACTTTCAGCTTCCTTTTCTAACTTGCATGTGTGTATTGGCAGTTGTGGGTTGCAGTTTTTTGGGCTTGTTCCTATTGTGCAGTTGCTCATTTGGGCTTGTTGTGCCCTCAAACCATCAACATAAACCCAATTCAGAAGTTATTAAAGTTATTTTATCCCATCCTAATACAAATTTAAATTTTACTGTTAAAGTGATGTTTCCACCTAAAATAAATCCTTATAGCCAAAATTAAAGTGATTTCTAATGTGTCCACCATTGTTGACATTATAATAAAGCTGTAGAGGATCAAGATAAAACTTAGATAAACCCTGACATGTCTGTTTGGTTACAAAAATCAAGGTTAGACAGACGGTTTAGCAATAACTGAGTTATAAATAACAGCAGCCCCTCCCTTCACTTCTGTATAAAGAAAAGGATGTTCCACCTCCAAACAAAAGGATGTTTAATAAAGTAAATTAAGAGAAAAAAAAAGGAGAAATATGACTTTGACATTGAAATGTAACATGGACAAAAATGAAAACAGGCTTCATGTAGGTTTCTGTCTTTAAAAATGCTTATTTCAATCCAAAATCTGGCAACACAGCTAGCTGCAGCAACGGTGAGTCTATGGAGTTAAAACTGGAGTTTTCAGGATGGAAGTAAAAGAAGTAAAAGACAAGAACACACATGTGTAGTGTCCATTATGTCCCAAAGCAAAGTGTTTGTCTGTTGTTAGTAAATCTAAAATCTAGAGACCAAAAACAGCGAGAACTCCGCTGATGATGTCAGAGCTGCTGCAGCAGGTAACAACAAGGAAGGAAAAGTAACACATCAGTTACTTTACCTGGTAACTAATTACATTTATGAAGGAGTATTTCCATTAGTAATTCAGTTACTTTTTGGGGAAAGTATCTAGTAACTGTAACTAATTACTTTTTAAAGTTACATGCCCAACACTGCTGATAAAACATGCAAATGTATGAATACAAATTTAAGACTTTAAATAAATACCGGTACATAAATAACACCCAAAGTTAACAGTATTATGGCAGACTCTACTCAATATCATTCATACATTTTCATAAGTCCATGGAAAAGAGTAATGACAAAATACTATGAAAATAATGCTCATTTGGCCTCTCGTGGTGAAAAAAAATATTTTAACACAAATTATTGAGTTCAAGCTCTTTTGGTTGTTTGTATTTTGCCACTCGTTTGCTTGCTAGTGCTAAGGATAGCAGCTATTGTTTGGAGTTGATTACACTTTGATGCTTAAAAATGCCACTTCATCATGATGACCTGTTATTGGTACACATATTTCGTGTCTGTACTGATTAAGTGTTATTTTAATGTGACCTGTTAGGACTGTTATCTGGCTGTCTAACCCTACAAAGAGCCGAAGAGTCAAATTACTGAATATTTGCTGCCAACTAGTGGCAGGAGGCTGAACCACAACGCAAAATAATTATCTTTCAATAACTGAATACTAAAATGCAATAATATTGCATTAACTGTACTGATACAGCTTTGTGCTGAGAAATATTGCATTATATTGGTGTAATGATCTTACATCTTTTCCTAATATTATCATCAGCCTTTTGTCGTGTCTTTTATAAATTGTGCTGTTAAATGATGAAATAATTGTCAAAAACAAGAAAGCAGGGAAACAAAGGAGCATGAAGATTTGCAGAACTGTGGAAAACATGATTTATTTATTTAAATAAGGTGCAAGACTCCCAATTAAAGCTCTATTTTATTTATTTTTTGTAATGTTGAGGTGGTAGATTTGGACACACTGCCTCCTTTTTCTTTTCTTGCTTTCTTTATTCTACTTTTGAACATAATGGTGGGCCACACTGAGGATGGGGCTCCCTAACCGTTGCTTGAGTTGTTTCATGATACAGTACTCAATATCAACTTCTTAATGCTGAAATGCTCTAATTTAAGGCTCAACAACAGCTGATAATAGATAAACGTGATCATTGTTTGTATCCAGTTGGAGTGAGTTTGCTCTAAACTCAAAGTTTAAACTTGTAAACCCTCAGGAGTGCTCTCAGGACAGCGATGTTTTCAGCTCCACAGAAAATGTTCCTGATCTCTGTAAAATCACCTGCAGACGCTCACGGTCACATCCTCACTCCGTTATCTTTTTTGTTCTTCCTCTCCGTTCCCTGTGACATTAGAGATTAATGTTTTAGATCGACTCTTCTCCTCGCTGTGGTTCTCCAAAAACACCTAAACAAGTTTCCTGCTGCTGCCTCAAACGGGGAGGAGATGGTCTGAAGAGGCTGCTGATGAGAGCGGGGACGTTTTCCCAGCGAGGGGGGGAAATGTCAACAGGTTCAAACACCAACATGCATCAGTGTTAACAACAGAAACAGGATTTAAGTTTCCTTCTCCACGAAGAAAACCTGCATGCTCCATTTCACTTTAACCCTTTAACTACCAGCTCAACTGACTGGCAGAGGGCATCAATAAATTCAGGGATATTTATTGTGTTAAAAAACTGAAGAAATCAAATCATTTTTTGATTCCCTTAACAACAAACAAACCAAAAATCAGATATTTTCTTAGTGTGGGACTGAAAAGTTTTAAATGCGAACATGAACGGAGAATGAACAAATATTTGGAAATTATCTATAAATAAATGGCAATAAAAAGACTTAAAATAGATCATTTAAGTCTGACAAACAGAAAAAAATATATTTTACGACGACAGGAAGTGACGTCACTTCCTGTTGTGCAAATAATGGCGGCTAATGTCAGTTAGGCTGTTCTCATCGTGATTACTTAGTTATACTTGGTAAAATCTGCTCTCCTCCTAAGTTTACATCATCTTTGGCGAGGTTCATGTCACATAGAAGTGTTAAATGATACATCTGTGTGGGATAATTTAAAGTGAAACGATCGTCTTGAGGTAGTTAAGCTATCGACTAACGGCTAACAAGGGCAAACAAAAGTTACTGGCCGTTAGCCATAGTGGCTAACAACACTTAGCCGCTAACAGCCTATCCCTTTACACAATTCCAACCCTTGTGATGTGATGTGTTATTTATTTTTTTTACTTTCTTTTACCTACTTCTCTCTCTTCAGTTGAAAAAGAAAAGAAGAACTTTTTTGTCTTATGTCAATATGAACTTGAATCTTAACTTTTATTTTATAGAGTGTAAAGCCAAGTCTTGGATTGATATAAATTCAAATATAATGCAAAATTCATTGTTGATTTATTGGTGTTATATCTCATGTTTTATTGATATACTATTGTAAAAAGATACATAATGTTTAAAAAGGTTAAAAAGTTAATTCATAGTTTGTTTATAAGGCTTTGCTCCATTCTTAAAAAAAATTGCTGGACCCCTTTAATTGTAGAAGTGATGTCATGTGCAGTTTTTTACGTGCCTAGAGGTCAGAGCTGGGTCAGATTAGACAGCTGCAGCCAGACACGGGAGCTCACAGTTTTCCTACCGTGTCACTGGAGTGTATTGTAAACTTTGTTTTTCTTCATTAAACACTGATTTATGAATGGAATTACATCTCCTGTCATTCACGGGGGATTAAGTTGCCGTGTCTACAGCTCAAGTGGTTTTTTCAACGTCCTGAAAGAACGCCACTACATAGAGATATGCCCATGTAGTGGAAGTTAAGCAAGAATTGTGTTTTGCCCGGTTTGTTCCATGTTCTTTTAAGATGTACAATATCAATAAAAGTTGTAAAAAAAAAAAAAAAAAAAAGTTAGTCACTAACAACAGTTAGCTGCTACGTCTATTGGTCATTAACTGTTGTTTGCCCTTGTAAGCCGTTAGCCATTGCAGCTAACGGTTAGCCATTAGCCACTACGTTTAGATGCTACATAGAATAGAATAGAATATTCTTTATTAATCCCCCTTGGGGGAAATTTTTTTGTCACAGCAGCTCACAAAAAAAGTGCAATAATGCAATAACAATAAAAATAGAATAATGATAATAGAATATAAAATTAGAAATTTAAAGAAATATAAAGACATATAGGAAAGTAGAAAAATATTACTATTTACATATTTATATGGGAGCAAGATATATGCAAAGATATGTTCTTGGGAATAACAGCACTTGACAAAGAAAAAATTACAGTGAGTACTGGAATGATGTACAGTACACAAAAAAGGCTTGAGTTTATTGAATGCTTGATGTCATTATGGAGAGAGTTCAGATGTTTGTGTTATGAAGTCTTATTGCAGTTGGGACAAATGACCTGCGGTAACGTTCAGTCCTGCAGGGTGCATATGCTACGTCATAGCAGCGCTGCTTGATATGATTGGTCTGTGATGAGTGTGATGAGCCAAACGATCGTCCAATCACAAGCTGCTGTTGTTTTTGAAGGTTCTGCCCCTGAAAACATTTTCGCAGGGCTCCTCCCAGATGGATTAGAGAAATATTTCCAATATGGAACTGTCCATCTGGCATGTCAGGTCATAAAGCTTACAGACACCGTCCAAACGGAGCAGTACCATGGGGGCAGTGTTGATGTTAGGACCCATTGTGCAGCTCTAGTGTGACACAAAGAAGAAATAGTACTGGCGGAACTTTCTGGAGAGAAACTGCAAAAACAACAAATGCAAAAAAACAGTTGGGAGGAGACTGGAGAGCAATTAAATATCAGTTTGCTGGTAGCAAAGGAGAAGTGGAGGTCTGTGAGACATTTGTTCTTTTGGTTAACAGTAGTGCCAACGGAAAAGTCGCAGAGGGCCTGCTTGGTGTTACTACTTCATAAAAGGCAACCACTCATTTTTTCTTATTATTATTTTAACTGTTTCATTGATCAAATTCCAAAAGACTAGACCAATTTCTATGATCAAAATAATGATTGTGATTAATTGTTCATATCTGTTGATACCAATATTGGTCCAATAATATCATGCAGACTCAGAGTTCAAACACATCCTGAAACATGGTTTGATTTTTGTGGAGATGCTGACGAGGATTTGTGGGACTAAAATGGAGGTCAATGGTGAAGAGAAACCAGAAGAGTGCAGCAGGAGGGACAGGAGCGAAGGGAAAACAGTGATTTATTGGACGAAGGCGAGCGTTGACGGAGAGATTGATAATCAGAAGTGCTTTGCATGATGGGATATCATCGTGGAGGCTGTGTGGAGGACCTGCTGCCCTCCATCAGCGATACCTCAGACATCACTGTGATGCGTTCAGGGTCTGTGGGAAAGTTTGAGGTTCTATTTCAGGACAGGAGAGTCAGACTTCAGTTTGTTTTTTAATTTGTCACCTCAGTTGTTTATTCTCCAGCTCCGTGTGTATGAGCGGTGAATCTCAGACATGTTTCTGACACTAGATGTGATTTTTTTTACTCATTAACTGTACGGGACGTTTGTGTGTTTGGTCCAGCGCTGCCTATTGAGAAACATGAGCTGTTTCGGCGCTCCTGTCTCTGCCCATGTGTTCCATTAATAACGCTATCGATCCACGCACACACAGTAAAAGGCCATGATAATCAGTAACAGAGTTAATACGAGGCTCAGCTCTCAGCGACAGAAAAGAAAAGGTTGGAGACTCGCTGACCTTTATTCTTTAGTTATGAAGCTCCACACACCTGGCTGCACGTCAGCCGGCCTCCCAGGGTCTGTCTGCCCCCCGTTTACCTGTCCTGTGCCCACCTGTTTGACTGTAACCACTTTTACAGCTCCTTAAATATGGTATTATCTGGGCCTATGCCAAAAAAAAAATCAATGCAGCAGAATATAATCTCTTATTTTTGCTGATCTGTGCATCAGTACTGACATACAGGATTAATACAGGCCCATAAACAGATCACATGTGCTCAGTTTGGTCTTCACTCTACTAGTGAAGCTAAAAATGTGACTAGTACTACTAGTGATTTAATAAGGGGGCGGGGAAAAGCAAGCTCAGGCTTCCAATTGGCTTTCAAAAACTGTACAACCAATCAGGGTGCTGGATTTGGTTATAATCCCTCCTACTTCTAAAGACAGAACAAATGCTACTAGTGAAAACACAGCTTTACTAGTAGTACTTGTAACACTAAACAGTCTACTAGTAGAAGATTTTGCTTCACTAGTAATGTCTACTCACGCACTGTTTCACCAAAAACCTTTACTAGTAAGACAAAATGTTAATTAACTACTACTACTACCTGTAAAGTCAAAATACCTTACTATGAAAAGCCATTTGGGCATATAATTGATATCAGTGATAATAAACCGTAGTTCAGCTCTACTAGTCCTCAATTTTGGTTTAGTAGTGCGTGAGTAGACTTTACTAGAGAAGAAAAAAACTGTCGCTAGTGGCCCTTTTCCATTAGCTCTACTCTACTCGACTCTACCCGACTCTGCTCTACTCGCCTTGTGCTGCTTTTCCATTAGCCCCAGTCGCCTGCCCAACGGGCTGCAGTGTTGTTGAGCTGCTCTGCGGTGACGTCATTTTGAGCGCGACACAACAATCTGTGGCTTTTTGTCACAAACCGAGTAAAAAAGGAAAGCAGAAGAAGGATGCAGGTGGTAAGAAGAAATACCCCTTGAGAATCACAGGAGAGTTTTGGAAGCTATACAACAGAATGAAGCCGAGGACGAGAGCAATCCAGCTGCAAAGAAAAGACGTATGAGGGTAAGCTAATTTAGTTTTTTAGTTTAGTTTAGTTTATTTCGGTCACATCAAACATGAAATCTCACCCACAAACACCAAAGTGAGAAGTTACAAAGCAAACAAGTGTTATGTTAGTGCTAATGGTAGCTACCGCTAGCATGCTAGGTTGTCGTGTTCATGACTCATCGATATTGTCTGACCAATCAGTAGCCGGCAGTCGGTGACGTCATCTTTTAGTATCGACTCAGCTCGCTTGGAACCAGAGCGGTGTAGGTACTAAAACTAGCTTGTTTTAGGAGGTACCAGGCTAGTGGAAACACGCTGCAAATCGAGTAGGGCTAAGGTGTGCTTGTGGAAAAGGGCCATAGTACTACTAGTATACTGTTTTAAATCTACAAGTACGACCACTGTAGGCCTTACTAGTAAAGCAAAGTAATCTACTCGTAGGCAATTTTGTGTTACTAGTAGTACAAGTAGACTTTGAAAATGTTACTAGCAAAAACTCAAAGGTCTACTAGTAGTACTCGTAACTACAGTTGTCTACTAGCAGATGATTTTGCTTTACTAGTGAGGTCTAACTGCACACTAATCTGCAAAAAGCCTTTAATAGTAAACAATTTTTTTTCATTAGTAAACTCAAAATATCTTATTAGTAGTACTAGTGAACTGTTTTTAGTATAATAGTAGAACTAAAGAAGCCAAAAGTGTAACTAGTAGTACTAGCAGACCTAATGCAAATGAAGTAGGAGGGATTTTTACCAAATCCAACTCCCTGATTGGTCGTAATATTTTAGAAAGCCAATGGGAAGCCTGAATTTGCTTTCCCCGCCCCTTTATTAGCATATAAGGCTTACTAGTCGTACTCATGAACATTTTTAAGTCTACTACTGGCACTAATAGATTTAAAACAGTCTACTTAAAGCTATGGTCTACGATTTGGAAGCTTTGTACATCTTAATAACACCGTTTATAAGGCTCCTATGGTCCTATCTACACAGTATAAAGACCAAAAAGAACGAAAAAAATCCATTCAGTATATCCGCTGAAAAGCTGCATACTAGCTGACCAATCAAGCCTAGAAGCCTGTAAGGTTCAATTGGTCCTTGAGTTGGTCCGTGAGTCCATCCAATCCCCCGTCTCCCTCACTACGCAGCATCTTGCCCATGGTCCCGCCTCCTCCCCTCTACCTCCGGTGAGCAGCTAGCAGCGTTAGCTACTGAACTATCATGGAGCCGGAAAAGCCTAGCGCCGAAACCGGGAAGCCGCCTCCCTCTCCCGCGGGACCCAACGGAGCTCTGCCCGTGGGTTGAGGCCTGTTAGCGGGCTAACGGCTAACGAATGGCCTCAGGCGGCCGTCAGACCTTCAGCATCGGCCGTTTTTGCCCCTGGTTGATCAGGTAATGGCTTTGTTTACTACAGTGTGAGATGTCTGCTGAATAACTCTGGTTAGTCTGTGCCTGTCCTGGCTAATGACTTGTAGCGGAGCGGGTTAGCCTGTTCGCCGCTAATCGTTAGCACTGTAAGCTGAGCTGGGGAGGACAGGCGGAGAAAGATAAATCCTCCCCCACAATCGGCTCCGCTCTGGCGGTGCCAGACCCGCATTGCTGCCGGTCTAATTGAAATGGCTACTGCTGTGTGTTATAAGGGGGATGTCTGTCGTGTTTGATACTTTCAGTTGAGCTGAGCTGTTTTTGATTGAGTTTGCTGCTGATATATTATGCTAGTCGCTCGTAGCTCTGTCCGAGGGGGCTTGTTGGTATATGAGGCGACACGAGCTGGGGGCGGGATCTTGGAACACGGAGGGGAGAGCTGAGGGAAGGGGGGGCAGGCTGCGGTTTCAAATTGTAGACCCCAGCTTTAAGTACTAGTAGATTTAAAACAGTCTTCTGGTACTACTACTGCGTCACTAGTAAAGTCTACTCATGCACTAATAAACCAAATTTGTACTTTTATTGAGGTATTTTGGTTCTACAAATGGAACATTAAACAAAATTTTGTTGTGGTTTTTGGTTTTTAGTCAGCGTGTAAACCATATTAGTAAAGCAAAGACATCTACTAGTTGATAATTTTGAGTTAGTGGTAATACTGTTGGATCAAAATGTTACTAGTGAGGAATATGAACCAACTTATAATTTTTTTAATCAAAATTACAATATTACATTATTGTCATTTTCAAACAATGTGAATATTGAAGCTCTTTTTTTAACAATTGTCCTTTTACTTTAAATTTGTATCCTCTGTTATGCCATCTTAAACATTATCAAAAGTGAAACTGATTAAGTTTGTTTATGCACATTTATTAATACAAGTTTAAAGGAATACATATCTACTTTGCTCTACATCTCTTATTATTTATCATACTGAACATATTTAAGCTAAATAATTTGTACATGGATGTGTCATGTTTGGGTTATTAAGTTGTTGACAAAGATTCACACAGACTTTTTTATTTTTCTCTGTGAGCCCACGAGGAGACAAAAACTACGACACTAGTCAGGTTTCTTGACGGTTACTCTTTAAAAAAAAGGTTATTGAGAAAAAGTAAAAAGTCAGAATCCTAAAGCTGCAGAAAAAGAGCAGAAACCGTCAAAGTGGACGTGATCTTCAGCACAATTATGAGACAAAAGCCGACGTCGGCCATCTTTCATTAAGCTTTTATCAGCTGCTCATAATGCAGGAGGGGCGAGCAGGAGCACGGCGGCTAAATAATGATTACAATTAAACAACGTTATCATAACCACAAAAAAAAAGAAGCCTAGCCGCGACACATTGAGCTAATCTCCCTCTGATGGTGGATTCATTATAGATAGAAGTGAACCGTAATGACATTTATGATTTAAATATGACCCGCTCCCCCAGCATGAATAAAAATGAGTTTTTTTATCATGTGTACCTGGAGACCAAAGTTTGGCTCCAATCACACAAGTTTCAGGAGGAAGCGTTCAATTTGTGACGCTTAATCTGAGCTGTAGAATAATGAGAGTTATTAATGATGACACATATGAAAAGGATTTAAAAGTGGGTACTGGAGAATTTACAGAATTTAAAGGACAAAACAAAATCATAATTCAGCTCGGACTGTTAAATTAATGCCTTCAACTCTTCAGCGTCTTGAAAACCCTGTTGCTGTAGTAATTTTTATATGTTTTTATTTCATTAATAAATTCAGCTTTAAAGTTTAATCTTAACAAACAAGTATGGCTTTGGTATCTGATAGTGATGAGATGATTTTGCATAAAATTTTTGAAGCAAAATATTAGTTAAATACAAGTAGGAATAGCTGTTTTAACTTTTAACAATACATCAAAATATTTGTTGAACAGTTTGTTTTCAAAGTTTATGTGATTTATTTATTTACTATGCAATTGAGCATTAAGCAGTCAAATTAGCACTTTATATTTTTGGGGGGATTTGCAATACAATGATGCACTTTACACTTTAGCACTCTGCACTCTAACCAGCCCCTTGGCCTAAATGTTTGGTTTTATTTGATGATCAACTATGTTTTCTTTGTTTCATACTGTTTGTTTCGCTTTGCCTTTGTTTTGTTTTGTCTTGTTTTGTTTTTATTGTGTATAAATGTTTCGTACAACACCAACCTGCCAATGGGACTACAGATGGAAATTAGCCACACGGCTATAAACTCACTTGTTTACATTTATATGTTCATTAACATGTACTGTCCCATCTTTTAAAAATAAACAAATCTACACATTTATTTTTACCATTTTCAGTATTTACTGTATGTATATTTTGCAGTAAATAGCTGTCGATTTTATAGTAAAGGCTGTAAATTTGATAAAAATCTGATTTTTTTCCACAACATTTTGCCACTTACAGTAATTTACTTCATAGCTGTTTACAGTAGGTGTCTGCAGATTTTACGATAAAATGCTGTTAATGGTGTGTTCACACCGGACGCGAATTCGCCTCGACGAGCGTCGAGATTACATAAAAAGTCAATGCAAAGGCGCGTCTTGACGCAGATTCGCCCCAGGCGGCGTTGGACGCGTTTGGAGCAGCGTGTTTGGAGCGTCCGGCGCGTTTGAGGCGTCGAGCGTTCAGGCGTTTGACGCCCTCGACGCTCCGACGCTCGAGTTGAAAATATTGAACTTTCGACGCCAGTTCGCTTGACGCTGTGGCGCGGCAGCCAATCAGCGATGACATCCCCCCCCCCTCGACGTCATTGATTTGATGACGTATGACGCTACGTCCCCCTGCTCCCGCTCAAAGCCCTCTGTAAGATGGAGGAGAGGTTTATCTGCGCTGTTTGCTATCATCCGGAGCTATACTATTCGGCGTGTATACTCTACAGAGAGACCAGAACAAAAAGGGAGCAGGCTTGGGTGAAAGTCGCTGAGGAGACAGGTTTGATTTGATGACGTGTGACGCCCCGGTCTCCTGCTCCTGCTCAAACCCCCTCTCAAAGATGGAGGAGAGGTTTATCTGCGGTGTTTGCTATCATCCGGAGCTTTACTACTCGACGTGTGTACTCTACAGAGACTGGAACAAAAAGGAGCAGGCTTGGGAGAAAGTCTCTGAGGAGACAGGTTTTGAAGGTAAGTTCTGTAAATATTCGTTTCCAGCTGGATTTGCCTGCACGGGTCATCACTGAGTCCGACAAGCTTCGCCTCTCTACTGCGCCTGCGCCAGGACGCGCGTCGTCCCTCAGCTTGTCAAAATGTCCAGCGTCCAGCCTCGGGCGTTAAGTGCGGCGCGTCACAGGCGTTACGCGCGTCCATTGACGCCAATTCGCGTCCGGTGTGAACGCAGCATAAGGCTTAAGTCTTGGCTAAAAACAAACAATCCTGTACCCATTTTTAAAGAATAGTGTGCATGTGAAGAAGTATTTATCTATTTATTTATTTATTTGTGTATTATTTTTAATAGTATTAGTTTTTAATAGTAGTTTCAGTGTTTTAATGTGATGTGATTTCTTGTTTTATGTAATGTAGAAAGGCCCAACCAGGGACAGGAGGTGAGAATTAGTCTTGGCTATAAGTTCCACTTCCATGGCATCAGCTGCAAATAGTTTTTTGTGACTATGTACAATTGCAATGTCCCTGCCAAATAAACGAATACAATAAAAAAAAGTTTACAGTGTATAAGCCTCTGCCTTTATTAGTCTACTCTCTTCCCTGACATTCATCTTTACTCATATTTATCTCCATGTATGTCCCCCAGAATCTCTTTAAACTGAGTTTTTTATTGAATTCACATTTGAATAATTTATACAGCAGTTATGTTTTTAATGCATTATGTTAATGTGCACTTTGAATTGTTGTTTTGTGTTTAATATGCCCGACAGGTAAACATGCCCTGATCTGCTTGTTCTTTGTTTTTGACTTTTTCTGTAGCATTCAGGGCACACACACACACACAACCACACACACAGACACACACATGGACACAAGAGGCCTTTAAAACAGACCCATGTGCACAAATCCCCCGCTATAATCGCCTATCAATTTATCTGTTTTCTGCATTTAAGGAGCAGGTACTTTCATCACAATCCACGGGGGTTAGGGAGTGCACACACACACACACACCTACACACACACACACACTCGGAGCCAGCGGTGGTCACATCCAGTTATGCTGACATGGCCTAGCATCTGCTCGGCGGCTCCAGAATGACACCGATTTGCACTTAAATGAGTGGATTTAAGTGGCGCGGCGCCATTACCACTCGGCCATATGTGATCCCAATGTCTTTATCCTGCATTACACCGAGGAGGATGAGAGGGAGACGAGAGGGGGAGGCGGGGGAGAAGAAAGGAGGGACGACAAGAGACGAGGGCAGAGGGGGCGAGGGAGATTAGGACAGACAGCAGAGAGAGAGAGAGAGAGAGAGAAGGAGGCATGAAAAGAAAGAAATGGATCTGTAATGAGAGAGATGTGAGAGGAGAGAGGAGATAGGAAACAGAGAGGAGGGATTACGCCGCGGGAGAGGAGGAGCAGAGGAGTCAGGGAGGCTGCAGACATGACAGAGAATCAGCTGTTTAACAAATTACAGGCTCTGATCCAGACTCACATCAACAACACGCCGCCCATGATTCAGCTTAACAGTTTTTTACAGCTGCTAAAACACAATTAGGCTGCTTTAACAATCGACTTAACAGCAGAGGTGTGGACTCGAGTCAGACTCAAGTCACAATTTTGACAACTTTGGACTCGACTTGACAATATCATCAAAGACTTGCAACTCGACTTGGACTTTGACATTAATGACTCAGGACTTGACTCTGACTTTAGTCTGATGACTTGAAAATACTTTAAATTTTCCGTAAGACTGTTGAATAAAATGTGCCCCTATTCAAAGTATCCGACTAAAGCCCCAGTCTCACATTCCCGTTTCTCATGGTGATTGAGCACGATTGTCATAATCCTGATGAAACGTGCTTTGGTCGTGGTGCATGCGCTACTTGGTCTGGATCAGCGTCATATAGTTGTGGATGAACGGCGGGAAACGTGGAAGGGTCCCAACAGTTTTGAACTGTTCAAAACTGTCGTGGAGAATTGCCGCTCTCAGCATAGCCTTGTATGATGACCAACATTTCCTGAAAATGTCATGACAATTTGTGGAGAACTCGTTGAGTTAGTTGTGAAATTGATGAAAATGTCCCGATCCCACATGGTTAAAAAATATTTCTATTCAGATTCAGATCACCACCAACACTGCCTCACTTCTTCCTTGTGCTATGACCAACATTTCCTCAAAGTTTCTTGAACAGTTGTTAAAAAACTTGTACAGTTATTAGCAAAAACGTGAAGAACTACCCTGTCTAGCACTGTTTAGGTGGGTTTACAGCAAAGGCGACTATGCGACCATAATCCTGTTGCCCATTTAAGTCGTGTTGCATGTCCATTAATACCTCATTTTGTTCCCCGTCACCGTAGCTCAGTGACATCATGTTCGCTAGAGTTTCACCATGATCATAAAATATATATAACAGAATGTAAAAGGGGACATTTTCCTGTCTCCTAACATTGACTTTACATTAGGTGGTCGCCAAGTTCGCTCAAGTCTCATTCGGTGTGAATGCATTTTAAAGGATTCATTTAAGAGCTGGATAAAGATTTTGATTCAAATCACTACCTAAATTGCATCACTTCTTATCCTCTGTCATGCCCAACATTCCCTGAAAATGTCATAACAATTTGTTGAGAGTTTGTTGAGTTAGATGTGAAATTGAGAAGAAGGTTCTGATCTCACATTGTTAAGACATATTTCATGAATTCCTGGATCTACATTCAGATTCGGATCACCACCAATGTTGCATCACTTCTTCCCTGTGCCATGACCAACATTTCCTGAAAATTTTCTTAAAGAGTTAAAAACTTGTACAATAATTAGCAAATATGTGAAAAACTACTCTTACTCACACTGTTAACGAATCATTTAAGAAGTTCCTGTATCTGTATTCGGATTGAGATCACCACCAACAATGCATCACTTCTTCCCTGTGCCGTGACCAACATTTCCTGACATTTTTCAAGAGTTGCCAAGAACTTGTGGAGTAATTACCAAATATGTGCTAAACTCCACTTTTTACACTGTTAAGAAACATTTTAAAAGTTCCTGGATCATCATCTTGATTCCAATCAACACCAAAATTGTACCTCTTCTTCCTCCTGCCTTGCCCAACATTTCCTTAATTTTTCATCAGAATATGCTCTTAAATTTTTGAGTTATCCTGTTTAAAACCTGACAAACGCCTGCAGGATCTGGACCTCTGCAGCTTCAGAATAAAAAGGATCAAACAGTGAAGCAGAATGAAACAGATCTGCTGATGCCTCCAAAAGGCGAGCACATCTCAGGCAGGATTATGGATGGAGGCACCACTGCGTACCTTCTTCTATCTCCCATCCTTCCACAGATATCTCCCTCTCTCCTCTCTCTCCACCTTCCCTTCTTCCTCTCTAACTTTTTACCTTCGCCTCATATCTCCCTCCCTCCCCCTGCTCCTCCCCCTCCCGGACTAATCTCCCCCGCAGCCTCCCCTCCTCCTCCGCTTGTCTCCTCCTCCAGGTGTTTCGCGGGGATAAAGGATTGATGAAGCCATCAACTCTCTGCTCTTGACATTTACAAAAAACCCTCCAAGCAAACACCTCCCTCCTCTCCCTCCCTCCTCTCTCACCCCTCCTCCCCCCTTCTCTCTCTCTCTCGTTATCTCTCTGCAGTGCCTCCTCGCTCGTCCCTCGCCCGACCACATCATTAAGACGCAGTAATTAGGGCTCATTTGTAAAGCCAGTGTAAATAAAAGGCCCATAATGGTCGGGATATCACTCACACCGAGGCGTAAACTAGACGTTTGTGTGTGTGTGTGTGTGTGTGTGTGTGTGTTTGTGTGTGTGTGTGTGTGTGATGGGACGGAGCACATTAGGAAATTAGCCCATGTGTCATTAGAGCGGAGGCGGGTGTGTGAGAGTTGTAAAAGTTTGTGTTGTGACAGAGAAAGTGCGTTTGTGTGGGAGGGAGAGATAGAGGCAGATGTGTTAATCAGCATGTTTTGTATTTTTGGACTGTAAAGGTTTGGCCACTTTATTAGAAACACCTTTTCTAGTTTCAGGTGGTTTAACCTCCTTTCACCTCGTAATTCTGGCATGGGCAGTGTGAAATTATATCAAATCAAATCAAATTAAATCCACCTGAAAGTGTCCTGGTTATGAGCTGATTAAGCTACAATAAGATGTCCAACTTCCAAGTGGAAAAGAGGCATTTATAGTGGGGCGAAATAAAAAAAATGACAAAATAAAATTCACAGACGCACAAAATAAAAGCAAGAAATAAAAAACGTGTAGGGGCGCGCGCACGACTGGTGATTTTTTACTCTCCTCGCCTACCGTAGCAAAACACTCGCTTCAATATGGAGGAAGACGAGGTTGAGGAATTAGCTGACGCTCCTTCGTCAGATAAATCGGTTGTGTGGACCTATTTTGGCTTCCCATGTAAAAGACGAGAGAACGGTGAGAAGATTGCGGACAAAACAACAACTGTGTGCAAAATATGCCGCTACAGTTCACCGTATACTGCAGCGAGTACAACTACCAACTACTTTGAACTGGAGACAGGCAGCAACTGTATGTTTGTGTAAGTCTGCATAAAAAACAATATTTGATTTTTGCATCTACTGTTGAGTTGACAGAATTTGATCATACTTGAAGATCAGAAGTATATGCACTGTTATAGGCTAAATATTATAGTTCACAGTTCAGACATTTATAGGTCTAAACTGCAGCTCTGAGGACTGCTATTTGTTTTCCTTTTCATTCAAGAATGTACTTATCCTGATTGTTACAACAACAAAGCACTTATTATTGAGATTTTATGTTTGTATTTGCACTGTAGTCTAAATAAGTGGAAAAAACTACTATTTTGGTTTTTTCAAACAGCATTTATTTTGGACTGATGCAGCAATATTTTTTGTATGTCTGCATTAGGAAGAAAATAAAGAAAATGAGATTTTTGCACAACTTCCTACTGTTGGGGATTTTCTACAATCTTTATTTTGTATCATCAGTATTTCATATCATATCGTGAGTTGACCATTTTGTTACACCCCTAATTCATAGTGATGTATCTAATTTCTTACTAGTACAATTCAACTTCCAAGACCAAAAGCACTCAGATCAGTTTGCAGTGCTTCTCCACAAACTCTGTAAAAGATACTAACCAAACTCAGAGAATACATGGAGGTTGTTATCCTGTATGAACACAACAAGTTTTAGGAGCATCACTAAAATTTTATATATATATATACAAATTGTTGAATGTTGTCAATGGGATTTCCCGTCATAAAGTTCAATGTTTTGTTACGGCACTGGCTTGTTTTAATTTGTTAATAAATCGTGTAAAATGTTGGGAATTGTTTTTTGATTGGAGACTGAGTGATTTTCTTTCCTACTCTTTCTTTCCCATTAAATATAATAATTGTGCTGTCTATGTGGCAGGTGGGGATACTGTTTGCCCTGTTGAAAGCAAAAGAGGAAGTGTGACCAAACAGTGTTGCCGTAGTAACCGGAAGTAGCCATCCATGAAACTTTTTCTCGCTTAAGTTCGTCTGAGTATCAGTGTTCGGCTTGGAAAGTATATGCTTGTCAGTACGTTCAGGTTTATCATTTCATAATTCTTCTAATTCTGCATAGTATGCACATTAAACATTAATCTCGTATTTTCTAGATCCCCGCCGATCGCGGTAAATGCTAATACTAGCATATAAATTTCATCTTTTTCCGAAATTTGAGAAGTTTTTTTGTTGACAAATATATGTATCACCACCAAAATCAAACCATTTCTAATGGCCCTTTTCCATTAGCCCTACTCTACTCTACCCGACTCTACCCGGCTCTACTCTACTTGCCTTGTGCCGCTTTTCCATTAGCCCCAGTCACCTGCCCAACGGGGTGCAGTGTTGCTGTAAACAAAGAGCAGCTCTGCGTTGACGTCATTTTGAGTGCGACACAACAATCTGTGTTTTTTTGTCACAAACCGAGTAAAACAGGAAAGCAGAAGAAGGCTGCAGGTGGTAAGAAGAAATACCCCTTGAGAAGCACAGGAGAGTTTTAGAAGCTATACAACAGAATGAAGCCGAGGACGAGAGCAATCCAGCTGCAAAGAAAAGACGTATGAGGGTAAGCTAATGGTAGCTACCACTAACATGCTAGTTCGTCGCGCTCATGACTCATCGATGATGACATTGTCTGACCAATCAGTAGCCGGCAGTCGGTGACGTCATCTTTTAGTATCGACTCAGCTCGCTTAGAACCAGAGCAGAGTAGGTACTAAAACTAGCTTGTTTTAGGAGGTACCAGGCTAGTGGAAACACGCTGCAAATCGAGTAGGGCCAAGTAGAGTAGGGCCAAGGCGTGCTATGGAAAAGAGCCATAAGTTGAGGCAAAAAGATTTCAGCAAAATCCGTCCAGTAGTTTTTGTGTAATCTTGCAAACAAACAAACAAACAAACAAACACACGCCAGCAAAAACATAATGTGCAAGATTAAATATGTTTGATAATTAAGGTATTTTTTCATTTAGTAGATTAATAAAACAATAATAAAGACAGAATTATAACAAGGCCCTGGACTATAGTTAGCAGAATGAACCTGTTTTTAAAGAAGTGTTTCTGTCAGAGCTCGATTCAAAGATGGAAAATGAAGGATTTTGAGGTTGTTTGATTCCTTCAGTGGAACCAGAGAGGAGAGCGTGTAAGGAGAGAGAGTCAGCCTTCATCTCTTCTGAATATTAAGCAGGAGCGGGGGGGAGGAGGGTGAGGGCAGGAGGTGAGGGAGGGAGCCTGACCTCAATATGAATAAGCAGAGCGGTAAGGTGCAAGCGTGTGCGTCTCGGGAATGGTAATTAAGATCATTAAATGCAAATAAACACATCGACGGGCGATCATTTTTATCGACAGGCCCCCGGATTGATTGACAGTTGCCATTCGCTCCGCCCGGCCGATCGATACGAAAACACATCGATCAGAAGGTGAGAGTCGCGAACGCCGCTCGCCGTGATACTGACCTTCTGATGGTCTGCGGCGCTCTTAATGCAAAAATCTGCGGCGGCGTTGACTCATTTCTTCACCTGCAATCTGAATAAATCTTTAAAAAGCTGCTTCACAAAGTTTGTGGAGATCTGCTGTTTATTCCAGGCGTCCTTGAAGGGTTTTAATGAGACTCTTAAGACACGATGAACTCCTCCAGGAGGGTCTATGAGTGAGGCGTTGGAGTGGTTTTAAAGATGTGACAGGACTTGTTTAAAGTTTTTGCAGAGTGATGCGTCCAAAATTATTATGAGAGGTCTGGAGCGGTCATATTCGCATTACTTATAAAGCCGATCAGTCATGGGGATTTAAGGGTCCTTGAGATTGCTCCAGGCATCCTTGAAGATCATTTTAGTCCTGCTTTTCCTCATGATGTCCTCCTGCTTCCTTTTTTTTTAATTCAGGGGCTGCAGAGGAATTAAAGGACAAAAAGGCTTGTCAAGAGTTTAAAAAAAAAACTGGTCACAGGCTGGATTTGAACCCGGACCCGCAGAAGCATGTATGAACCCAAAACCAGTGAAGTTGGCACGTTGTGTAAATCGTAAATAAAAACAGAATACAATGATTTGCAAATCCTTTTCAACCTTTATTCAATTGAATACACAGCAAAGACAAGATACTTAACGTTCGAACTGAGAAACTTTGTTATTTTTTGCAAATATTAGCTCATTTGGAATTTGATGCCTGCAACATGTTACAAAAAAGCTGCACAAGTGTCAAAAAAGACTGAGAAAGTTGAGGAATGCTCATCAAACACTTATTTGGAACATCCCACAGGTGAACAGGCTAATTGGGAAGAGGTGGGTGCCATGATTGGGTATAAAAGCAGCTTCCCTGAAATGCTCAGTCATGATGGACTGATGCAAAGTGGAAAAGTGTTCTGTGGTCTGACCAGTCCACATTTCAAATTGTTTTTGGAAACTGTGGTCGCCGTGTCCTCCGGACCAAAGAGGAAAAGAACCATCTGGACTGTTATAGGCCCAAAGTTCAAAAGCCAGCATCTGTGATGGTATGGGGGTGTATTAGTGCCCATGGCATGGGTAACTTACACATCTGTGAAGGCACCATTAATGCTGAAAGGTACATACAGGTTTTGGAGCAACATATGTTGCCATCCAAGCAACGTCTTTTTCATGGACGCCCCTGCTTATTTCAGCAAGACAATGCCAAGCCACATTCTGCACGTGTTACAACAGCGTGGCTTCGTAGTAAAAAGAGTGCGGTACTAGACTGGCCTGCCTGTAGTCCAGACCTGTCCCCCATTGAAAATGTGTGGCGCATTATGAAGCGTAAAATACAACAATGGAGACCCCGGACTGTTGAACAACTTAAGCTGTACATCAAGGAAGAATGGGAAAGAATTCCACCTGAAAAGCTTCAAAAATTGGTCTCCTCAGTTCCCAAACGTTTACTGAGTGTTGTTAAAAGGAAAGGCGAGGTAACACAGTGGTAAAAATGACCCTGTGACAACTTTTTTGCAAGTTGATGATTATTTGCAAAAGAAAATAAAGTTTCTCAGTTCAAACATTAAGTATCGTGTCTTTGCTGTGTATTCAGTTGAATATAAGTTGAAAAGGATTTTCAAATCATTATATTCTGTTTTTATTTACCATTTAGACAACGTGCCAACTTCACTGGTTTTGGGTTTGTACATGGGATGTGCATAGTTACTTACCACTCCTCCAAACCAGCACCCCCAAAGATTTAACTTTACGAGGTACACCTGTTCAGAACAACTAGCTCACCAGACAATCACATGGCAGAAGCTTAGTGCATTTAGGCACATAGACATGGTTAAGATGGCCCAACTGAGCACCAGACTGCAGGAAGAACGGAAATTAAAGAGACTTGGTCTGAGTGCTTCAGAAACTGCTGATCTACTGGAATTTTTACACATTATCATCTCTAATTTTTTATGAAGAAGGTCTAAAAAAGAGAAAATATCCATGCTTCGTTGATGCCAGAGGTCAAAAGAGGAAGATTAGAAACAGGCTTGAATTGGCTTTAAATCTGTGTCAAACTTATTTACTTTTTCTTGGGTTATAATTTATGATTTCTGGTAAAATATATTTTTATGACAGCTTTATATTTCAACTATTTCTGTTGATTTAAATATATACATATATATGATATAGTTTCCAATCAAGAATATGGTTTTATGTGGCCCTTTTGGTGATAAAAGTTTCCCATCCCTAAGAAGAGAACCAATCACAGGGCTGCAATCACTTACATTTTTGAGATTTGAGCGTCAGGGTTTGAGGGGGAAGCCCTTTAAGTCGGGAAGCAAATCGACTAACCCAGCCCCTAGGTTCAGGTTTTAGAGCCGAGGAATTAAATTCATTAACGAGAGTCCTCACACGTAGAGATGTACAAATGTGTGTTTTTCAGACCTCCACACACACTCCATATATCACACACTCTCTCATGCACGTATGCACGCACACAGATTCTCCTCACTCCAATAAAACAAGCATCCATTTAGGAGCCGGACAGCGACGCTGATCTTTTTACTGCTTCAACGGCATCGAAGTAACGGCCGACCGTAAATCTGAACCCAAGGGGGGAAGGAGGCAAGAGGAGGAGGAGAGAATTACAAAAAGGAGATGAGGAGGGAATGATTGGAGAGAAGGGAGAAGGAAAGATCAGAGGAGGGGAGAGAGGGTGAAGAATATAAGAGAAATGAAAAAGGAGGAGGAGGAGAGGAATGAGGTAAGGATACAAGGAAGAGGCATGGAGGAAGGAAAGGGAGCTAAAGAAGGAAAGGTAAGACAAGGAGAGATAGGAAAGTGGGAAAAAGGAAACAGGAAAAGAGGCAAGAAAAAGAAATGAGAGGAAAAGAAAGATAACAGAGAAAAGGAAGAGAACACAAAGATGAGGGAGCATAAGAGGAAATGATTTCAGGTAATAAAACAAGGAATATAACTTAAATAGTGAGCAAAAAAGAAAAGGAGAGATTGTAGAAGGAAAGGAAGGCAACAGGAAAGGAGAGGAGAGAAAGAAGGAGAACAAAGGGATTTAACCAAAAGGAAGGAAGGAAATAAAGAAATGAAAAAGGAAACAAAAGAGAAGGAGAGCTAATAAAAGAAAATAGGCCAAGGAAAGGAGGACATGAAAGGAAAGGAAAGGGAAGGCATTAAGGCCATGAGAGAAGGGGAGGAAATGAGAGGAGAGAAAATGAAAGATCAAGGAAAGGAAAAAGTTAAAAGAAAAGAAAAGGAAGGAGAGGAAAATAAAGGAAGGAAAGAAAAGGTGATATGTTAAAAGGAAAGGGGCAAAAAAGAGATCAAGGAAAGAAGGGAAAGGAAAGGAAAGGCAATGACATGGAAGGAAAGGAAAGGAAAGGAAAGGAAAGGGAAGGCAACTAAGAGGCAAGAGGAGGGAAAGGAATGAGAGGAGAGATAAGAAATGAGAGAAAAGGAATGCGAGGAAAGGGAACAAATAAAGGAAACAAGAGGGAAGGAAGGAGGGGCAATAAAGGAAGAGAAACAAAGAAATGTTAAATGGAAAGCAAAGAAACAGAAAAGAAAGGAAGGAATTAAAGAAATGAAACAAATAAAAATGGAAAGAAAAGAGAAGGACAGAAAATCAAAGAAATGAAGGAGTGAAAAGAAAGGCAAAGAAGAGGTCATGGAAAGGGAAGGAAAGGAAACGGAAGGAAAGGAAGGGAACGGAACGGAAAAGAAAAGAAAGGAGAGGAAAGGAAAGGAAAGGCATTAAGGCAATGAGAGAAGGAAAAGGTAAGGAAACAAATAAAGGAATGAAGAAGGAAGAAAGGAGAGGAAAATAAAGGAAAGAAATAAACTGAGATATGGTCCAAGGAAAGGGAAGCAACAAAAAAGGAAGGAAATAAAGAATAAAAGAAATAGAATGTAAACAATAGAGAAGGAAAGAAAATGAAAGAAAAAGGGGGTGAAAAAAGAAAGGCAAAGAAGAAGTCATGGAAAGGAAAAGACATGAAATGAGAGGAAAGGAAAGGAAAGGCAATCAAGAGGCAAGAGAAGGGAACAAAATGTGAGGAGAGAAAAGTAATGAGACAAAAGGAAACAAATAAAGGAATCAAGAGGGAAAGAGGATGAGGAAAATACAATAAGGAAAGCAAAAGGTAAGCAAAGAGAGAAGGAAAATAAAAGAATGGAAGAAAAGGAGAAATTGTACAGTAAATGAAATCAACAGAAAAGGAGAAGAGAGATGGAAGGGGAAGAAGGGAAGGGGATATAACCAAAAGAAAGAAGGAAATGAGAAAAGAAAAAGGAAACAAAAGAGATGGAAGGCAAAGGAAAGGAAAGGAAAGGAAAGGAAATAAATGTTCATTAGAAAAAAGGAAGAGTATCAAAAGTAAAGGAGAAATATGGCAACAACGGGAAAGGAACCAAAAGGAAAGGAAGGAGAGAGAAAGATAAGGAACAAGAGCGATGAAAAGAGAAGAAAAGATGAGACTCTGAAGTGACAAGGATCATTTAAAGGTAAGGGAAGAGAGAAGGAGATAAGGAAACAGGAAAGGAAATGGGATAAAGGAAACACAAGCGAGGGAGCGAAGTGCACATCAGAGGAGAAAGTCTGAGCAGAAAATGGTCCCACAATAGAAAAAGCAGCAAACAGACAGAATGAGCTGCCACAGACAGAAGAAAGTTGTTGACATTTTAAGTGCAGCCTGTTATTTTCAAATGATTAAATGTCAACTGAAGATCAGCGTTCAAACACATCACATTCGTCTGACTCAGCACTGAAACTGCAAAACAGCTGCAGCAAAAATGAGATTAAAACACTGAAACAGAGGCACAATCAAAGACAACGTGTACGGGACAAAGTTTACGGCAGAGTGAAAAAGTTTGTCCACTCCTGAAACTGTCAAACAAAACACATGTGAACTTCAGAAGAAAAAAAACTTTCTCTTATCATTCAACTAAAATATAAAACCTAGATGTGTTTCCTGAGATAAATGATTAAAAAGAAACTATCAAAACAGAAATTTCCAAAAAATGCAGTTCCTCTGGTGTCCACTAGGGGCTGTCTCCAGCTGTGAGTCGATGGCCATAGGGTCCCATGTTAAAGGAATGGTTCAACTTATTGAGGTGGGATTGCTCGACACTCATGACACTTGCAAATATGAGTGGTATTAGGCACTTTACCCAAAAGAGAGCTAGCTAGGTACCAATGCTAGGTGATATTTAGCGGTACATGGCGCCAGGAAAGCCGTGGAACTAATCTACTTAAAGTTAAAATAAACAAAAAAACAACAACGCAGGACTATTTGCTCCAGAAAGATCATCTACAGTGTCTAACTTCATGGTTTTTCAGCATGTGTAGCCCTTTCTACAAATGCAAACTAAATAATGAAAACGAAAAAGAAAAACTGCAGTTCCTCTGGTGTCCACTAGAGGCTGCTTCCAGCTGTGAGTCAATGCTCATTGAGTCCCATGTTAAAGGAACGGTTTAACTTTTTGAAGTGGGATTGCTCGACACTCATGGCACTTGCAAATATGAGTGGTATTAGGGACTTTACCCAAAGGAGAGCTAGCTAGGTACCAATGCTAGGTGATATTTAGCGGTACATGGTGCCACGAAAGCCGTGGAACTAATATACTTTAAGTTAAAATAAACAAAAAAAAAACAACGCAGGCTTGACTATTTGCTCCAGAAAGATTATTTACAGTGTCTAACTTCATGGTTTTTCTGCATGTGTAGCTCTTTCCTCAAATGCAAACTAATTAATGAAAACAAAAAAGAAAAACTGCAGTTCCTCTAGTGTCCACTAGAAGCTGCCTCCAGCTGTGAGTCAATGCCCATTGAGTCCTGTATTAAAGGCATACTTCAACTTTTTTAAGTGGGATTGCACAACAGTCGCGGCACTTTCAAATATGAGTGGTATTAGCCACTTTACCCAAAGGAGAGCTAGCTAGGTACCAATGCTAAGCGATATTTCGCAGTACATGGTGCCAGGAAAGCCGTGGAACTAAACTACTGTAAGTTAAAAATCAACAAAAAACTATGCAGGCTTGACTATTTGCTACAGAAAGATTATTTACAGTGTCTAACTTCATGGTTTTTCTGCATGTGTAGCCCTTTCCCCAAATGCAAACTAATTAATGTAAACAAAACAAAAAAGAAATCCGGCTAAACCAGAAGTGGACAACTAGCTATCTGCCCTCCAACTCCTTAATTGGGGCACCAGTTATATATCAAAAAAGTGTATGTTCATTGAAAAAATTCGACAAAATCTGCCGTGACAGTATCAAAATAAAAATTTTTCAGCTGCAGCATTAATACTTTTAATCTTATCTTTTTGGATTCAGATTTCTTTTCTTTTTATCTTCACATTTTAAAATATGTTTCAGATTAAAAACTGAAAACAAAATAATTAAAGCTGAATCAAAATTATATTTAAACTAAAATACATTCTCTTACATTTATTTTAAGTCAATTAAGTGTTCTAAAAAAACCAGAAAAACCATTGAAATTTCAGATTACTTTTTTATTTTCAAATCAAAGAACTTTTGGCCTGGATTTAGGAAATCAAACAGACTTTTATTAGTTATTTTGTAGTATGGACTGTAAGAAAAGGCTTGAGTTCTTATATCGGAGATTTTAGACGCAGACAGATATAATCCGATATTTGTTTTCTTGCTGATATTGGATCGGGACGCCCCTATTTGTCAAGTTGGGATTAAAATAGCCAGGATTTCTTTAAAAATTAATTCTTGGTGTATAAACTTCACTTTTTTTTCCCTCCTTTGTGTTTTCATTTGTTCTCTCAGAGCGGCTGAATTCTCCAGGCTCATTCACTCATCGTCGTGAAAATGAAAACTTCAAACTGTTGATTTGAATCGCCTCTGTGTCGGCGCCCTTGTGAAGGTCAGCGCGCCGGCCTCGCCCTCGGCCCGTCTGAAATGCATGAAGTCAAACGTGCCGTGAGCTCGTCTGAATCTGCAACACGCCGGAGTGTTTTAATGCCGAGGGGTCGAAGAGAGCGAGCGGCGAGCGGGTCAGGACCCCGACTCACCTTCCGCCGTCGCTCACGCCTCTTATGCATGAAAGGAAGAACGAAGTGGAGAGTGTGTGAAGCTGAATAACCAGCTGTGTGTGTGTGTGTGTCCTTCATCAGGTCAGAGCTCCTGCTGTCCGTCTGTCCGTCTGTAATGTATGAAAGTGTCTCCTCTGACTTTAAATCCTCGCCGTGCAGGAGGAGCCTCACCTCTGACTCCACGCTGCAGCTCACTGTGCAGCTTCATACATTTCAATGGCAGCCATCTTTAAAGCCGTGTGTCTAGACGCTGGAGCATACATATGGATGAACACACATACGGCAATGTGTGTATCACACCCATCGAATCAGCCAACGTCCAGGTCAAAAACACCGGCAAACACACTTTAGCTGGTAAAAAACAACCACTGCAACAATCCACAATAAATCTAGAATAATTCTAACCTGACATGCCAGATGGACAGCTCCATATTGGAAATATTCCACTAATCCATCTGGGAGGAGCCCTGTGAAAATGTTTTCAGGGGCAGAACCTTCAAAAACAACAGCAGCTTGTGATTGGACGATCGTTTGGCTCATCACACTCATCACAGACCAATCCATATCAAGCAACGCTGCTATGGCGTAGCATATGTATCGGCTAAATGGCCAATCGTAAGCCGCTATGGCTAATGGCTTACAAGGGCAAACAACAGTAAATGGCCATTAGCAGTAGCGGCTAACTGTTAGCCATAATGATACTAAAAGTAGGGCCCGACCAATACAACATCAAGTATTCAACATCGGCCAGAGTTTTGAGATATAACGCTGATATATTCCTAATTTCTTATAAAACATTAAACGCTGTTCAGTGTCCAAGCCGCGCAGAATGATGACGTTGTGGAACATGGGGACACGTGTTGTGTGGCGGCTCTTTGCTCTCTGCTGATGCTGTGTGTGGATGTCTCGCCTACACTCACACAGAGTTGTTCTCTTAAGCCTGAAGGTCCGACATGACGAACAACTTTCTGCGGTGTAGCTCTCTGTTTGTTCAGCTACCTGGCACCACCAAACAGTTTTCTGACCGATCCGCCACCTCTGTTGTTGTCAGTACTGATGAATTGGACCTTCTGATGGCAGGGATCAGTTTAGCCGTGACTGTTTTATTGTGATTATGATGGAAATCTGGCTTTATCTGCTTGTTCCCAACACGGCAGCTAGGCTAACTAGCTAGTGAGCTAACTATGCTAGCGTTAGCATAGCTCCTCGGAGCCCTACGTCATCATCAGCAGACTCATCCAGGGGAGACTTCAGCGTAGCTGGGGACTTTAATCAGGCTGTTTAAATAAGTTTGTGAAATATGTGCAGTGTCCCACAAAATATTTTGATTTCCTCACACACACATTACCTCATGTTTAAAATAAAAAAGTGGTTCTACCTGAACTAAAACCTGCTTCTGATAAACTAATGAGGACTGAAAGGCAGATGTGACACAGAGTTCATAAATAATCTATATATTTACATTTTTTAAAAGGTAATTTGTTTTATTTTGCAGGAGTTTGCCCCAGTTTAACACACTCTTTTATTTTGTACTTGAAAGCTGCAGAGAGGGAAAATAAAAGACGCTTAAGAAAATAATGTCACCAATTGTTTTTGTTGCTTTCCTGTTTACAACATTCTAAAAAGTGGTTGTATCTTTACAATAATCTTTCTCTAATTTTCATCAACAAGAAGCACAAGACACAGAATTACTCTTTTTTTAAGTGATATAATCAATTTCCCAGAAGTTCAATGCATTTTTTTCATGTTTTTGTACTCTATATATCCTCTGTGCTGTAAATTTTAACATACTAAAGGACAAAGTACTGTGTATATATGTAGAGATTTTTCTTTTTAAATTTATCGGCCGATTAATCGGTAATCTGTATTATTTTCTGACAAATATCGGTATCGGCAATGGCCTCAAAAAATCCACATCGGTCGGGCCTAACTAAAAGTAAACAATTCAGACGAGTCCTGTTAAGTCCTGTAATTGGGAATTCCATAATTTTACACCTACAACTGAAGAACACATTTATTTTAACCCTTTCATGCATGAATTATTAAATCACATGGGAATGATTTTTAAAATATGTGTTTTTGCTTTCAAACAAGCTAAAAAATAATGTATGTTTTTTTTATATTTTGAGTGAGTTAATAGTTAATAATTCAGTGGAACTTAACATAGATCAGCAACCACACATTTGTTAAAAAATTACTAAAAGTATACAAAATCAAACTCAAAGTAGAAATTATATTTGATATTGCAGTTTAATTAAACTATTATCATTTGACTTTCAATAAAAAATTAATACAATTAATAAAAATTAATGACTAATTCTTTGACAACAGAAGGATTTAACATTTAATCCTGCGGGGTTAAGTGCATATCACTCTTTGTTGGACATTTTGGATTTCAAATGTCATATCTCAAAATGAACAAAAAGCACAAAGATCATATTTTTATGAAACTTGAGGATGTAGTTTTGGTGTTTTCCACCTAATAGTTGGGACATGGTTAGCCTAAATGGTCTAAAATATAAAATAAATAACTGTCCACTGTAGGTTACACTGTGCATGAAAGGGTTAAGATAGTTTGAGTGACTTGGTGCCTAAAATCAAAATTTCCTCTATGATTTTGATCTCCTGAAGTAAACACAAACAGCTTTTGTAGGTTTTCTGGTAAAACTCTGTTTCTGGTTTTTAACATAATTAGTAATATCTGGAGTTCTGTTAACTCTGAAAGCTTCAAAAACCCTGATTTAATAAATAAACTATTGGTATGTACTCTAAATTTGACTTTTTGGATGATTCTGATCGCTCTTTCCTGCAATAAAAACAAAGTTTTATATTACTCATATATGTATTACCCCACATAAGGCAGTATAAGTGAACAGTACAACATTGTTTTGAAATCTAAGGCATCGTGAATTTATGCTGACATTTATTCAAAGATTTCATGTTTTATTGTTCAGTTCAAGATTTCATGCTTTTACTTTTCAGTTAAGAATGTCATACCTGCAAAATGAACAATGCTCCTGTTTCCTGTATCTTATATAGATACTGTATATCTCATGAAATCTGTCGAGAGGTTAGATTTCAACATAACCTAAGCTGACACCTTCCTAAAGCCTAAAGTGTATAAGATCTTGAATTTTCACACATCGTCCAAAACGGTTTGCTAACTGATCTAATCTGGACCTATGCAATCTTCCCAACAAAACTTTCTTAACGTGTCAGTGCTGCACTTTTTGTCATAAATCTAAAAAATCAGAAAATACAGCTGCAAACTTTCATTTAACACATCAATCAACACGAGAAGAATTGATCCATGCTGTCGATACAGACTTAAAAATTAATGTTTTCAAATCAAATAATTAAATTTTAAGCACGCAATTAAAACGCAATTACATGGAAATCCAGCGATTAATCCACATTAAGAAAATTAACCCTTAGGCAGCCTCAGGTTCGACACAGCCTCTCTGATGGGGCCTCTAAATCGCACGTCTCTGATGCAGGATGAGCAGGTTTGACCTCAACGAGACGAAGTCACGTGACTACATCAGCTCGCTCCCTCGTCATGTGTGTGTACAGTAAGGGCGTCTTTGTCTTCATTAGCCGACGTGGGTGTTTGTCTTTATCAGCATCTGTGTGTTTGCATCTCTGTTTGTCTTCATTAACGTCCGTGCAGCACGTTCGTGGGGGTTTGTTTGGTGTGATGGGGTCACGGGCGTGCACATGCAAACATGGGAAGTGGATGTTTCTGTGTGTGGAAGCATGTGAGCGTGAACATGTGATTATACCGAGGCTGGTTGAGCACAAGGTGATGCTGAAATCTTAAATTTAAAAAATGTTGGAGGACGCAGACTTATAATAAATAAATCAAATCATCGTTTGATTCTGTGAAATCTGAAAAACAAACCAAAAACCAGGTGTTGTCTTGGTGTGGGATTTAACGGTTTAAAATGCTAACAGTTGATTGTGATAACATAAAAATGGACAAATATTTGGAAAAAAAAGTCAGCTAAAAATGCAGAAATGATTATCAACAGCAATAAAAAAAAACAAAATGTTTTGGATGAATTCCAGATTATATATAAATCATATTATCAGTAAATGGATAAGTAAGGTACTAAAAATAATAATGAAAGTAATAATAATAATAATGGCTTTTAGATTTTTAAACCTTAAAATCCTACACAAAGAAAATATCAGTTCTTTTGGTTTGTTTGCAGTTTTTTTCTGTATCCAAAGAAATTGACAGAAACAAACAATGAAGTGTTTTTTAAACATTATTATCCACACATATAAGATGATTAAAGTTACTATTTCAAAGTGAGTTTTGAGGCTGGAGATATATTTGCAGTTGGACCATCTGTTGTCTCCACTGAGACCTTATGTGTTGCCAGATTTTCCGACTGAAATAAGCAACCCGGTCAAATAAAGACAAGCCCAAAACAAGCAACCTGCAGCTATTTTTTTTATGCATGATGTACTACTTTTTTGTTTTTCAATTGCATTTTGATTTTCATCTTCACTCCATTTCAATTTCACAATTTTTTTTCTATTTGGGTCTTAATTTAATTATTGAACATCCTTTTCTTTATACAGAATCAAAGGGAGGGCTGCTTTTATTTATAACTCTGTTATTGCTTCTCTACAGCTTTGTTATGGAGAAAAAAGTAACAGCTGCTTTAGAAATAAATTTATCCTGCCAATAAGGATTTCTTTTTGGTGGAAACATCATTTTCGCCTCTTTTTACAGTCAAATTTACATTTGTGTTTGGAGTGGAACAAAATAGTTTGTGTAACTTGTAAGATGAGTTTATATTGGTAGATTGAGAATCAGATTCCTCCTGCAACTGCCAATATTTACAAGCAACTTTTCAAAAAAGGAAACCCAAAGTCACTTATAATAAGCCAGATAACAAGCAACTCCATACACCAAACTGTGGTGTTGCCTTTAAAGGGGACATAATATGCAAAATCCACTTTTTTAAGCTTTCAAACACATTTTTGAGTGTTTAGCCTTCCTCCCAGCCCACAAACTGTGATATTAGACAACAGAGCCTGTATTTATCAGGCTGTATAAATGTAAACTCAGGGTCTTCAGCGAGCTGTTGAGTCTGGGGATATACTGTTATGTAACAGTATATTTTTGATTTGCACACCTAACCTGGCCTACCTGAATTAAGTGCAAAATTAAACAACAACCAAACAACTTTTAAGCTTTTTCTTCAAAGGCTATTTGATAGTTCTTATAGTTATTAAGTTGTTATTATTATGGTTGCATTTTCATGTGATTTTGAAGGCATAATTTTCACTTTAATTGTCAATCACATCCACAGAAAGTGAAGAAAATATCAATGAACTAAACTGAAACATGAACCATTCTGCTGTGTATAAATTCAGGAAGTCAGAGTCGCAGGCTCCTCCCACTAAGCACCAAAATATCTGGCGGTTTTGTGACCGAATTTTTTGAATTAATCTTTTTGTGAACCAATTCTAGTGATTAATTACATCCTAAAGAACTGCTGTGTCCATCACTACGATTGTGAATTGCCGTATGCACGCTGCTCTGCTCTGGCTCAATAGCATATGAAGGCGACCGCCCTCAAAACCAGCCGTTCTAAACAGAAGGTTTATGTAAGCTCAGAAAGAATGCAGCTTTATTCATCGGCTTTTTGGACCAAAGCATGTTACTAAAGTTTCATGAAGACATCAGGATCCATGTTAAACTGCTGAAAAGGAGCAAAATATGGGACCTTGAATCTTTTTTTTCTTTTGAGGCCAAATTTTAAAAAGAATCAAATTAATTAAGCCTTTCATTTGTGGTGTCCACGAAAGTAGACACATATTTGGGAAAATTTATACCCTTTAGGTTGCAGTATCAAGTCCAATTTGCAGGTGGTAAATTCCCAAGCCCTTGTCTTAAGCTTCATAAAATATTTTCTTTGCACATTTTACCATATCAAGATATTTCAAAAGTGGGTATTATGCCTGTATCCAAGTGGCTGCAGAATTTTAGCCTGTCTCTCAAAGTTTGTCATATTTTATTAAAATAGAAGTTAAATGTGTCCTCTCTGTCTCCACCACACAAAGACCGAATTCATAAAGTTCTCCATAAATGAAAAAGCCAAACTTTAGTAAAACAAAAATCGTCGGCAGGGACTCCTTTCATTCTTCGCTTTAGTATCAGTTTTGTGATTTTTGTCCCTGTACGTCCGCCCGCCGCCCACGCCACGTCCCATCATGCCCCTGGTGTGTTGCTGTGGCGATCAGTCAGAACAAAAGGCGGAGGAAGCTCTCCGAGGTCCTGATAACCTCCTGCAGCTTCCTGTCAGCATGCTAATGCGGCCGCTTTCACACTGGCCGCCGACAGGGACACACACTCAGACAAAACACAAGTACGCCTCTCGTGGAGCAGAGGACAAACGCTGACAAAATATCACTTTAGATCAAAATTCTCCTCCCATTTCTGATGGGAAAATGATGCATATATACACAGATTAAAAACTGCAGTATGCTATTTGTCTATTAAAATTAGAAATAAATAACAAAGATTAATTGTTGTTTTAGTAAGTTTTAAGTTTGATCTTTAGTCTTCCAGAAAGTTAAACTATAAATATAAAATGCTTTCACAAAAATGACCAGGGCCATGGCAGCAGTCATAAAAGTCTTCCTGAAAGACATTTATAAAATGTAGGATAGCAAAAAAATGATGATTTCTTATATGGTAAGAGGTAAAACAAGGTAGTAAATAGGGATGGGAGGAAAAATCAATTCACATAAGTATGGGATTTTTGGTTTGATGATTTTTAAATTGTTTTTTTTTCCTAATTTAAGTGCTTCATTTAAGTCTGTGTTAATAAGCCACTTTTAAATGCAGTCCAGGCTTTTGAAGAGAGAGTATAAACAGCTGGTTAAAATATATTGCTGAATAAATCCTAAAAACAGACTCACATGTGATGTGTATTTTTCCTGATATAGTCTGTAGGCATCATCATTGTTCATCTTTTCACTGGTGTTAAAAAAGCTAACTAAAGATTGCAAAAATCTGCAATATTGTAGAATCGCAATTTAAAGATGCTATGAGGAGTTTCTAAGTAATTACAAAAAAGTCTCCCTTTTAGATATATGCCTGATGGAAATACACACTTTAAGATGAGTTTTATAGCATCAAAATAGGTTATCTATGCTATTCCTTAGCCCCGCGGTCGGGTCGGACAGGACTGGACTGGCCTGGATACTCAACTTTGGAAACTAGACAATTAAAACTAGAGCAAATTTATATTATTCGAACACGTCTTAGAGCACCGGGCTCTAAGTAGAGATATGAAGCCAGCCACAAAACTACGATACTAAGTTTTCCAAAAATTGCTTGTTGTCACACATCAAAAACTACCGCTACGTAACTAGAAAGAGATACATTACCTCGTGGCTTTGCATCCTGTAAGTTGTTGAAAAAAGAAGTTGTAAAGCAATGCAGAGTTCTGAGGAAGGCCTGAGCTGCATTCATTAGCATCACAACAAACACGTGCTTTGGCTTGGGTCATGTCTTTTGGTGCGTTTATGACAGCATTACGACAGTCGCCGCGCGTGCTCATGGGTAGCAGAGTCTTTATGTCGCTGGAAATAGATTCTCCTCATAGCACCTTTAAACTAATACAGCACAACTTTAAGGTAAATTGTAAAGGAAATTGCAAAAATGTGTCATTATCCGATTAATCGATAAATCATTTAAATAATCGCCCGATTAATCGATTATGAAAATAATCATTAGTTGCAGCCCTAGTCTGCAGCAGTGTTGCTGCTACACCTACATGTCTGGTAAATTTACTGCAGTGTTTTCAAGTGGATGGACACAATAAATGAAAAGATGCCGTCTTTGCAGAGAACATTTTCATCTCTGTGTGGACAGGGTCGAAAGCTAAGTTCAAAAGAGAGGTTGCAAAGAGACCTGCAACTTCCTTAACGCTACGATGTGTTGCTCAGTGCTATTGTTTACCTGCTTGCTCGTCTTGTTGCTGCATATTCTGGAAGTGAACAATATTATCAGACAAAGTAAAAGCAGGAGCAGAGTGACGTTTGATTTTTGCTCCAAACTCTCGCCTCATATTTCACCAGGACACACACTCACACAGCACTTATTAGAATTATTATAGATATTATATTATCAGAACTACATGGCAGCTCCGCGGTTAGCCCCATCAATTATGAATGAAACTTCTGTGTGTGTGCCTCCAAGTTCACCAGGGTGGCTCAATTAACTGTGACCTTCCTCCTGCCCACCCCTCTCCTCCCTCCCCCTCATCATCATCCTCGTCACACCGCCTCCTCCCTCCTCCAACTCCCAGAATGCCCCTCTTTGACCTCATGCAAATAGACGACCTCCCGTCTGAAAAACAGTAAAAGGAAGAGACAGAGGAGAAAGGAGGGAGGAGAGAGGAGAGGAAACAAAGAGGGAAATACTTTTCCATCAAAAAGAGCAAATTAGTGGATGAGAAAAGAGGAATGAAGAAAGCAAATGTTGATTTTGGGAGACAAATTAAAAGAAAAAGTCAAATTAACAAACACACTAAATGAAAGAAGTAGGAAAGCGCGGCCAATGCATTAATTTTCAGTTTAGAAAAGAATTTTTAATACATCTACTTGCCAGAAACACAGCCATCTGATATGCACTCTTACTTCAAAATTTGCAAAGTCCAGTTGCACATAATAAAAAAGGAGGCGTTACTGTCTTTCTGTCTTCAAACATTTAATGTTTTAGTTTTCAGAAACAGAAAATGAAAATTCAAGAGTAAATATTTATGAGGTTTTTGTCATATACACACAAAAACACAGAGTAATGTAACACTAATTTTGCGACTTCCCAACACCACATAACCCAAATGTATAAATAAAATATAAAAACCTAAGATAGGAAATAAAACCTAAAGTAAAAATGTAAAATATGAAATAGAAAGTGCACACATACAATGAAAAAGAAAGTTTATTGCTTTTTGACCCCAATAAACAGAAAAGTCTTGAATTTTTAACTTTAATTTTTGAATTTTAAAATGAACATTGTATATATATATATATATATATATATATATATATATATATTTTTATATATATATATATGATTTTTTTCTCATTTACAGTATTAGCATTTTTTCAATTTTATTTATTTATTTATATATATATTTTTATCATTTTTTATCATATATATCTTTTTTATTTTTTCTATTTTTTTTTCTTTTTTATTTGTTCATTCATTCATTTTTTTTCTCTTAAGGAGCTGATTACTTTCTTCCTCCTGAGGACCTTATTTGGGGTGGGGGTTGTATTGTTATTTTTTTTTTTCCTTCTTTTTTCTTTTGGATGTTGTTATATCCAGGTATATTTGTTGGACTCTAAAATGAGAAAATCAATAAAAAATATTTGGGAAAAAAGAAAAAAAAAATAACCACTAAAGTATTTTTTTATATGATTTTCTGAACAGAGAATCCAACGACCAGTCCATACACTGAAAATGCACAATTTGGTGTTTTTGTTGATATCCAATATGCTGATATTTCCAATGTGATTATTGTTGAGAGCTCATCCATTTCAGGCTCAGTTTATTTGTGTTGGAAACAGATTAAGAGCATTTTAATTCCAAAGTATTCAAAGAGCACAGACCTCCACCAAGCAGATCAGTTTTGGCAGAGGCTTCCCCACAACCCAAGCAGAAGATACGATTCTGGATCACCAAATCCAGAACAGAGTTGGGATCCAGACCAAACTGAGCACAAACATAGAGTTTGTTATCTTGTATAAACACAACAAGTTTGGGAAACGTTCTTTTATATGAATTATTGAAGTTCGTCAAAGGGATTCCCCATTACAAAGTTTTTTTTTATGTGAACCTGGATCAGATCCATTTAAAATTTACCTTGATGATAGAGACATGGACTCCATATAATCCTGGTAATTGGAAGTGAATCTGTTAACAAATAGAAGAGATTTGTTTTTTTTCTTTTTAAATCCACCTCATGTTAGCTTAGGGGATTTTTTTTTAATTTTGAGACTTTTTAAAAAATATATATATATTGATGCACACTTATAAAGACATAGAAACAGTTAAATACAAAACAGCAACACAAAAAAAGAAAACAAAAACAAACTAACAAATAAAAAAAACGCAAATTTTGGGACATTTTAGCATCCAGACAAACGTATGTATCGCCACCAAAGTCTAATCATTTCTAAGTTGGGCCAGTACCATCTCACTTAATAATTTGATTTTATATGAATTATTGAATGTCGTCAATGGGATTTCCCATTATAAAGTTTTTTTGCGATGTCAATCTGGATCAGATCCAGATGAAATTGATCTTGATGATAGAGACGTAGACACCATATACTCCTGGAAATTGGAAGTGAATCAGCTAACAAATGGAAGAGATTTTTTTTTTCTTTTTTATTGATGCACACATATAAAAACATAGAAACAGTTATGTACGAAACATACTACTACTGTGGGTAATAAGCTAATACATAAAAAAACTAAATAAGTAAATTAAAAAACAGCAACACAAAAAAAAAAACAACAACAAACTAACAAATTAAAAACATATATTTTGGGACATTTTAGCATCCAGACAAATATATGTATCACCACCAAAGTCTAATCATGTCTAAATTTGGCCATTACCAACATTTCCTGAAAATGTCAACAAACTCCTTCCCGTAGTTTTTGTGCCAAACAAACAAACAGCAACAAAACCATCACATCCTTGGTGGAGGTAATGAGGCAGATCTGCAGGTAAAAGGGTGTACCTAATAAAAAGGCCAGTCCCATCATTGTTTGGGCTGAACAGCTGTAGGTGTTGGAGGTTTTAGAGCAGAGAGAGGATCAGCCCACAGTCTGACAGTCTGCTCCAGCTGCTTAATGCTAATTCATTCAATGCTCCCCTACAGACCAGCAGAGGCCCACTGGGAATACTGGGAGGAAGGAGTGTGCATGTGTGTGCGTGTGCATGTGCATGTGTGTGTGTGTGTGTGTTATTGCTTCTCTCTGAGGGAATGTGGATTGGAGTGAAGGAGAGCAGAGATCAGGCTCTGCCTCGCTTTCCAATGACCCGATGTGTGTGTGTGTATGTGTGTGTGTGTCTTTGTGTGTGTTGTGAGCACAATACGCTGCGTGTGCACGTGCGCTCAGTATGACCTTGCTTGCATGTGCATGTGAGTGTGTGTCTGTGTGAGTGTGTCAGCGGGTCTGAACACTGGAGAGCCTCTTTAAATGACAAAGAGAGAAACAAATCGCTTCACACACCTCTGACACACACACACACACACACATACACACACACACACACACAACAGTCGACTGGAAGAGGGCCAACGCAATCCAAGCAACAATGGGCGAGCGAGGTAGGGAGAGAGAGAGAGAGAGAGAGAAAGTGATTCAGTGTAGATGTCGATTGCCCTCCACACATCAGTCATAATAGTGATAAAATTAAGTCTGTCTCTTATATGATAATAAATACACTTAAATGCCAAAAGTCTTCACTCACCCATCCAAATAAACAGAATCAGGTGTTCCAGTCACTTCCATGTCCACAGGTGTATAAAATCATCACCCAGGCATGCAGACTGGTTTTACAAACATTAGTGAAAGAATGGGTCGCTCTCAGGAGCTCAGTGAATTCCAGCGTGGAACTGTGATAGGATGCCCCCTGAGCAACAAATCCAGTCGTGACATTTCCTCACTCCTAAATATTCCACAGCCAACTGTCAGCTGGATTATAAGAACGTGGAAGTGTTTGGGAACCACGGCAACTCAGCCACCAAGTGGTAGGCCACGTAAACTGACGGAGTGGGGTCAGCGGATGCTGAGGCGCATAGTGAGAAGAGGTCGCCAACTTTCTGCAGAGTCAATCTCTACAGACCTCCAAACTTCATGTGGCCTTCAGATTAGCTCAAGAACAGTGCAGAGAGCTTCATGGATGGGTTTCCATGGCCGAGCAGCTGCATCCAAGCCTCACATCACCAAGTGCAATGCAAAGCGTGGATGCAGTGGTGTAAAGCACGCCGCCACTGGACTCTAGAGCAGTGGAGACGCGTTCTCTGGAGTGACCAATCACGCTTCTCCATCTGACAATCTGATGGACCAGTCTGGGTTTGGAGGTTGCCAGGAGAATCATACTTGTGGGACTGCATTGTGCCAAGTGTAAAGTTTGGTGGAGGGGGGATTATGGTGTGGGGGTGTTTTTCAGGAGCTGGGCTTGGCCCCTTAGTTCCAGTCAAAGGAACTCTGAATGCTTCAGCACACCAAGACATTTTGGACAATTCCATGCTCCAACTTTGTGGGAACAGTTTGGAGCTGGCCCCTTCCTCTTCCAACATGACTGTGCACCAGAGCACAAAGCAGGTCCATAAAGACATGGAGGACAGAGTCTGGTGTGGATCAACTTGACTGGCCTGCACAAAGTCCTGACCTCAACCCCATAGACCACCTTTGGGATGAATTATAGCAGAGACTGAGAGCCAGGCCTTCTCGTCCAACATCAGTGTGTGAGCTCACAAATGCTCTTCTGGAAGAATGGTCAAAAATTCCCATAAACACTCCTAAACCTTGTGGACAGCCTTCCCAGAAGAGTTGAAGCTGTTATAGCTGCAAAGGGTGGAGCGACGTCAGATTGAACCCTATGGATTAGGAATGGGATGGCACTTAAGTTCATATGAGAGTCAAGGCAGGTGAGTGAATACTTTTGGACAAATGAAACATCTATAGCAACCTACTGTAAAAGGTATATAAAGTAAATTACTGTTATGAAAATGGCTGAACATGGACTCTGCCAGCTCTGTTGAAGCATCTTAAGATTACATTACATTTGTGGTGAATTGACACTATACAAAGACTAACTAGTAAATTAGAGAACTGACCAATACGAGGCAAGATTACTTCAGAGAATTTTTCACATTTCAAGGTAAAACATTTGCTTGGGTTGAGTTTTTTGGTCCAGAAAAACAGATGTATGTGATTTTTTTCCTTTACAAAACGATAAAAATGCATCTTAACCCTTTAACTCCCGGCTTAACGGTTTGGCAGAGGTCGTTAAATTCAGAATATTTTATGTATTAAAAAAAAAAGTCATTTTTTTAGGATACAGAAAAATCTGCAAACAAACCAAAAGAACTGATATTCTGTTTGTGTGGGATTTAAAGGTTCAAAAAGCTAAAAGCTGGTATTACTATTACCATAACTATTATTTTAAATTCTTAACCACGATCATGATTTACTTATATAAAACCTGCTTTTCATCAGAACCATTTTTGTATCATCTATTTTAAATTTTTTTTGATTGCTTCTTTATTTTCAAACATTTTTGCCATTTCTGGTGGATTTGTCCCAAATATTTTCACATTTTTATGTCATCACATTATAAAATGATAACTGTTTAAACCTTTAAATCCCACACCAAGCACATAGCAGGTATTTTGTTTGTTTGTAGTTTTCTCTTTTTCCTGAAATGACGGAATCAAATGATCTGATTTGTTCCATTTCTTAAAACATTAAATATCCCTGATTGATGGCCTCTGCCAAACAGTTGAGCTGGTAGTTCAAGGGTTAAAATAAAACCATAGTACAGCAAGTTCACTAAAAAGTTGTAAAATACTCCACCACAGTAATACTGTAATTGAAAAAACAGTACTTTTGCTGTAAAATGAAATAGATTAATGCTACTGTGAAGATATTTACAGTAATTTGCTGGCATTTTGTAGCCAGTAAATTTCTGTAAAACTTACAACAACTCATAAACAGTGCAGTGGACTGATCAGGCTTTCTGACTGCAGTTTCAACGAGTGGTTACAGAATCAAGGAGGTGCACAGCTCCAAGCAAAAGCATCGATTCAGACAGATTAGGCTTCCTTAAACTCAAACATCAACTTATTTTCATCTTTTAAACTTCATTTTTCTCTGCTGGACTTCATTTCACACCCAGATTCTTCACCTAACCTTTGTGCTTACAGTTGGCATGTGCACGCATGTTGGCGAGCATGTGTGCGTCCGTGTGCATATGCCGGCCTGGCATGAGGCGGATCTGGCCGACGACCACATTTGGGCGTAACGGGCGAGAATCCAGCAGACTAATTTGGGTCTGGCCGGGACGACGCAGTTATTATTTTCCTCTGGACCATCAGGCAGAGGACACACAGCCATCTGCTGCACACACACACTTTAACAACCACACACTGTATCACACACACGTGCACGCACACTCAGACATGTCTCAATTAGATCAGTGTGAGGGCAGATGCAGGCTGTGCCGGCGGGTCTCGTAAACAGACACACACGCAGAAATGTTTATGCGGACATGATATCACACACACACACTGAGCCGAGCGGCTGGATCGATGGGGAGTTACTCGGTGACAGATTCTCCTGCTGTTAGCCTCGACAGAGAACAACAAAAACGGTGTTTTATCTCTATTCTGTTCTTACTGTAAAGGGAGATTACAACATTTTTAGCCTTCTCGCCTTAGATTGTGAATATTTAGAGTTTCATCACAACCATATCACAAACTATTGCAGAAAGTATTCGCTCACCCATCCAAATAAACAGAATCAGGTGTTCCAGTCTCTTCCATGTCCACAGGTGTATAAAATCAGCACCTAGGCATGCAGACTGCTTTAACAAACATTAGTGAAAGAATGGGTCGCTCTCAGGAGCTCAGTGAATTCCACCATGGAACTGTGATAGGATGCCACCTGAGCAACAAATCCAGCGGTGACATTTCCTCACTCCTAAATATTCCACAGTCAACTGTCAGCTGGATTATAAGAACGTGGAAGTGTTTGGGAACCACAGCAACTCAGCCACCAAGTGGTAGGCCACGTAAACTGACGGAGCGGGGTCAGCGGATGCTGAGGCGCAGAGTGAGAAGAGAAGGTGAGAAGGTCGCCAACTTTCTGCAGAGTCAATCTCTACAGATCTCTAAACTTCATGTGGCCTTCAGATTAGCTCAAGAACAGTGCAGAGAGCTTCATGGATGGGTTTCCATGGCCGAGCAGCTGCATCCAAGCCTCACATCACCAAGTGCAATGCAAAGCGTGGATGCAGTGGCGTAAAGCACGCCGCCACTGGACTCTAGAGCAGTGGAGACGCGTTCTCTGGAGTGACCAATCACGCTTCTCCATCTGACAATCTGATGGACCAGTCTGGGTTTGGAGGTTGCCAGGAGAACCATACTTGTGGGACTGCATTGTGCCAAGTGTAAAGTTTGGTGGAGGGGGGATTATGGTGTGGGGGTGTTTTTCAGGAGCTGGGCTTGGCCCCTTAGTTCCAGTCAAAGGAACTCTGAATGCTTCAGCACACCAAGACATTTGGGACAATTCCATGCTCCAACTTTGTGGGAACAGTTTGGAGCTGGCCCCTTCCTCTTCCAACATGACTGAGCACCAGAGCACAAAGCAGGTCCGTAAAGACATGGAGGACAGAGTCTGGTGTGGATCAACTTGACTGGCCTGCACAAAGTCCTGACCTCAACCCCATAGACCACCTTTGGGATGAATTAGAGCAGAGACTGAGAGCTAGGTCAAAAACACCCCACTGGACTTGTTTTAAGTGACCATTTGTCGATGTGTCTGGATAAAGATCTTATTTGAAGCTATAAAAACCAAAAATAAGGCCTAAGATGCTTGTAAAAATTTACTAACCTGCCAATGAGACGAGACTAGTTAAACACAAAGGTCTTAAAATGATTTCTTTTTTGTCCAGAGCAGATTTTAAACCTTAATTTTTGACCCTCACTGAATCAAACTTACTTTTGTTTCATTGGCTAACATATTCTTGTCATTACAAGCAGTTCAATGCCTTATTGTTGCCTTTTATTCCCAGTAGTAAGATGTTTATCTGGACTTATTAAGTGAATTACAGTTGGAATGAGTGTTTTAGATATTCTGACTTTAAAGGTGCAGTATGTAGAAATTGGCATTTTAGCGACATCTAGTGTTCAGATTTTGGAATGAGCCTGTCCGTTTCTAAAACATCACATCACTAAGAGACAGGAGCTGGTGACTTCGCTGTTTTTGTCCCCAAAACCCACCCGCAGACAACATGGTGGACCGTTACGTCAGCCTCCACAGAGCGGAGACCTGCGGTACATAGATATAAAAAGCTTTTTTCTAACTTACTTATTAAAGAGGTCAATATCTCAGATAGATAAACTAAGACCTATTATAAAACCCGTCATAAAAAACAAAAATGGCTTATATGAAATGAATATTATTTCAACAATTAAAGGATTTTTTTTTTAAAAAAGGGCATTCAACTTGATTTTTGACTGTTGTTTTTATTTTTTATTCTTTTTTCACTTTATGATGTAATTACTTCTTTAACTATAAACGCCAAGCTCAAGCATTTGGTAGAGGTCAATGATTTACAAATATTTAGGTTGTAAAAATAAATGAATAAATCAGTGCCCCTATTTGTCAATACATACATTTTCATGGATATTTTTTAGGAGTTAATGGTTAAAAAGGTTTTCAGGAAAGTCATGAATTATTATTATTAACATCTACAAACTAAGGCTCATCTTTAGGCCTCATGTTTGTGTAAAAATGGACAAAACATCTTATATATTTGGAATAATTACCATCTTTTGGACAGTAAAACTGGCTCTTGATGTTTTGACATTTTATCTGTGAAAGTTGCCGTAAAAGTGTGATTAGACTTTGCGACAGACAGCGTGACAAACTGCTGCTCGTCAACTTTTTACTGCCAAGAATGAAAATTTGAAGAAAAAAAGACGAGAGTGGGGGAGAATAAGGGAGGGAAAGGAGAGGAGGGTGAGGGGGGGACTTTAACTTTACTCAGCGGCAGTGTTTAATTACAGCTCCGCTCTTTGTTAATGACTCTATTAACGGCCTGTTTGATTGGCCGGCCACGTCCGCCGTCTCCCCGACGAGACGGTAAAGAAACGAGTTAAACCGGCAAATCCTCTTTACACATAAATCTGCCTGCAGATTGTTTCAGCGCCGGCCACCGAGCGAGCAAATTCATAACCTCGTCAATTTGTCAAAAGGCTTAAAAAAAAAAAAAAAAAAAACTCACCCCTCCTCGCCACCCAGCCATTTTTCTGCCGTCTAATTAAAGTTGAAAAATAATTAGCGATATATTTTCCTTCCCTTAAAAAAGAAAAAGTGAAGAGAGGGACGAGCGGTGATTAAAGACGAAGAGGAGGAAGGGAGAGCAATTAAGAGGATGAAGGTTGACGAACCCTGTGTACACATGTAGGCTTACAGAGGGAGACTCCAACAAGGCAAAGACAAGCTCGATCTCCCCCCTCGCTCTCTCACTTCTTCTTTTTTTAATCGGCGTGACACTTCTTCTTCTGCAGCTGATAAAAGCGCAGAGAACAAGATAACCAGCTCAGCGGAGCTGGCGGAAAAGCTTAGGGGACCCAATTTGACAATTAATCAATTATTTGATAGAAATCATCAATCAATCTTGGAGGGGGGAATTAATCCAGGAGAGGGGGGGAGATAGACGGAGACGGTGACAGAGGGAAACAGAGGGAGGGGGTGAGGAGGGGGGAGAGTGATGTGCCTTCCTCTTTAATTCTGTAAACTGATTGGCCGTTTTTTCTCCTCCTCGCTGCCATATCTGAGAGCGTCCTGCGTCTGATTCTCCGAGACAAGGGTTCACATTAAACTAATGGAGGGAGGGGGGAGACGGGGGATGGGGGAGGTCTAATGTATGACTTGGCAGAGGTGGTAAACAACATCCAGCACACGGATGCAGTCGAGTGCAGATATACTGTCTGAACATGAAGAGAAACAGGCATTTAGGCCCAATGATGGAGCTGTTAGGAGGGTCCCAGGCTCGCCAACACGAGGGCGACCACGCTCTGAAAACCCAAACAAACGACCCTCAGCAGCATGAAGCTCAACACCATGACAAGTGGGTTATGAGACCAAGACCAAGACAAGCAGGGACCGAGACAAGGCCAAGACTATCCAAATCAATTTTAAAAACCATGACAAGATTGCACAGTTAAGTCTGAATGAAGTTGTCTTCTGAATCCAGCGGGTGGTACGAGCTCCGCCTAGGTCACTCTAAGGTCAATTTAGTAGTGTTGTGCTCAAGACCACACTATCCGAAGACCAGAATGCACTGAGACTAATGTCGTTTTCAAGCCAACCATATGTAGTGCGCACCAAAGAAGTTTTGGCCCAGGGTTTGGTACGTTAGTATCAATGTGAATGCAACCACCGCACTTTGGTGCGCACCAAATCAGCCAGTCTGAGACCTCCATGAAGGGGTGGACTAGATCCGCTCCATCTCCCTACATTTGGTGCGGTTTCACTGGTGTGAAACAAAGTGGTCCGAACCGATCTACTTTTGATGCATTACTTCCTGTTAATCCCGCAGTTGAATCTTTTGCTTACTCAATTTGTCGATTTGTTTATTCTGGTTGAGGATTACGATGATTTACAAGGGTCCAGAAGGTCGCTGATGCCGTCTGAAACACAATAAAAAACGTAAATATTGGTTGTCTGGTGTACGAAATGGTTACCATGGTAGCCTCTTCTCCGTTCTCCTCCGCAGCAGGTTTGGTAACCAGTTACGTGCATATCGCCCCCTGCTGTTTCAAACTGAGTAAATACACAAGTGGGCCCGGGCATGGTTCAATGTTGCAAGTGTGAATGCAGAGCAGCTGGGAAGATGGAGGGGGGCGAACCACGCCACTCACGGTTTCAAACAAGTAGACCCAATGTGAAAGTGCCCCAAGACTTTTGGTAGTCAAGACCAGGCCCATCCATATTAATTTTAAAAACCATAACAAGGTTGAAAAGTTAAGTCTGAATAAAGTTTCGTTTTAAATCCAGTGGGTAGTACGAGCTCCGCCTAGCTCACTCTAAGGTCACTTTAGTAGTGTTGTGCTCAAGAACACACTATCGGAGACAAGACATGACAAAGACTTTTGGGAGTCAAGACCTAGTTGAGACCAAGACCATTAAAATTAATTTTAAAAATCATGACAACGGGAAGGTTGAAGTCATCACCAGAGGAATAACACATGAATTTAAGCTTTTACTTTTTTTACTAAGTGTTCCTCCTAATTCACACAAATAGAGTTGCAGAACAGTCCAGTCCCAGACCGAGACAAGACAAAGTAAAAATGCTCCCGAGTTCGAGACAAGACCAACACCTTCAAAATGTGGTCTTGAGACCAAGGCTGGTCTTGAGTAACACAACACTACAATTTAGGTAAACTAGTGCATGAGTTGACTTTACCAGTGAAGCCAAAAGTGTTACTACTAAGCCTTTTGTGCTAATAAGGAGGCTGGTAAGAGCACGTTTAGACTTTCTATTGGCTTTCGAAAAATATTACAACCCATCGGTCTGCTGGATTTGGTTATAATCCCTCCTATTTTATTCGCATTAGGTCTACAAGTAGTACCAGTGATTTAATTGAGTTTACTTTAGATAGTGTTGTGCTCAAGACCAGCTCATCCAAGCCCAAGACTTGACCGAGACCAGAATGCACTAAGACCAAGCGAAATGTGTCAAAGTTTGTTTTTAAGGTCTACATGACCATGCCGTTAAAACAAAAGCATTTCAATAGTATAAAGAGAGTGCCTTGGAGTTTCTTCTTTTTGTTTTAAGGATATAAGTGTTTTATGTTTAATTATTGTCAGAAAGGCTATTGATGCTTTCTGGAGCCAAAATAAAACCCTGCAGGAGCCACAGGTTTACCGCCATGACTCCATCATAAAACTGATGAAGGAAAGCAGCGGATTCTTGGACTAGCGAGATGGATGCTGTCACTTCTCCAAAGCTGTCAGACTGTGAGGTAAACAGATAAAAGTGACGATTTCAATCACATTTAATCCAGAAACACGCTCCACACACACATGCAAATACACAGAGCTTGTCAATAGCCCCTCGTTAGCACCTCCGAGGTCGATGTGTCGACCTTCAGGATGGACGCCTGTCTCTATTAACAGGAAGCAGCCGAGAGTGAACCAATCGAGACGCAGAACTCGTTACCAAGCTGACAAAGTACAATGAAGTGTCCCCGTCACACACACACACACACACACGAACACACACACGGCAGTAAAATATGCGTCGTCGCTCACTGCACAAATCAACAACCGTCCGACGAGCTGATGAGATTTGAAATGAGGCTTAATTTGTTGGGAATTGTCTTTGGTAATGATCAGAGGGAAGGAAGGAGAGCGAGGGAGGGAGGGAAGAGGAAGAAGGAGGATTTGCAAGAGCTGAATCAGAAACCTGCGACTCCACATCAGCGGGGAGTAAACCAGAGCACGAACGTGGAGACTTACCTGCGACAGCCCCAGGTAGATGGACACGGTCTCAGAGATGTAGAGGAATCGTCCCTCTTTGTTTAGTGCAAATACGAACCCGTCCAGAGACTGAAAGAGAAACAAAAGACAGCGTGAGGTTTGAAACTTCAGAGCTTATATCAACACAATGATTAACTCTTTAACTCCCTGCTCATCTGTTTGGCAGAGGTCACTATATTCAGGAATATTTAATATGTTTGTGTGTGCCAATGTTTTAGGACTTAGAAAAAATTGAATTTGTTTAGGATTTAAAAAGTTAAAAATTACTATTATTACCATCATCATTATTTTAGAAACTTTACCATTTACCAATAAGATACATTCATCAAAAAAATGTATGTTTATATCATCTATTAAAATTAGGGATGTAGCGGAATTTCCTGCCACGAAATTTCGTGAAATAAAAAACGATGTAATAAAATTCGAAGACGCACGAAATAAAAAACACGAAGGGTTGCAGCGCACCACTGAGACTGGTGGGTTTTTTTACCCTCCTCGCCTACCGTAGCAAAACACTTGCTTCAGAGCGGAGGAAGACGAGGTCAAGGAAATAGCTGACGCTTCTTCGTCAAATAAATCGGTTGTGTGGACCTATTTTGGCTTCCCATGTAAAAGACGATTTCAGTGTTATGCCTAAAGGGCTTTCCATAGATCTCTCCAGTAGTACTCATAGACTGTATTTAGTCTACTAATAATTCTGGTAAAGCCAAAAGATTCAAGAAGTACTAGTGAAACTTTTTGCTTCATTGGTAAGGTCTGCTTGGTCACTAGTTCGCCAATTTTGAGTACTAGTAGAGCTGGACTATGGTTGACATCAGTTTTATGCCCAAATGGCTTTTAAATGTACGTCTTTCCTTACGTAAACTACAAATGAAGGAGGCTGAATGTTGGTGGTGGTGCGGAAGAGAAGGGAGGAATGTTGAATGGCGAAGTGTCAACCTGGCGAAAATATTAGCTTAATACATGGTTTTCTTTTTGCTGCGTTGCTGTCTGTGCAGAAATCAGCGATTGAGTGCTGCCGCTCTCTGTGACTAACGGCAGCGTTATGGCTAGCGCCTCGCATATGGGAGGCGCTAACCCATCGACATAACACTTGAACTTTTTTTGCATAGTGTACAATATGCATCATAGATGTTACCTGAGGTTATAATAGTTTTGGATTTGTTATTACAGTTTAGTTTTAATTAGTTTTAGAGTGGGCATTTCAGTTTTTATTTAGTTTAGATTTTTGCAACAAGGCTTAGTTTTAGTTTAGTTTCAGTTTAGTTTTAGTTTTTTCATACCTTATTTGCCAGGTGCAGGATTCAAAAAGGTCAGAGTAAGTATTTTATAATACTGTTTATTTTCAAGTCCAACATGGTGCTCACTGCTCAGTCAATACTGATACTGTACTGTTGGCTGCTTCCTTAAACACAAGAAAATAATATAAGCTTAATATAAACAATATAAACATCAATATAAACTCTGGGCTTCCTTGTTTTCATAGGCTGTATAAGCCTCCTTATGGGTGCTCCTCAAATGGGCTTTTAAGTTTGTTGGATTTTACCCCTTAAGAAGCGCTCCACGTCTCACCAGTTTTAATTTCCACCAGGCACTTGCATTTGTTTGTCTCACGACAACTGCCGAAAACTGTCGTAAAATTGGTTGGGAAAATGTGTGGGATTAATTTAAATCCTAAAGGCTAATAAATATTGTCAAAAACGATAACAAAGGACATTTTTTCATTTTTTAATTTTGGTTAGTTTCAGTTTTGTGAACACGAGATACAGTTTTCGTTTACTTATCGTTTTTGTTTTCTTTTCTAGTTTTTATTAGTTAACTATTATAATCCAGCCACGACTCTGAAAACTTACACTTGACCATTTTTGATTAGGTTCCCCCGTTGTTCTCGGACTTCTGGATGGGCGGATCAATACTGCAGTATTAATACTTCGCTAGTCAAATGCTACTTATTTGGTATGATTTTTTTCACACTATTTTTTCGGAAATGTATCGACATTTTACAAAACAGGTTTTGCTGCATTATTTCTGAATGTTTTCAGTGCTTTTATAATGTTTTTGTGAATAAACTACGTCGAAGCTGGCCTGTGTCACATGACTGAATCAAAGACGTGTCGTTAAAATCGAGCGCACCCCTGACAGCATCAGTGGCGCAGAGAGTGTCATGTGACATAAGGGAAGTTTGATAGGTATTCCAGGTGCTCTTAGACGTTCAAAATGTTGTTTGTGTCTGTGATTCTCTGGTTCTAGTCGTCAGAAAAAAATATGAACACTCATTGGCTATCAATTCACAAGCTTCCACTATGTTTTTGGACTTGGAACAGCTACAAAATTCAATACCAACACCAAGTCAATTTAATACTTTTTAAAGCTTTTCAAGGGTTTTAATTTCCTTAAATGTATTTTACAAGTTTCACAACTTTTCAATACCCCGTGGATACCCTGTTAGCGGTTGTTTTTGTTCCCTTCTTCTGAGTCCCAGATGTCATGATATGTTGGTCACAGGTGTAAGTAGTTTACTCATAGGTAAAGGTGTGATACAAAGACGGACTTCACCTGAAGAAGAACCCAAACCCAGATCAGACTGAGCCTTAAGGACACCCTTCAGGGTTAAGTCCTACACAAACACACAAACACTGAGGCGTGTCTAATGTTGTGTTTATGAGAAAATCACGGCAGAACACTCGACTCCAGCGTGACACACAGACACGCACACACGTGTGAGTGTGTCGAATCGCTGTGGTTATGTGAGGATCATTGCAGAACACTTGAGTCCTTGAACACAATATGCTGATTTACACTCACACAGACACACACAGGCGTTAATACTCCTGAGGTCAGCCAGGTTAATTACACGTGGCTCCCTGCTGCTGCTGATACACCACAGCCGAGTGTGTGTGTAAGTGTGAATGAATGAATGTGTGTGACTGTAATTCGTCTTACGAGAGACAGAGGAACCAAAAGGATACCGGTTAGTTCCTGTAAACCATGTCTAGAGGGAACCCCAATACCATGTGATATGGCAGTTGGATAAAAAATAGTATCAGCCAGCATCGGTCACTTTGTGGAGCTGCAGCACAACCTTTTTTTTTTTGGCAAAGCAAATGACACATTCTTACATCCTGTGAAAAACAACACTTTTTATATATCCAATAAAAATACCTCTTAATTACTATTACTATTATTAACATGAATATTTTACATAGGAATTCATATCATAACAGTATTACCAAATCAGAATTTTTGTAGGTGTTTTGGATAATAGTTTTAGCCCATTGTTGTTTTGTTTATTTGTTCATTTTTTTAGCCTGGCTTTAATGTAGAACTCTCTCATTCTAATGACTATTATATTCTGACTTTAATAATTATATTATTTATGAGTATCAAGTTTTACCATACTGTGTAACTAAATTCAAGCTTTTTGAATTTTAAAATCTGTTTTCTTTTATTTTTTAGTGTTTGCTTATATACCTTATATTGTTGATATAGTTTTTATCTTTTAAACTGTTGTACAAATAATGGCAGCTAATGTCGGTTAGCCTGTGGTTATCATTGTTATTTAGTTATACTTGGCGAAACATGCTCCCCTCATAAGTTTACGTCATAGGGATTGTCCTTGACGAGGTTCATGTCACATTTAAGTGTTAAATGATACACCTGTGTGATATAATTTAATTTGAAACGATAGTCTTAAGGTAGTTAAGCTATCGGCTAACAGCTAACAAGGGCATACAACAGTAAATGGCCATTAGCTGTCAGCCACAGCAGCTAACAACAGTTAGCAGCTATGGCTAATGGTCATTAACTGTTGTTTGCCCTTGTAAGCCATAACAGCTAACGGTTAGTCGTTAGCCGCTATGTTTAGCTGCTACATATAGTCATTAACCTGACAAGCCAGATGGACAGCTCCATATATCTACCACAGAAATATTTCACTAGTCCATCTGGGCAGGAGCCCTTTGAATTTGTTTTCAGGGGCAGAATGTTAAAAAAAACATACGCTTGTGATTGGACAATTGTTTGGCTCGTCACACTCATCACAGACCAATCCACATCAAGCAGGGGTGCCTCCTTTAATGTAGCGTACATAGCGGCTAATGTAGCGGCTAATGGCTAACAACAGTTAAAAACAGTTCATGGACATTAGCCATAGCAGCTAACTTAGCCGGTAACAGCTCACAACAGTTAATTACCGATAACTTAGCTGCTAACAGCTAATGGCCTTATACTATCGTCTTACACTAAATTGTCCCACACAGATGATTCATTTAACACTTATATGTGACATGAACCTCATCAAAGACAATCCCTACAAGTAAACTTCTGAGGAGGGCAGATTTCACCAAGTTTCACTGAGTAGCAATGAGGACAATAGGCTCTCAATTTCCGGTTGTCGTCACGTTCGCATTCTGCAGCTCCCGCCTCTCGTCCCTGATTTGGCCGTTAAGAATTCAGTCCAATCACAAGCTGATGTTGTTTTTGAAGGTTCTGCCCCTGAAAACATTTTTAGGGTGAAATATATATGTATATATATATGTGTATATATATAAGTGTATATATATATATATATATATATATATATATATATATATATATATACATATATATATATATATATGTATATATATACATAATTAGTGAAATATTTCCATTATGAATATATCTGCTTCCTGATTGGTTGATCTGAAAACCTAAAATGTTGCTAAATGAAGAGGCAGGAACACAACTTTACCCACAAATGACTTTTTTTCAAATGTATTTTTTAATGTGGAAGTCAAAGGGTTAAACTCTTTATTACTGAGTATTTCTCTGTTTTCCGTCTAAGCAGCTGGTGAGTTTTCTTGGAAAAAAATGGCAACCCAACCCTTGAGCCTCAGCAGGTCGAGGATTACTTCTCCCCCCGTTTACAGAAACAAAACCCAACAGTGGAGAGAGACCGAGATGTGGAGATAATCACAATCTGTGTTTGTCTGTTTTACCGTTTTATCACCGGGTCTGATTGAGGTTCAGGTTTAGGAGCTGCTCCAGGTGAGGGAGGGAAAATCTGCCCGTTTCAGAGGGATTAAAACGGATTAATTAGAAACAGAAAGTGAGTTGAAAGGTGGAAGTGTGTGTGTAAATTATGCTGATATGAGTCTGGCGTAAACACACACACAGACATAGATGTGCTGTAAACAAACATAACCTTGCTCACTGCTCTGGAAAGTCCCTCGCTGCCTCCTGGAGGTTAAACCGGCCTCCCGTTATTAGAGCAGCATCTCAAACCAAACATTGTTTTCTGCTGCGTGTTCGCCTTTTCTGCCTCTTTCAGTTTACACACACTGTTATGTACGAGGTCAGCGGGGTCTCGGATAGGTCAGCGGAAAGGTTGTTAGACGCTCAAAGGTCGATGTAACGCACGGAAAACAATGCAAAGACCCCAAGGGGATCAGCAGCACGTTCTGCTTCTGATGCTTTATTCAATCAATCAAAGTTTATTTATTTAGCACAGTTCATACAACCTGAATTGCCACTCAAAGTGCTTTACATCAAGACAAAATGATTAACAAAAGACATATATATGTATATATACACACTCATACATAAATAATCACTTTCTTCCAACCAATCAGCAAATAAACACTCAGCAGAGGTCTGTCTACGAATTATATTCCACTGTATTTGTAATGAATAGTTGGTAGGATGTTAAGAGGATGTGGAGACTAATGCACACCACATAAGCTCAATTAAAATATATAATAAAATTTATAAAAAGATAAGCAATAAAGCCAAGACACATCAGATAAATAAATTAAACACTAAAAATACATTTAAAATAATTAAAAACATGCTCAAAGATTAAAATACAGCTAAAAAGATTCAATGTAAAAAGCACAGCACTCCTCCACCCATATTGTGATTTTCACCATAAATATTACTCCTACCTTTATTTCATCTAAATATCTAGATTCCTTGACCATGAAAACATACCATTAGCAATTGGATTCATAATGATATCTATTTTAGTTCAGTAGTTATTCACACAAATCGCAGTTTTCGTCATGGCGGATCTAAACGGTGATCCTGATCACTCTCAAAATCAAATCATTTGTTCCTTGTCCCAATCCGGACAATTCCTGGAAATTTCATCGAAATCCGTCCATAACTTTTTGAGTTATGTTGCTAACAGAGAAACAAATGAACGAACCAACGAACAAAAGAACCAACGAACAAAAGAACCAACGAACGAACCAACAAACAAACCAACAAACGAACCAACGAACGAAAGAACCAACGAACCAACCAATGAACCAACCAACGAACCAACCAACCAACGAAAGAACCAACGAACAAAAGAACAAACCAACGAAAGAACCAACAAACGAACCAACGAACGAAAGAACCAATCAACCAACCACTTAACCTACAGACACCAGCCGATGTAACAGACAAATAAGAATAAAACAAAAATGTAATAAAACATCAGACAATAAAATATTAAACCAAAATGTAATAATAAGACAAGATAAGAATTGCTACTCAGAAGTAAATAATTATAATAGTCATTAAAATCATTAAGTTCTACTGGGACACTCAAGCTGCTGCTGGTGACACAATGAGCTAATCAGCCAATCTGGTGGCAGCAACTCAATGCATTCAGCATGCAGACTTGGTCAAGGCGACCTGCTGATGTTCAAACGGAGTATCAGAATGGAGAAGAATGTTAATTAATGCGCAATCTCTCATCAGGAAAGAGCGGTCGCCCCCACGTTCATGAAACATAAAACATACCGTAATTACTCTAATAAGGGCTCACTCAGGCTGAGCTGCTGTGTTATGGGAACCTCTCCAGCATTGTGCTGCACATTTTTGGTTTCTTCTAGTTTGTTGTCCCTCATCACGTCTTCATTTTAACTCTTTCAACACAGAAGCACGTTGGTTAATCGGACGATCAGACTCATAAGTTAAAAAATCATCCTGAATCTGCAGAAATTAAAGCCTCTGTCTGATTGGCGACACACTCTGATAGTGCAGTTTATGTTTGTCAAGAGAAAATATTGAATACATGTATAAAGGTTATTTTCCAGGTCTTTATTACTGGTGGGCCAGGTTTGGCCATCTGTCGACTGTTTTCCAACCCCGGTTTAGAAATGGTGACCATATTCTAAAAACCCAAAAAGAGTAGCCACAGCATCTATCCAGCCAATTATTTTAATGACGATTATAATTATTTATTTCTGAGTAACAATTATTTTCTTACCTTATTGGTAAATTTTAGTTCAATATTTTATTTTACAATGTTTCTTTCTTTTTCTTATATTTTTTGATATACTTTTTATCTTATTACATGTAATCATTTTAGGTTTAATTGTAACCTTTGAACATGCTTTTTTTTAAACATATTTTCTTTACATTTTATCATTTATTTACTTTAGGTTCTGTGCATTAGCCCCAAATCCTCTTGACATCCTACCAACTACTCATTACAACTACAGTAGAATAGCACTTAGTAGATGGACCTTGTATGAACTGTGCTATATAAATAAACTTTGATTGATTGATTGATAGATTGATCTTGTTGACAGGTAGGTACACTGGAATAATGCCAGAGGTCCAATGCAGCACTTTATTATATTAACTCTTTTACTAACTATAAATATAAATGGTCACCTGGTCTGTTTTGCCTCTTTGGTCGGTAAATGTGTCAGAAAATGCCTTTTGAGTAAATAATTTTGCACCTTTTCACTGTTAACTTTGTTTTTTAACTTTATTTACTCAGAAAATACCAATAAACCACGGAAGGATAATTCATTTGTTTGTCACTGAATCCGTTCTCTGCTCTCCGGCTCAGTCAGCTCACTTCCCACACCTCCCCTCAGGTACAGCTTTTAACGTAACGTACCGTATATCAGTGGAAAGCTCCACTTCTCAGCTTTCAGAATCCATTGGAATTATTTTGATAGCGTAGATACTCATAGAGTTAATTTAGTTTGAATCTAAATGTCTTTTCTATGTTTTCTAGAATAATCAAGACATAACTTTATGGCAAAAAAGGAGGACAAGTCCGAGCAAAAGGGGACATATGGTCACCCATGTGTTCTTGAACGATCATCCTTGAGCTTTTGTTTTAGTCGTGCTCAAAAATAAAGCCGTCATCCACTCGTTCATTCACAGTTTATTCCCGTCGACAGTTTCTAACTTTGAGAATTCCCTGTAACGGTAGCACAGTTTCTGCTTCGGGCCCAAAATTGAAATAAAAATATCATAAACAAGAGTGTACTTGAAGGTAGGACGATATCATTGATCCTCCTGCTGTATTAAAACTGGAGCACCGGTGCAGAATTCTCTTTTTGCTGCGGTGCGAGTAATAAAACCAGTAAATCCAGTCTGAGCTGACCTCGGCCTGTTCGCTGGGAGATTGTTTTTTTTCTGCCCTTTGTTGTTTTTCACTCCTATTTGCATATTAATAACACACACCGACTCACTGGGACCTCGGACCACTTTGTGTGTGTGACCAAATGTTTGTATGAACCACCAGACAGACCAAGGACAGACGGACACACACGCGTGCAGAAATAAAGAAAGACCAACGATCACACACGCAATCAAGGTGGAACGAATGGAAACGCACACTCAGAGTCATTGTGTGCATCTCCTCTAAAACACACGCCCTGTGGCGGCAGCGGCGGCCTCTGTTTGTGCACGTGTGTGTGTCTGTGTGTGTGTCTTTATGAAATCACAGAGGGTCTGACCGCCTCATAGTAATTATGCTAATTGCCTGGATGCCCTTGCCTTTATTTATGCGCGGCTGCTAAGATAAATAAAAGGAAATTGCTTTGGATCTAACTGTATTCATTTCAGCATGCTAACTAGAACGCTAACGCCTCTCTCCGCGCCCGTGTGTGTGCGCGTGCGGAGCGGGAGAGCGAGCGCCGGAGGTGGAGGGAGGGAGGGGCACAGATTTGTTTACCCTTCACAAATTCTGCAGGTAATTGCAATTTTGATTGTACATTTATTTATTTTATTGTGTGTGTGCGTCCCGTCTCTCAGCCTGTCATAATGAAATGTTTTGTTCTATTAAGCAGAATGAAAACAGTCGGAGACTCGCTGAAGGTTCTGCCGTCAAACAAGAAACGGGCTTTTATTAAAAGGTTATTCCGCAGAACAATTGTTGCATCCCGACTCTTTTGGTATCCAAATGAACCGACTTCTCTCAAACAACCAAAGGCTGCGGAAACACAAGAGGCAGGCGCTGCTTCAAACACCCAAACATACCAACCAGTTTACAGCTTGTCCCAAATCTAACGACACGTTAAGGCCATAATTAGAAATAAAGATTATTAAACAAATAAAAAGTCACAAAGTTCAAGAGTATTGGGCTGAAATCATTTCCTACATTCACAGTAGTTGCTAAAAAGTAATATAAAGTAAGTATGTCTTACATCAACTACTTCCTAAAGTTACATTTTTAATTTATACATTTTCACTTTTTTAAAATTAATTCCTCTTAAAACAAGGTCTCTTAAAAATCTGAAAAACATATTGCATGGTGATGATTTTTGGCTAAAAACATGATTTCCAAATCATTAAAAAAAAGCATATAAATATGTTGGTCAGTAACAAAATACAAATCAAACAGTCTGATCTGGTACGATATTCATTCTTCCTCTCTAAAACTTTATAAACAGACCTTTTTACATTTATCTCCCATAAATTCACATTTTAAAAGCCTAAAATTGTTGAATGTTTGCTCGTCAATTTCTGCTTTATAAAAATTAAATGTAAGTTTTGTTTGGTTAATCCACAGGACTTTTTAATTTTCCATTTGTAGACTTAAAATTAAACAACTTCTCCTAAATTTACAACTTTGTTAACTCCAAAAATATGTTTGTTTCTAATTTGATATTTGTCTTCTGATTGGCTCGCCATGGGACGTCACGTCCACATGATATGTACGTGATTGCAAGAGCACGAATCACAGACCACTTTCCTCATGAATATTAAAAAGCCTTCCCTAACCACACCAATCGTAGACGAGTACCCCTGTGAATATTAAAGAGCCATGTGCAGCGGCTAACGTAAACTTACTGTTCTCATTCAAATACAGCACTGTACCGAACCGAACGTCCGTTTCGAGCGGTTCAGTACGGATATATGTACCGTTACATCCCTAATCAATTCATAAAGACAGCAGCTCTGATTGGATCGCTCCACAACTTATCCCACCACCACCAAGCTAAGGCAGCTGTGATTGGATGTCCCTCTGAACTCATCCAACCTTTAACACAACCAAAGTAGCTGTGATTGGATAGATTCATCACTTGTCTCTACTTCCTACATGACCATATTAGGTCTGATTGGATTAAGTCTGTCAGACATTTTAGTCTAGTTTTTATTTGTTGATGAAAGTGTCAGTTAGTTTAGTTTGAGTTTTGGTCCATGTGCTCTTGTTTTTATTAGTTACTGTCTAGTTTTTAACATGGAAAAAAGGTTGTTGATTCAAACAATAACAATCAAGTTTTCAGGTCATAATTCTTCTCTCAGGACAAAGCACATGGGGGATTGTTGTAGAGCCACTAAAGAGACCGAGGGACCACATGGAAACAGAAAATACACACATGCACACAGCATCAAGGGCATATCTGAAAGCTTAGATTAACCGTAAAGATTGTGACGAAAGAGCTCATAAACACAAACACAGCGGCTCTTTAAGGCTCATGGAGATGTAAATGTTGGACCACAGACAGTAGAGAAAGCATTAACCACACACACACACAAACACATGCGCACGAGCACACAGAAACACTCTCCCAAATGTCTAAATCTGGGCGTTCAGACAGTAAAAGAAAGAATTGCAATTGATTAGCGAGTGCTGCTGAATGGCTCGCTCCCTCTGCTTCCCACCTCCTGCAGATTACTGCATCGATCGGCCTCGCGCACACACTCAACAGATGAGGCCATCTTTTAACCATTCAGAACGGGCGGTTTAAATGTTACTGTCGAGCTGCCTGCCTCTTAATGACAAATGGAAGAACAGAGCGGGTCTATGTGTGCGAGGGAGAGGGCCGGGGAGAACAAATGCATTGTAAAGAGGACGGAAAATGGGCGAGGGGGTGATATATCGGAAAAGGACAAATAAAGAAATCAGGAGAGAGAAGGGGGAGAGATTAAAGAAGGGAGGAGGGGAGGATCAATGGGAGAAGGAAAGGATACAAGGAGAAACAAAAGGGAAAAAACGGTTAAATGATGAGGGTTGGGTTTGTTTGGGTGGATGAAATATCCGGAGCTCTGGTGCAGACCAAGCTAAACTCTGATCAGACAGAAAAATAAAAAGGTTCTTCATTCACTTCTCAAGTTTGACAGCAAATAAACCAAACCAGAGGATCAAAAACTCCAAAACTCAGCATAATTTTGATTTTATATTAAGTATTAATCAGATTTCCCATCATAAAGTTAAATGTTTTTGTGATGTCAATCAGGATCAGATCATATTATCCTGTCAAACTGGAAGAAAATCTGTTTTGAAATGGCAGAGATGTTATTTTTCTTTCCTTTATTCCTTCCAATGTTACATTTTTGGAATTTTTGCATCCAAATAAATATCTTTTTCACCACCAAAATCTAATCATTTCTAAGTTAGGCCATTACCAACATTTCCTGAAAAATTCAGAAAAATCCAACCAATAGTTTTTGCATAATCTTGCTAACAAACAAACAAACAAACAAACAAACAAACATTGGCAAAAACAGAACCATCTTGGTGGAGCTAACAAAGCAAGCAAACCAAAAAGATGATAATTGTGGCTTGGTTTGGCTGAATAACACAACAAAAACAAGCTATAATAGAAGTTCATTGACATTTCAAAGCAGAGAGCAGCTAGTTCATATATTACGCACCGCCAGCCCCATCATGATCCAGTCAATTTGCTCAATGTTAATTTTTTGGAAATTTTGAGAATTTTTTGCATCCAATAAATTTCTTTTTTTACCACCAAAATCTGATCATTTCTAAGCTGGGTCGTTACCAATATCTCCTTAAAAATTCAGCAAAATATGTCCAATAATTTTTTGCATAATCTTGTTAACAAACAAACACCGGAAAAAACAGAACCACCTTGGTGGAGGTAACAAAGCAAACCAAAAAGGGGATCATTGTGGTTTGGTTTTGGCTGAATAATACAACAAAAAATTCAGTGACAATTCAAAGCGAGGGCAGCTACAGTTAACATTTTACACACCCGCAGCCCCATGATGATCCAGTCAATTTGCAACTGCCTCTTGATGCATCCTAAATGCATCTTTATCTTCATTTCATGCCACAGAATACTCCCAAACTTCTTATAGCCTAACAATCACTCAAAGCTGATTGTGTATTTTGGCTCATAAAGCAACATTGGTCTAAAAGGCAGGAACAAAGATGACAGCTGCGGCTCCCTCTGGTGGCGGGAGGCTAAGCTACACAACGTCAAACAGGTTTTGGTTCACCTGAGAACTCTTTTGGGCATTTTGGTGGATGATAGCAGCATAAAAAAAGGCTTTCAAAGTCTAAATTAAGAATAAGGAGCTTGTGGTCATTTCTAAGAGATTAAGAAGACGTTACTGATTAATGAGGGCCAAGATATCTTTAAAAAAGAACAATTAACAATATTTATCCAATGAGGACAAATTTGTTGTTTTTATAGACAGATAAAACCATTAACTTCCTTTTCTGCTTGGGTTCAGTTGTTCTGCAGTTGATCTTGACAAAGCAACCCATCCTTAAAATATAAGAACCTGCCTTTAACCCTTTAACTCCCAGCTCAACTGTTTAGTAGAGGTCAATAAATTTAGGAATATCTATTATGTTAAAAAAAAAAAAAATTATAGGGCACAGAAAAAACTGACAACAAACCAAAATAACTAATAATCTCTGTGTGGGATTTAATGGTTCAAAAAGCTGAAATGATATATGATCATCTATTAATTTAAAATCTTTGATTCATCAAAAACATGTTTGTGTGTCAAACAGCGTCATCTATTTCACGTTTTTTTGATTGCTGCTTTATTTACAAACATTTTTGCCTTTTGTCGTGGATTTTGTACCAAATATTTTTGCATTTTTATGTCATCACATTATAAACATTATCTGTGTAAACCTTTATATCACACCAAGAAAAAAAAAGATGTTTTTCTTGTTTGTTTAGTTGAAATCTTGACAGAATCATATCAATGATTTGATTTATTGTATTTTTTAAAACACAAAAATTCCTGAATTTATTCATGAGCTCTGCCAAACAGTTGAGCTGGTAGTTAAAGGGTTAAAAGATTCAGTAAATGCTAAATAGGAAGAAGATGCTTTTTGTCACAAGTAATGCCTTAAAAGAGGGGAAAACCTAAAAAAAAATTAAAAAATCAGATGAAAACAGATGAGGCATCTCCAGTTTGACCGTGAGGTGATTATCGGAGAAATAAACAGTCTAAATTAACCTAATATTTTGTCCTGATCCTCTCCGTCTCTGCGCCTCTTTAGCATCGAGCACACATGCCTCTCCAGTCTGCCTCTCTCTGTTTTAAAGGCACAGTTCACTCATTTGATCCTGTCCCAGTTCACACATTAAGAAGGCCTGAAACAACTGGAGCAGCAGATCTTCGGCTGCGCTGGGACGATAAAAGTCTCCCCGCGGCTCCTGTAAACACAATATTTGTGTGATTTTATTTTCATCAGCCGCGCCTGGTTTTCTCTTTAAACCAGGCTCCATACTGCCTGGTGACTGTTATATCTCGTAAAAAGATACAGGGCTAATTAAAGGGGATTCTGCTGTTTTTAAAGCTCTGAACAAACACTTTTCATCTTTGTGAGAACAGTGGCATCTCCAGGATGGCATCTTATTATCCAAAGCTTCATCCAAGAGGGGCGAGTGTGGTGGATGACAAGGGCATGTGGCCTACAACGGCTGGATGCAGCTCAAAAAGAGGAAAAAACAGCAAGAGAACAGACAGAGCATGACTAAGAGCAACAACAGAAGTGCTCCAGGCCTGCAGGGGGCGCTGTGGCAGGGAGAGACCTAGAGCAACACAAAAGGCATACTAACATACTACATACTCATGTGTATGAACTGTGTATCGTACATACTATAAGTATGATTAAAATGCCAACCGTTCACACTGTAGTATACTACTAAATTTCCCATGATGCATTTCAAACCTCCGACGACAAAATTCAGAAGCACACCAGGCTATCAAATATCTCTGTTGATTCACCACATTTGAAAGTTCAGAGAGCATTTCAGGTGAGAAAGTCACCACGTAGAATACCAAAATGTGGTCATTTGAGCCATAAAACGCACGGATACAAATTTCATTTCGGCATTTCAGACATTCTGTTATGCGCGCCATTATGCTATTGAAGAAACTTCCGGTCGGCTCAAAAACAAGAGCCCAATTTGCAAAAGCGTTAAATAACTAAAACGAGATAATAAAAGATGCTTTTATTTTGAAAACAAGAAGTTTGCTAGTGGCTGATTTTTAGCTGAATGCTGGTCTCAAGGTGATTTAAAGACCCAGTAAAGCAAAACTAAATTTGAGTTTTAAGTTTTTCATACCACAGAAGCATGTGTCATTGACCACTGAGCCAAATTTGAAAGATTAAAAATATTGCTGAGTACATAAAATTAGGTCTCAAAATCATGCAAAAACGAGCACGTTTCTCTGCTGTAGAACGCTGGGGGCGTGTCAGTTACAGGCGCTGGAACCACGCCCACATGAGGGAGGGAGGGGAGGGGGGGGGGCTCCATTCACTGTACAGGGACATAACCTGCAGTAACAATGGCAGCTCTCGAGTATGGTGTATTATTATTGATTTAAATATACAAAAGCATGAGCAGATTCATGCAACACTGACAGTAATAAAAAAAAAACATAATTTTGAAAGGCTGACATTTTACAGCAATGATTACTCTTACTTATACTTTCTTCATCCAGTTACTTTTCTTTACTCTATTACCAGCTGTGGAGGAGCTTTAGTTTTTAAATAACTGCATTAAACCTGTGCTGCATGCTCACAGAAAATGATAACAGCCTCTTCCTGTATATAAGCAACTGTCTGTGGGAAAACAACACACGGCACTAATTTTACACACAAATGTAAACCCCAGTCATGTATTTCCTTGTAACAGCTTTGTTGGCGATATAAAAAAATACCTGTGGTTATTCATTGTGTTCTCATATGGACTCCGCTCAGTGAATGAAGCCAAATAATGTCATAATTACATGCATAACATTTGTTAACATTACATGAACAAGGCTGGATGCATGATGTGAAATATAAGCACACACTTTTGCTCTATGGCGGGCACGTAATGCCGGTGGCGGAGATGACAGCACCTGCTGTTGGCTGGATGGAGAGGGTCCGCCGTGGGTACATGACGCCGGTGGCCATGATGGCGCACACGGTCGGAGGTGTGTACATGACGCCGGGGCCGTGATGGCGCACACGGTTGGCGGTGTGTACATAACGCCGGGGCCGTGATGGCTTCACACGGTCGGCGGGCGTGATGGCGGCACACTGTCGGCTGGACTGGGAGGTTCGGTTCAGCCTAATTAATGGACTCTTCATAAATCCAGACTTTACCTCGTGATAATTTTTCCAACTGTCGGGGGTAAAGTGGGCACTGCAACGATGCAGGAGCGAATTGGAGGAGAAATGACGGGTTAGCTGACTGGTTGACTGCTAGCTAGCTAGCTACAAACTTCATAAGAGAGAGAGAGCGAGTGGTACGCTGAATGTATTTATACCGCTGAAGCAGCAGGGGCGGGATTATGGTAATGGGGGGGACTAATAAATTTTAAAAGTGTGACAAATGTATAAATTAGAAATATAAGTTCAGGATGTAGTTGATGTACTGTTGTACGTACCATGTAAGATATAATGTTACTTTATCCTCTACTATTATCTTCATGTCTTCTTCTACGCTTAAACACAGACTTTATTTTGTTGACCTGCTTCCTACTTTACACCAGAGATGTGGCATTAACGAAAAAAGAGTTGAGTTGCACATCTCTTTTTGGTGAAGGAAGAGAAATAATTTTCAATTGTGAGTGAGTCGTAACATTATGAACCATTCTTAAAATGCAAAAAGCCTACAGATTTATTAGAGATAGAAACATTTTTGGAGTTAAAGTAGTAAATTAAGGAGAAATGTTTGAGTTTACAAAGTGGAGAATTAAATTTTAAAAAGAAATTAAGAATCGAAGAAGGAAAATCATACCAGATGAGACTATTTGCCTTGTATTTTGTACATGCAAGTTGTGAGGAAATACAAATACAAAAGTTTAATTGTGAGTCATTCTTGAATCCAAATCACCTGCAAATTAAAGAATGAATGTCTCACTAACACATGTGCAAATTGGCTCTCATCTTGCACTTAAAAGAGCTGTTCAAAAAACTCGGCTCGCTCGCAAATGGAACATCTTTAGCTCAAACTACTGCTGACGTGATTGTAAGTAGGTCAACGAAACAAAACCTGTGTTCAGGAGTGGATTAATGTAATGATAGTAGATAACATAACATAAAGGGGCCAAAAAAAACAAAAAAACAAGGCACAACATTTGGAGATGCTGAAGAGTTAATCTGATGACTGTAGGCAGAGGCAGGCTAACACTACCCATTGACTTCCATTATTTCTGCTAAGCTAATTAGCAGTGGGTGAGCTCTTCCTTGTTGCTGCACCCACAATGAAAGAATGGTCTACCTCCTGTCACTCATGAATGAGGCAACACACACACAAAAAAAGATGGCGTGTCCCTTTAAGGATGACACAACGCGAGGATCTGTCCGATAAATCCGATCAATCTCGCTGCTGCTGATTTGCAGAGTTTGAACTTCCGGATAAGAGAGTCGAAGTGCTTCCTGACCAACTAATGCTCTGACGAGAGCTGCAAGAGCCAAGCTGACATTCTGCCTGCAAAGGTCAACACACACACACACACATAGACACACATATACACACACATCCTTACAGATACACACACAACCACACACTCCACGTCTTGCTATCATTACCAAGTCCAAAAGGTCAACTTCATGCTGATTGGTGATAGAACTATCAAATGAGCCAATCAATAGCCAGGAGGAGGAGGAGGCTCGAGGGAGAGAGAGAAGGTGGAGGAGGTAAAGAGGGAGGAAACAGGGGGGAGGAGACATGAGGGAAAGGAAAGGAGAGAGGGAGGAATGAAGGGCGAGAAATGGGAGGCAGAGTTCAGAAAGGTCAGCATGTGTCGATACTGAGAGAGAGAGAGAGAACTGTACACAGCGAACTTCATGGACTATCTAATTCAATTTTCAGTAACTGATGTGTAACAAATAAACAAATCTTTGACGGTAACGTGTTCATTTTAGCAAAGAGATGCTTTTAACGCTGTTTCAGTGTCTTATCTTTGCTTCAACCTCCACACTCCACTCTTTTTAATCTCACATTTTTACAAATAAGACATACACATTCAATTTAGTAAAAGAAAAGAAAACAATTGACCTTTTGCTAAGCCCCTCCCACAAACAGCTACTGTCCAATCCCACGTTAGCAACCGTAACTATGCACAAGAGGCCTGTCAAGCTTTCAGCAGACATCAGTATGCCCTAGCGGTGTGCATACGGGACTAGCAAGTCTGACAGTTGATATCTGAGAAGTTTGGAGGTTGGTAAAGATTTTTTTTGTCTTCTCCAAGCCCAAGACTCAAGCAGAAAGATGCCAGGTGTGGATAAAGCACAAGAACACCTATATTTGTTCTACAGTAAGGTGCTAACGTTAGCTAACCATATCTCCGTGTGTTGGGTAAGACAACATTAGCAAACAAAGAGGTCTCAGTAGTAGGTCACTTCTTTTAAACCTTGAGCAACTGGGTAATATTCAGGCAAAAAAAATACTAGTTACAGCAGAGAAGTTCTGACATGCTGTATCTGTTCGCATTTTTTATGAACAGACGCCATAGAAAGGGGCAAACACAACGATAACGATAACATTATTAATTTCAATTCAAACAATATATAAATCAACTTGGAAGAGGAAGGGGCCAGCTCCAAACTGTTCCAACAAAGTTGGAGCATGGAATTGTCCAAAATGTCTTGGTGTGCTGAAGCATTCAGAGTTCCTTTGATCGGAACTAAGGGGCCGAGCCCAGCTCCTGAAAAACACCCCCACACCATAATCCACCCTCCACCAAACTTTACACTTGGCACAATGCAGTCCCACAAGTATGGTTCTCCTGGCAACCTCCAAACCCAGACTGGTCCATCAGATTGTCAGATGGAGAAGTGTGATTGGTCACTCCAGAGAACGCGTCTCCACTGCTCTAGAGTCCAGTGGCGGCGTGCTTGGATGCAGCTGCTCGGCCATGGAAACCCATCCATGAAGCTCTCTGCTCTGTTCTTGAGCTAATCTGAAGGCCACATGAAGTTTGGAGGTCTGTAGAGATTGATTCTTTGCTAGTTTGAATTTTCAATTTGATTGCCTGAACAATCAGACTTGACTTTAGCGTCAGATTAAGTAACCTAATCGTTATTTGAGATATTCTAAACCTAAACTCTGAGGTCTCTCTTTAAAACAACTTGCATCTTTTCCCAGTTGCATCTTTATTTACCGTTAAACAAGTCAAACCACGATGACACGTAGGGACACGCTCTCTGACGTGCATCTGCTTCGTGTCGTGTGGGTATTACACTGTGTGTGTTCACGTGTGTGTGTTTTGGAAGGGTATCCTAAGGTTAAACTGCAGAGAAGCAGCATCCATCTGGAGAGCATTAAAGAGATTTATCAACACTTCTGTCCTTGGATCATACGACATATGTGTGTGTTTGTGTGTGATGGCTCACGCCCACTCACTTGCTGCAAGAATGCCCATCACCCCCACCTCGTGTACAGTTAATCACCATGGCAACAGATTGAAGGGCAGTCGATACTATACTGAGCAGATAACCTGTGAAAAAATGTTTAACACAAAACCGAGCGAGGAAGTTAAATTTAAAAACAACACTACTGTACATTTAGAGGAGCTTTTGATCTCTCAAAAATGTCCTCTAGCGTATGTTGCACCGCTTTTTAAAAGTCAGTTTTTTTCCAAGTTATTAGAGTGTTTGCAAAATCAGAAAGGCAGTGGCGACATCTTTGATTACCACAATGGCCACATTAAAGTTATCCTCATCTTCAGGTGGGGAAATTGTTCCAGATTAAAGGAAATCTGGAACAATTTCAGATTTGAAAACATGAAGCATTTAAATTTTGAAAAAAAAAAAGATTTAAAAATCAGCAAATTAAAAAAATCCCATACGTCTGGGAATTGATTTTTCTTCTCCCACCCTGATTTACTACGTTGTTTTACATCATACCATAAAATAAATAATCATTTTTTTTGTCTTTCATGAAGACTTTTGGTTATTTTTGTGAAAGCATTTTATATTTATGATTTAACTTTCTGGAAGACTAAAAGTCAAACTAAAAACTTACTAAAAAAAACAATTAATCTTTGTTTATTTCTAATTTTAATAGACAAAAAGCATATTGCTGAACTATGATGATGCCTACAGACCAGTGGCGATTGCTCTAAGACTGCAAGGGAAGCTCAGCTTCTCCTAAAATTTCCCCAAAAAAGTGGTGATATGTACTGCTGTGTAGGGCTGAAAGATTTATCGTTTTCAGATCGAAATCGCAATTTTAGACAATGCAATTTTGTGATCGCCAAAGCAGCAATTTTTTGCAGCGCTCCTGACTGACTCAGGATCTGTTGTGTCAAGTATTATACACATACTGTTTTACAAATTTGTAGACAATCTATATGTTAAAAGTGCTGGTAAGCAGGTCAACAACACAAAGCCTCTGTTTAGGAGTAGAAGTTAATGAAAACAGATTATTTATCATCACTATTGAAGGTGAATAATGTGTTAAGTGTTTTTCATCATTTATTTCCTTACTGTTGTCTGTACTGTAAACAAAGTGAATTTTGCACTGAAGCTTGATGTGAAAAAAAAAATCCTGAATTGCAATACCTGCCAGAAAAATTGAAATTAGATCTTTTCCTAAAATCGTTCAGCCCTACATTTGAATATCCCAAAGCTTGATTTGAAGAAAATCGTGAATGGAATTGAAATCGCAATATCTGCCAGAAAAATCGCAATTCAATCTTTTCCTAAAACCGTTCAGCCCTACTGCTGTGTGTACATTTCACTGACTAAATATGCGCTAGAATACCTTCATCTTTTGTTCTGAATCAGCTACTTATCACAGGTAACTGGAGCGTCTTCCTTCTCATTCATCCCTGCAGCGTCTCAGCGCTTTAACACAGTCGGACGCTGAGAGTCTTCTGACTTCGATGGGGAAGCGTAGAGTGGGTTGTTCCACTGTGGAAACTAGACGGTCATTGGATAAATGCTGAGCTTTGTCCCGCCCATCGGACGCTCAGTGTCTCTGGGGGTCTATGAGGCAGTGGGCTGGCCTGGATGCTCGGCTTCTGCATGATGATTGGATGATCTGTCTGAGGCCGAATCCCTTTTTGATTGACAGTGAAATGAGCCAATTAGCGATCTTGAAGTATAACCCTCCACTAGAGCATCTTCTAAGTTTTACATTCAGTTGTTCTGGAGAGGAGCTTCTCCTGTTTAAAGCGGCTCAAGTCTTACACCCACAACACAATGGGCCAAGGCCGTTTAAGCAGTCTAGCTCTGCTGGCCATTGAGAGAACACTGGTAACATCCCTGGAAAAGACACCGAGTTGGTACGACAGGGTCACAGATCATTTTCTTGAAAAGGAACGGAGGGTAGAATTTACATTTAAATAAATAAACAAATTTATGATGTGGGCCAGAAAAAAATGAGCTTCCCCTTCTTGACTGACCAGCAGCCGCCACTGATACAGACTATATCAGGAAAAATACTCATCACATGTGAGTCTGTTTTTAGGATTTATTCAGCAATATATTTTAACCAGCTGTTTATACTCTCTCTTCAAAAGACTGGACTGCATTTAAAAGTGGCTTATTTACACAGACTAAAATGAAGCATTCAGATTTAGAAAAAAAAATCGATTTTTGAACAAAAAAAAATGATTTATAAATCGTCAAACAAAAAATCCTGATACTTATGTGAATCAATTTTCTCTCCCACCCCTAATAAATGAAGTTTTATTATTATTATTTGACTCTTAATTTTGTGGGACAGCTGATAAAAGTGTTACATCACCTGAACTCTGGACTCCATGTAAATAATAAGAGACTCAAGCCCTTAAAATATTGCCTGTATATAAGATGTTAAAGTGCTAAAGAGATCATTGAATTTGATGCTTCCCCATTTTAACATGACATCTTCCACTGCCCCAGAAACCCTGCCATGCATGGAGTGAATGATGGAGATATTTTGATATTTGAATTTCCTGTAATCGTGTGAAATTCCCTCCTACTGTACACCAGATAAAAGGAGGCGGCCGCGGTCAGGACTGGACCTCAAAACTGATAGACTGGGACCTGTGAGGCCCGCACACACTCACAAAGGCTCTTCTTCAGGGAATTAAAGTGATATTGAGCTCTGAGCAATAACTGGAAGAGTGGAATTATTACTCCAGGGCTGTGTGTGTTAGTGTGTGAGCGTGCTGGTCACCTGTCCACTTGTCGATTGTTGCTTTTGATTAAAAACGAGGAGCGGCGACAGCTCCGAGTGTCTGCAATATCCCTGTGATGCTGTTATCTCTCTCTCTCCTCCGCCTCGCTCGCCCCTGCTCACTCTCTGTTTATTTCATACTTACAGCTAGGGCTGGACAATTAATTGCAAATTAGATTAAATCGCAATATGACTTGTTGCAATTTTCAAATTGCAGAAGGTTCAATATTTTTAGTCCAAAATGTGTTGAACATTTTGGCATTGTGATGTAGTTTTTTGCAATTTCAAGCCTTTTTTTTTTAACCTCTATTCATACACTTTTTTTCCCACTTTTGGACCATTTTTACATTTTTTAACCCCGTTTTTACAACTTTATGGCTATTTTGCCCCCATTCATCTTTTTTTGGCCACTGTCAGAACCATTTTTGGAATTTTTACACAGTTTTTGAATTTTTTCCCCATTTTTTTGCAGTTTCATACCTGTTTTGTACCTATTTATTAACCTTTTTCCACTTTCATACCATTTTTACCCAGTTTTTACAAATTTCATATCTATTTTGCTTCTGTTCTTCACTTCTCCACTTTTTCTCAAATCTTTTATCCTTAGATTAATTTAATGTCATGTTGGTTTTACTATAAAAAGATCTACTGCTTATGTTTGTTTAAGAATACATAAGATGAGGAACATTAAAACAATCGCAATATTGGGGAAAAAAACGCAACTAGATTATTTTCTCAAATTGTTCAGCCCTACTTGAAGCACTTGTGTTTGGTTGCAATGGTGCAACTAACATTTTTTTAAGGTGCATCTGCACAAAAATTAGGGGCACCCTAATTTTTCACAGTGGCTGTGTCCGAAATGGCACACTTACGTACTACATACTACAAACTCATGTGTATATACTGTATACTTCATACTATAAGTATGATTAGGATGCCAACCGTTCACACTGTAGTATACTACTAAGTTTCCCATGATGCATTTCAAACCTCCGACAACAAAAATTAGAAGCACACCAGGCTATCAAATATCTCTGTTGATTCGCCACATTTGAAAATTCAGGGAGCATTTTGGGCGGGAAAGTCCCCACGTAGAATACCAAAATGTGGTCATTTGAGCCATAAAACGCACGGATACAAATTTCATTTCGGCATTTCGGACATTCCGTTATGCACGCCATTATGCTATCGAAGAAACTTCCGGTCGGCTCCAAAACAAGAGCCCATTTACAAAAGCGTTAAAGAACTAAAATGAGATAATACAAGATGCTTTTATTTTAAAAATGGGAAATTTGCTAGTGGCTGATTTTTAGCTGAATGCTGGTCAGTCATAATGCATGCCGCAATGCATTATGGGGCGTTTGAATATGACTAGTATGCCCACCTCGCATACTTTAAATTTTTTCTGATATAGTACACAGCCGGGTATACCTCGCACACTCAATCTTTTCATACTATCTAATGTGAACACACTACATACTCATTTTGACGTCACACTTAGTATGAGTAGGACGTTAGTATGCCATTTCGGACACAGCCAGTGTCACCTTTAATGCCATAAGGTCACCATTTTATCACTCTCCATAACTTTTATATAATGTAAATGATTTTTTAACAAGAATAAGATGTAAAGAAACACTTGTCTTTAGTTTAAGCAAAATTATATATCAAAAGAAAAACAGAGCGTTTAAAGTGCTTCACTGAATGAAATTAAATATATCTGACTCAAACATCTCAAGTTAAATAAAACCTTTTAAAACAAAAAGAGCTAATGTTTCAGGTGCTATACTGAACTGAAAAAAGAAATAAATATCCAGAATTTAACAACCAACAACGTAACATTTACCTGGATAGTCTTATTCTCCAATAAGTTTGAACCCAGAATAAGACTTCAATAGTAAATATTTACAAAACCAAAATTAAGATAAATAATGAAATATCAATTCTCAAACGAATATATAAAGAACGACATTTAGGGCCAAACATTTTATGATTTTGTACTTTATTTTTTCCTCTTTGTGTTGTTTTTCTTGACTGAGAAACTCCCCCCTTAAAAGGAGAAAGGACTGGACAAATATAGATGTTATATTTAACGTTAATTTTTTTTTGCTGTTATTGTTGTTAATTATTAATTATCTGAATGCAGTGGCGGCTGCTGGTCAGTCAAGGAGGGGAAGCTCATTTTTTTCCCGGCCTACATCATAATTTTGTTTATTTATCTAAATGATCTGTGACCCTGTTTGGTGTCTTTTCCAGGGATTTTATTCCCCAAAACTCACTTTTGACCAGACAACACATTTTATTTGTGACAGCACTTCCAGTGTCATACCAGGAATGCTAGCCCTTGTCATACCAGAATGTTTCTCCTGTTTCCCACCTTTTGCACTAAATCAATCTTAGGAGTTGATCTGCCCTGCTGTTTGATCTCCTAATTTTCTTTGTAAGGAAAAAACTATCAAATAGCTTCGCCAAAATCTGGTCTAAAAACATTCATACTATCTGCATGCTCAGCTTGATTAGCAGCTGTAGCAGCTAGAGACTTGATCTAGCTGACAGGCTGTGAAAGGGAGAAGATCCAATCACAGTCTGCTTGTTGGTGAAAGAAGAAAAGAGGGCAGCAGATCTTTCAAAAAAGAACTGTTCAGTAGAACAACTGAAGTCTCTGGAGATCGATAAAGCTCCAGAGGGGTCCAGAACAAACAGCTGATCAAAACCGAAGTTGCTGCAAAAAAAAGGATACGCCTCAGAGTAGCCTCTATTGGATTCACTGAGACGTGCAAGGATTCTGCCAGCCCACTGCCTCATTGATTCCCAGAGACGATCAACCAATCATCACGTGAAGCCGAGCCCCAGGCCAGCCCACTGAGCGCCCAGTTTCCCACGTGGACAAACGACTTGAAGTTTTATAGATAACCTATTTTGATGCTATAAAACTCATCTTAAAGTGTGTATTTCCATCAGGCATATATCTAAAAGTGAGACTTTTTTGTAATTATTTAGAAACTCCCAGCAGTCCCTTTAAAGAAGTTATGGTAGCCATATAGAAGTTTGCAGCAGCAGGGAGACATTGTGAACAAACTTTGAGGATTTAAGGTGTAAAAGTTTGAGCACATAAGCAGAAGTTCAGCAGGTCAAAAAGTAGGATAAAGTTTGTGGCAGATAAGGTGAAGTTGTGATTTCTGTTTTGAGGATTTTAAAGAGCAGATTGGTTTTTGGTGTGTTTTTAAGAACGATGTGGTGTTTGAAGATGAAGAGGTTGATGTGATAAATTCAAAGCAGCATAAAAAAAGCACTTCATATTTTAGTCAACTAAATTTACAGCAGATTTTATCGACTAAAATGTTGTGAAATTTCAAAACAAGACAAAAATTAAAACATTTTCCATAACTAAATTATGACTAAAAAGATATTTTAGGCAAAAGACAAACAAAAACTAACAAAAACTAAATTAAAAAGTGCTAGTCATAAACACTACAACACACATGAAGCCTTATTACTGCACGCATGTACGTGCACACATCACATTGACACACTCACACATATTCCATCAAAAGAAACATTGTGCTTAAGGGCCATAAAACAATGCAGATTAAATAAAGCTCACTCTCAGCGGGCCTCCCTCTCCCTAATCACTCGCTCTCTCGTTCGCTTTAATGTCGTCTTAGTTCTTGATTAACTTAATGATAAAAGATACACTGATAACATCTTCAATATTAGGAAGAGAAAATGTAATTACAATGCTCATTTAATCAATTATCCCTGCAGTTATGGTGCCAACATCACCATCCAGCCGTGCATTTGTTCATCTGTGTGGATGGAGGTGGCGAACGTCATGGCGAAGTGCGTCACAGGGAGCTCTGGTTACTGTGCCGCCGCCATCATTCCTCATTTACAGTTTTGCCAAGTGTTTTATTAATCATAATACTTCTGTTAAACTGTGCTCTTTCGTCTACATTTGAGGGCCATTTTATCAAATATATAAGAGAAATTAAGACATAAACGTGTCCCTCCTACTTCAATGAAGTAAAAAATCCATCACCCTACAGTCTACAACAACAGTCTACAAGTAGTTCCAGTGAATATTTTTAGATCAACTAGCACTACTAATGACAATTTTGACTTCAATAGTAAAGTCTGCTCATTCACTAGTTGATGGCTTGCACCGGCTCATGACGTCACGTACAGTATCTATGGCAATTCTACATGGCCAAACAACGCAACGTTAGATGGATCGATATTTGTGATGTATTGTAAGTCTGTAATGCGTTAATTCTATTACTCATATTAGTTAAAAAATAAAATAAAATTATGCTGTAATTACGTTTGAATGCTCTTGGACAATTAAATGACATAATATTCAAATACATAACTGTCTAAACATAACTAAACTGTCACAGCATCCTCCTAATTGTAGTAATTTTGATATACTTTCCACATATAAGTAAGGTTATTACACATATGTACACAAAGAATTCTCTTTCTACTTTCTTGCATCGTTTGAATTGTTATTATCATTGTTAGTTTTGTTTTTAAAGATGTATGCCGATTAAATGATATTGTCAATATTATTTTTAAACATCATTATTTCATTAATGTAATTATAACATCATAATAAATTGAGTACACCATATCAAAAGCAATTAAATATAATTTCTTAAAAGTATTTGACTGTAATTGGAAGGTCAAGAGCTTTTAAATAAAATATAATTAAACAAAAAAAGAAAAAAATGACCCAATGAAAATAAAATGGAGCTAAAAATCATTACACTAATCAAAAATAATAAAATAAATAGACCCTGTCTCTGCACCTCCCCATCTCTGCCGCCACTCCTTTAAAACAAATTCAACATATCGGCTCGTCGGTGTTCATGGGCTCGCACCTTGTTCATTCTGATTAAAACCAAAATATTCACACACTGGTGCTGTGGCAGCCGGCTTAGGAACCGTAGCCATCATTCATGTTGGTGTTTGGTGGGCTTTACACGAGTACGAATTTGTAAGACTCCGGTAAAATAAACAATCGATCTGGTGATATTGACACACGGAGACGCATATTTGTCCATGACTCTGCATCTTTTTTGACAGCAGCTATAAATATTGCAGTAATTGTATTGTATTGTATTGTACTATACAAATATCGCCATTGCTGCTGTTGTTTACGTTCAGAACAGAAGCATGGAGAGGAAGAAAGTCGACCTTGCATGCGCATGCAAATTTTCTTTTTTTGGTGCTTTGTGGCAATTTCACAGTTTCACCTTTAGGCCGGGCGTATGTACTACAGGATTTTGCGTTGTCATGTAAATGCACAAGCCTATGCACAATACAATGTGTAAACAGTGATACGTTTTGATGCCGACGCCAAGACAATACGGGGCTGTCCTCTTGTGAGGAGGGCCTTTGTTTCCTCGTTACTCCTCACAATGCTCACTTTAGCTCTCTGTGTGTGTACGCCATGGATGTATTATAAGAACTAGATAGCGTGGCTCCGCCTTCTACCATGTAACGGTTTTGAAGCCATAATATCTCCCGTCAGGGCGCCGCCATTGTGCAGCCAGTAGAGAATCTGGACCATATCTGGACGCAGCTGTCGTAAACAGTCACAAAACTCTGCAGCATACAACGTACACAATCATTGTGAAACTGCCATAAACCGCGGTTATTTTTTAAACTCTAATAACTGATGAAAAAGAAACTTTGCAGAAAAAAGAGGACTTGGAAAAAACACAGCCCAATAATACTTTCATATCACCACAGCATACGGATGGGAGAAATATTTCTACGAGGTGTATTAATTTTTTTAAGTTTCACTACGGCCCGTTCAGATGAATGGGGGAGACGGAGAGTTGACCTGTACTGCAGCAGTTTTTGTGGCGAACTTCACAAAAACCCAGCGACATGACGTCCATGTTTTTTACAGCCTATGGTGTACGCACAAGCAGTCCCACCTCCCCCACAAAGATTGAATGACTGACAGATGGCTTACTCCGCTCATTCCGCTATAGAACCAACGCACCCCGGTGTTGAGACAGTTGTACAGAGTGAGCCATCTTCTCATTCAGCCTGTCTGTTAGAATAAGAGGAAGAAAACAATCACTCATAGACGTGTTAACTTACCGAGGACGATTTTATATATCGAGCGGTTAATTGATTTATTGATTATTGTGACAGGCCTACTTTTAACTAATGACCTTCAAAACTGCTTCAGTGCTTTAGACTCTCTTGTGTTTTTCTTTGACAAGGAAAGAGCGATCAAGCGGTCATTTTTGGCCCGATTTGCGAGGACAAGTGGAGCTAAAAGATGAGATTCTTCAAAACTTCAAATACCTGTGAGAGCACAAAGAGAACAAGATGAGATTTTGAGGTTTGTAATGGAGACATCCCACTCCACGGCCGAGCAGAGAGATGAAGATGGAGAGAACAGAGGGACGAGAACAAGAGACGGAGGGGCGAGAGAGCACGGAGAGAGAGATTATGATTCCAAAGCAGTGGACGGCATTTGTCTTCATTTAGCGTGACTGCCTTCATGCGTTATTATTAGTGGCTGTCGGAGGGAGAGCGGGGCTGGACGAACGAGGGAGAGAGAGAGAGAGGGAGGAGTGAAGGAAATGAAGTGGGGAGGTTGTAGGAAAATATAGAGGGAGAAACAACAATGGAGAGTGATGGGAGGGGAGCAGAGAGCTTTGGTGCTTCAGGAATAAAACGCTCGCTGACGGAAACACACACACCTTAACACACACACACACACACACTCGGCTGTTATATTGGAGGCGGTCCAGGACATGACATCTATTTTAAATATTTGTCCTGCTCACGGGGAGATGAAGGAAGGTCAATGGACTCTACACACACAACAGACACACTCAGAAAAACCAGAGTTTTCAGTCGAGAGGAAATTCCTGAGAGGTTTGGCTTTTCTGTGGAGAAAAACAGCATCTGAGGACTTAAAGACATGGATTTAATCTTCAATTATCTGTAAGGTCTCCATAAGGGAGGGTGGAGAAGGAGCTGCAAGTGCTTTGGGAAATTCAACACAAGACGAGAGCTGCACTTGATTTACAAACCTAAAAAATCTTAACCTGACAACCCAGATGGACAGCTCCATATATCTGCCACAGAAATATTTCACTATTCCATCTGGGTAGGAGCCCTTTAAATTTGTTTTCAGGTGCAGAACGTTAAAAACAAACAACAAACTTGTGATTGGACAATCATTAGGCTCGTCACATTCATCACAGACCAATCCACATCAAGCAGGGTTGCCTCCTATAATGTAGCATACATAGCGGCTAATGGCTAACAACAGTTAAAAACAGTTCATGGATGTTAGACATAGCAGCTAACTTAGCCGCTAACAGCTAACAACAGTTAATGCCCGTTAGCTGTTAGCCGCTAACTTAGCTGCTAACAGCTAACAACAGTTAATGACCGTTAGTCAAGTCAACTTTATTTATATTGCACTTTTCCTACAACATATGTAACTCAAAGTGCTAACAGCAGAGAAACAATAGGAAAGAGAGGAGTAAAAAAAAAACAGTTCCAAACTAGGCACCTATCAGAGGAGCACAGTGTGGGATTGGAAAAAAACACCTCAACACATGAGACAGCAAACACAGAGACGAGCACATGGGGAAAGAGTCCAGCGACCTTGTCCTAGCTCAGACCTCACATAGTCTCTATTGTCCAATAAGATCACTGTACGGCCTTGAGAGAGAGTTTCTGATCCACAGCTAACTTAGCTGCTAACAGCTAACGGCCTTATTCTATTGTCTTACACTAAATTGTACCACACAGATGATTCATTTAACACTTATATGTGGCATGAACCTCGTCAAAGACAATCCCTACAAGTAAACTTCTGAGGAGGGCAGACTTCACCAAGTTTCACTGAGTAGCCATGAGGACAATAGGCTAATTGGCACGTCCGTTCTCGACTTCCGGTTCTCAACTTCCCGTTGTCGTCACGTCCATATTCTGCAGCTCCCGCCTCTCTTCCCTGATTGGCCCATTAAGAATTCAGCTGAGTGAATTTGTTGGCCAACAGAGGCTGGCAAGACGGACCTGCAGGATTTCAGAATCAGGCAGGTCTGTCTGCTCTGCAAGGCTATTAAAAAGCCGTTAGGGCAAAAATTGACATCAATGATATCAACTGTGTTTCAGCTCTACTTTAGGACTCAAATGTGGAGCATACATATACCTAACTTTGGTCGACCAGTGCACGAGTACACTGTAACTGATTTTTGTAAAAATAGCAATAATAATAATAATACATTTTATTTATACAGTAATTTTCAAAGACTCAAAGATGCTTTACAAGGATAAAAGTTCAAATTAAAATCAATATACAGAGAAAGCAAAGTGACAAGAAAATACAGAGCCAACAAGAGGGCCTTCAACAAAACAGAAAAACAGTTAAAAAGTTCATGCAGAAAACGAGAATAAGTATATATTGTTTATGAGATAATACTGGAGAAATTATAAGTTGTAATTATAGTTATACCTTTGTATAAGGTGTGCTATTGCAGTATTTTACTGTAATATCTACAGCTACCTACTGTAAACAGCTATGCAGTAAATTACTGTAAATGGCAAATATTGTGGAAAAAACCAATCAGATTTTGTAAAAATTTAGAGCATTTACCATAAAATGTACAGCTATGTACAGTAAAATTTCAATACAGTAAATACTGAAAATGGTAATGGATTAGGAGAAAAATTGACTTTTCCCAGGAAACTGACCAATAGCAGGTCACATTTTTTTCTGTAATGTTTCACAGCTTTATTAGTAGTACCTGAAGATGACTGAGCTTCTCACTCAGAAGTGACTTGGGCAACGACTTTCCATGTAAAGGCAAGGTTAAAACTCTTGTGATGTAACGGAAAGCGACTCGGTCGCGTAGTTTGGTCACCAAGGTTAAGAAAATTTGAACTCGTCAGGTGACATGTGACTAATCAATCAACAGCTAATCAATGTTGTGTGGGTGACACTTGTGACAGACTGTTTTTGTTCTGGTTCACGGAGTGATAATCCATGTCCCTGTGGAAACATTCGTCAGTGAGGACATTAGTTCCACCTAGACAGACCACAGAGAACTCACACACGGTGCTGCTGCAGTGTTTTGTGGTTGGTACGTGAGTTAAAGGGTAAAGTTGGAATAGTGTCAGCTGGTCCATCCTATTATATGATACAAGATATGAACGCGGGGAAACTTGAGCAGGCATGACGTCACTAAGTGATGGTGACAGTGAACAGAAAAGCTATTTATGGACAGGTAACGCAACTTTGGTTGGCGACACGATCTTGGTCACCATGTTACATTTGGTGTGAACACAGCTTAAGTGAGAGCCTGGACACTAGGTCGATAGGTAGGTAGGTAGGTAGGTAGGTAGGTAGGTAGGTAGGTAGGTAGATAGTCCCTTGCAGGAAATTGTCTTCGACTTCAGTCCTCCTGGCTAAGGGCACGACAAATACTGCTAGGCAACATAAAGTTCCAATAGCAAGATAATAATTAAAGCCAAGTGTTTAAACAAAAATGGAAGGAAGGTAGGTATATAGGTAGGTATATAGGTAGGTAGGTAGGTAGGTAGGTAGATTGATTGATTGATTGATTGATTGATTGATTGATTGATTGATAGGTAGATAGACAGACAGACAGACAGACAGACAGACAGACAGACAGACAGACAGACAGATAGATAGATAGATAGATAGATAGATAGATAGATAGATAGATAGATAGATAGATAGATAGATAGATAGTCCCTTGCAGGAAATTGTCTTCAACTTCTGTCCTTCTGCTTGGCAACATAAAAGTTACATTAGCGAGATAAGAAAGCCAAGTGTTTAAACAAAAATGGAATCCACTTGAATTCAGGGTGATCATTTCGTTGCTCACTCTGTGGCCCCTCTATGAGTCCCGGCCCTGAGAAGCTCCACCCTCCACCCCCTTATGTGCGGCCTTGCTGTGTAAACAGTCGGTGTCGGCTCTTTGCCCGCTCACAGAAACATTCAGGCTGCGTAAAGCTCGTCTCTCTTGACCTTCTGTCTCGTCTCTCTAATGCAGATCTCATTTCCAGTTGCAGAAATGAACTTGTATCGACGTTCTGTGTTTTCCTCTCTCTGTGCTTCAGTTATGAATCCATAAAGCAGCAGCTCTGTCTCTTTCCTCCCCATTAATGATTTCTCTGTGTATTTTGCTGCAGATAAAGTGCTCCCAGATTGACAATGATTTCCTTTTTTCTCAATCTCATTAAGATGATTCTTCTCTCTGGTTCCTCCTCTCCATCCCCTCAGGTGTCTCCTTTAGTTTTTTTCTGGAGAAGCAACTCCCATCCAATCAAATAAATCCTCCTCCCTGTTCGATTTTCAGTTTCCTCCTGCTGTCCTGTGTGATTCTCATTTGTTTTGGAGCCTTTTTGTCAGAGAGAAACACACTCGTTTTGCTGCAGAAACATAAAATCATGCACACGCTTCTGTTTGGATGCACCTCCACGCGCAGAATCGCAGCAACACATGCGAGTGTAACATCAAAATCAGACACAGACACGGGTGCCAGAGCTGCACGGGAGCTCGCTCCGACTCCGCTCTCTAACCAGCTGATTTAGTGCAGAGGCACGCGCCGGAGTGGAAAACAAACGCCTCCAGCGGCAGCGGCGGCGGCGGTGGAGTGAGAGGTTATGTTTGACACAGTGCTAACTCTCACGGTAAAAATTTAAAGAGACTCGGTTTACAGCGGGCATCCGACGCCCGCAGAAGTGGAGATGTTAGTGAGCCTGTGGAGAGCTGGACAGCAGGAGAGCAAACGCTCCCCCGCTGCAGTAAACCCCACCCGTCTGGTGCCTCGCATAGAGCAAAACAAACACTGTGAGGAGACAGTGGGGGCTCGCTTTGATACAGATCTGCTGCAGGAGGTGGAGACGATTTTCTGTAAAGAAACACCAGGAACTCAAATATTCACCCTGCATAAAGAGGCACTTTGTCTTCTCTCCATCTTCTTTACAACTTTTCTGAGGTCAGGAGCCTGATGTCACAGGGCAAGAGGCATGCAAGGCCACACCGGCCACTTAATTAAGTACACCTTGCTGGTACTTGCTTTCAGAACTTCATTCATCACGGCACAGATTCACCAAAGTGCTGCAAACTTTCCTCAAAGATGAAGGTCCAAATCTCCATGAGAGCATGACACAGCTGTGAAGATGCTCCACTGGACTGAGATAGAGCTAGTTTGTGGTGTTCCTCAAGGCTCAATCCTTGGCCCAATGTTATTTTCTCTGTACTTGCTCTCACTAAAGCCCCAGTCACACAGTCCCGTTTCTCATGGCAATTGTGCACGATTGTCATAATCCTGATAAAGCGTGCTTTGGTCGCGGTGCATGCGCTACTTGGACTGGATCAGCGTTGTATAGTCGTGGATGAACGGCGGGGAACGTGGAAGGGTCCCGACAGTTTTGAACTGTTCAAAACTGTCATGGAGAATCGCCGCTCTCAGTGTAGCGGGGTGGAAGCCTAATGCAGTCCTAATGCGAGCGGTATTAGCGTGGCATGTACGGAGCTCAGTCGAGCTGATCGTGGCTCAATCCTGAAAGCTTTATGAGGACGACTGACAAGGATGTATCTGTTTGAGCCCCGACTGTGTCCTGTTTAAGACGGCGCAAGCGACGGGGCTCAGTCGGGGCTTATGTGACGCGAACTGAGCTCGAGCGGAGCTGACGTCCTGTCAGTGGGATGGAATCTTCCTCATATCGCTGTATTAACCTAACTGGAGCGGGACAAACGCAGCCTGAAGCGCTGTAGCAGCGCCACTGACGGTGTATTTACGGGGTGTGTCCAGGGGTGAGACAGTCATTTAATCCCGTATCATGGCGATCACACCAGCATCCTCAATCGTGTACAGTCGTGCACAGTCGCTATGAGAAACGGGAATGTGTGACTTAGGCATAAGCCACCTACTCAACAGTTTTAGCCATGTATCATATCATTGTTATGCAGATGATATCCAGCTATCGTTTTCACCTAATGATTACTCTCAAGTGTCAAGCCTAGTCAGTTGTTTGAGTGCCATTAGAGACTGGATGTCGGATAATTCATGACAACTCAACTCTGAAAAAACAGAGCTCCTTGTCTTGGCTCCAGAGAGCTTAGTGCCAGATACACTACAGAAACTGGGAACCCTTTCCACTTTTGCAAAACCAACTCTATGTAATCTTGGTGTTTCTTTCAAATCAAGTCAAACTTTATTTATAAGGCACTTTTCATACTTAAAAGCAACACAAAGTGCCTCACAGAGGCTAAAAACAAAACAGAAAACCCGTCCATCCCCCTCCCACAAATACAGAGACGTATCCAGACACACACTTGCAGACATCAACATACACACACACAAACCTGCGCCCACACACACACACCCACACACATTCATATGAGCTGTCATAAAAGAGAGAAAGAGAGACATGGCTGAGCACTGAGGACTGAGGCAAGGAATAAGCTACCTTTGAGGGCCATCAACACTGAGGGGTCTCCCAGCCCACAAGGAGCGCAGCCAGAGACTTCCCCACCCTGCACAGACACGAGGCCCCACACCACAGTGCAGGGGCCTCCGTCCCCTGACAGCTGCCCCACAAGTGGACCAGGAGCAGCTCCCAGCGTGGAAAGCCCCCATGAGGAAACACTGGAGCTAAAAACCATCATACTAAAACAATAATAAAAATATAAGAAAAGGGGCACATAAAAAAGAGAGATAAAATAACATAAAATGGATAACTAAAATAGCATAAAAAACTAAGGATTAAATATGATAAGAAGTTTGACTAAAAGAATAAATAAGTTATAAAGTAATAGAAGAATTTAAAAAATTAAAGGAATAAATAAGTCAATTAAATCAATTAAAAGCTTGATTAAATAGGTGGGTTTTAAGCCTCGTTTTAAAAGTATCAAAAGACAACAGCCACTCATTAACTCGAGATCATCATGTCAATAACCTGGTCCGTTCTTGTTTTTTAATCTCAGAAATATTACACAACTCAGACACATTGTTTCCACAGCTCAAATGGAAATGGTCATTCACACATTCATTTCTTCCCATTTAGACTACTGTAACTCACTTTTTACCTGTCTCAGTAAAACATCCATAAACCGTCTACGATTAGTACTTCTACTGTAGCCAGACTACTTACCAGATCTCACACATCACACCAATTCTGTTTTCACTCCACTGGCTTCCCATACATATCAGAATACATTTTAAGATATTTTTGCTCACTGTCAAAGCCCTCCATGGCCAGGCTCCAGCATACATCACAGAACTCTTAAAACACTACATTCCTGGTAGGTCTCTCCAGTCCACTTAGCAAAACCTGTTGGTTGTTCCACACTCCGGACTAAAAACTAAAGGTGACTGTGCTTTTAGTGTCATGGCTCCAACTCTGTGGAACTCACTCCCCTTGGATTTAAGATCGGCTGAAACAGTTGATTCTTTTAAAAAACAAATCGAGACCGACTTGTTGGTCTGGCCTTTTCTTAATATGTTTTGTGTGCTGTCGTTTCTTTTATTGTACCTTTAAAAAATGCTTGTAATGTTTTTATTTGTTTTGTGAAGCACTTTGTGACTTTGCTGTTCTTGAAAGGTGCTATATAAATAAACTTATTATTATTGTTGGATTGAGATCTGGTGACTGTGGGGGCCTATGGAGAACAGTGAACTCATCATCATGCTCAGCAAACCAGTGTGAGATGATCTGAGCTTTGGTCATAAAGGGATGGACGTGGTCAGCAACAACACTCAGGTAGGCTGTGGGGTTTGGACCACGCTCAGGTGGGACTAAAGGACCAATTTATACCAATTATGCTATCTCCAAACCCTCAACCATTGCACTCAGAGAGCACAGACCTCCGCCAAGCAGCTCAGTTACAGTAGTGGCTTTTCCACGACTCCTGTAGAAGATATAATCCTGGATCACCAGATACAGAACAGAGCCAGGATCCAGACCAAACTCAGCACATACATGGAGGTCGTTATCCTGTATGAGCACGACAAGATTTAGGAATATCACTGAATATGTTGATTTTAGATGAATTATTGAATGTTGTCAATGAGATTTCCCATTATAAAGTCAATCAATCTGGATCAGATCCAGATGAAATTTAACTTGATGACAGAGACATGGACTCAATATTATCCTTTTAAACTGGATGCAAATCTGTTTTTAAAAAATGGTAGAGATATGATTTTTTTTCCAGCCAATGTTAACTTATGGAATTTTTAAAAATGTTTGGATTTTTTTTTTTGCATCCACACAAATATATATTACACCACCAAAATCAAATCAAATCATTTCTAACTTGGATTATAACCATCATCTCCTGAAAATTTCAGCAAAATGTGATATTGTGATATATTGTGATATTCTACAGTTGACTAAGAAACTCTCTCATGAAGTGCTTTGAGTTACTGACAGCACAACAGTAAGTAAAAATAAAATAAAATAATTACATATTTCTCCTTTCACTGTCTGAACTGAATAGAAAAATCGATATTAAGATTTCAAATATCGATATTGTATCAGTGGTGAAAATATCACAATATATTGCTGTCAATATCAGATCAGGACACCCCTCGTAGTTTTTGTGTAATCTTGCGAACAAACTGAAAAACAAATAAGCAGACAAACTAGAAAGCACTCGGAGCACAAAGGTAGCTCCCATATTGTTACATCTATAAGCAATAGTTCATGATAAAGTTATTGTAGATCGACTATCTCGAAAAAAAAAAAGCAAAATTAGTCGTCGAGACGCAAAGTAGGGGAAAAAACTTTTCCTGCCAGATGCATTGGTTGATCAAGACACACAAAAAAAAAAGTGCTCCAAAGGCTGCGTGGCGTTTTGTAGATTTATTGCAGGTAAAACAAACAGTGAAAGGACTAATGCATTTCAGAGCTTGTGCAAAGGCAACGGTCAGCAGAAGTAATGCTGCGTTCACACCGCAAGCGACCCAGCTACCAAAATCGTGTCGCCCACTGACGTAAAGCGTCCATAAATACCTCATTTTGGTCACCAAAATGACCGGCCATCGCTCGGTGACGTCACGTCCGCTCGAGTTTCACCGTGATCATATCATATATCATATAATAGGATGGATAAGAGGACATTATTCCAGCTGTATCCTTTTCACTCTCTTATCAAACACAAAACACTGCAGCTGATGATGCAGCAGCATTATCTGTCAGTTTCCCGCGGTCCGTCTAGGCGGAACTAATGTCCTCACTGACTAATGTTTCCCACACGGACATAAATTGTTCCTCTGTAGTCCGGATGAAAAACTGTCTGTCACGGGCATCGTCACACACGCACACACCACTGTTGGCTGTAGCCGCACAGCCACACACGACATCGTCTAAAAAGATCAACTTTTTTTTTACTTTCACATAGGGCGACAAGCTATGTGGTATTGTGAAAAGCGGCTGTTGCATCGCGGGAGGGTTAGCCCCGCCCCATCGCGGCTGTACATTAGCTTTGCATAGAGAGTGATCGCTGAGGTAGTACAAGTAGCGTCTGGTGTGAACGCAGCATAAGACTTCCACATCCACCCTCTCAGTTCATTTAAAAGAAAAAAGGCGCCGGGTCAAACAACAGCTGATATTACTACTTCCTGTTTACACCGCCCCATACGTCACTCTACATCCCCACGTGATCAATAACAATTAAATCTAACATGTAGAGAAGTAAATAACACTAACAAAAACCAATCACATTATGATTTATGACCTGAAGAAAGCACTCAGAATCATGTTAGATGGTTATTAAGCAAAAATGACTGTTCACTAATAGGACTTTTCTGGATCACCACCAAAATCTTATCGTTTTTAAGTTGGATTTTTCCCAACCTCTCCTGAAAATTTCAGCAAAATCTGTCCAGTAGTTTTTGTGTAATCTTGCGAGCAAACAAAAAAACGTACACTCATAAAAACATAACTTAAACTAACCAAACTAGCCCGTCTCCACAGTCTCACTCTGCTGGAACCAGAACTGAACCGCTCACACAACCTCGAGGCAGCAGATCGGGGATAGGAGTGAAGCCATAACCTTCCCCTCCCTACCCACAATCCCTCAGGGGACTGCCCTCGCCAGCTGCTGCCCCCGCCGCCGCCGCCGCCCTGCCCAACATACACTGTGGAAATTAGAGAGAGACAAAATGAGGGGATGAAAAGAGAGAATATTGGAGGAGAGAGGATGGAGAGCCAAAAGCATGGAGGCGTTTCCCGTTTGATTAGAGCAGATTCCTCTGTTGGATTGTAGTGATTATGGAGGGTGACAGAGCCAGGTGACTGAGACATGCCAGCACACTCCCCCTCACACACCCGCTGAACTCATAAACGTGCTCATGACACTGTAACACACACACAGCTAACGTGAACACCACACATGTTTCACAGCCTGTCTGCTCCCATCCTGCATCCTCAGCAGGGTTTGGATGTTACGCTGTCAAATAGGAGAACACGTAAAAAACAACACACCGGCAGACTGACAAGCAAACATGACGCAACACAAACACATAAACAACAGGATGGCGCGGAGCTGATCTGTGGAGACGCGGGAAAATCAGGCTGGACTACGAAAATCTGGAATTTCACACAATGAAAGAGTGTGGTGTGAATAAACTACAAACCATAAATATTCTTATTAAAGGATAAGTTTGGTTTCTACAGCTTTTACATTGTTTATAGAATGAAGTAGAACAATATACTCACCCAGAAGGCTTTCCTGATCCAAACAGTGCTTCAGGAGATATTTAGATCCAAAATCGAGCAGCGGACATCCGTATAATGGTAGCTAAAGGGGAAAGTATAGCGTCGCTCCTAAAACTGCAATAATCGTCCAAAAACTCATTAGTTTCACCAATATTTCATCATGGTCTGCTCGGGCTACTCCTCCAAGACAGTCTGTGTCTCTCCAGACATGTTTTGTAACTGCGCTGCCTCTGAACTGAAGAAGAAGAATGTTTGCCTCCGCACATGCGCTGTACGGCTCATTGTAGCCGGAGGTCTTCAGGGGAAAACCACCGGCTACACAACGACTTTCTTCTTCCAGTTTTGTGCAAAATGGACGAATATCTATCGGATGAAGATGTTGTGGAGGAGAACTTTGAATATGATGGGTGTCCTTACAGAGTTTACTGATGAGGAGCTCATCGAAAGGAGGACGAGGAGGCAAAGAGAAGAACAGCTCTCCAGAGAGTACTGCGCAGGCGCGGAGGCAAGCGTTCTTCTTCTTCAGTTCAGAGGTCAGCACAGTCACAAAAACATGTCTGGAGTGACACAGACTGTAATGGAGGAGTAGCGTGAGCGGACCATGATGAAATATTGGTGAAACTAACAAGTTTTTGGACGATTAATGCAGTTTTAGGAGCGGCTTGATTTTGGATCTAAATATCTCCTGCAGCACTGTTTGGATCAGGAAAGCCTTCTGGGTGAGTATATTGTTCTACTTCATTCTATAAACAATGTGAAAGCTGTAGAAACCAAACTTATCCTTTAATTTAAAAAGTTAAGAAAATGGAGCATTTACACGCCTGATCAAAAAATCTTTAGACTGGTTGAAAAATGCAAGAATTTTCATTTTCCTCTGTTGGATCTTAAAAGTGTAGTCAGCGATCTTCTAATCTTCTAATCTAATGCACTATTTGTCAAATTCACTATATTTCTCCTCTCCATCCACAAGATGTCACCACTGACAGCATGTTGAAAAAAAAGTCCAGTTTCAATACACAGCCTTGGCTCTGAATTTCAGCAGGTAAATACTGTGGCTCGGGCCGAGTCACCAAAACAGGGTACACCCCCCCACATCCAGGGGGCGATCATACTCATGCACAGATCAGACAGAGGGGGGAGGGGGAGTCGTAGGTTGCGTAGCGTGCGCAGTTAGCGTAAGAGAGCGATAAAATAGGTGTAGTAGCAATGGCTGAAAAACAGCCCAAAAGAAAAAGGTCAGAGGAGTGAAAAGTGAAAAAGAAGGGCTATGACCATGAAAGAGCGAAGACCCGGGTCAACATTGGTGTTGCTTTCTGACGGTGGAGGGAACTCCGCGAACTGAAAGACCTGAAAACGTACGTGGATGTCGCCGTCTTTCTGCTGGATAGGTTAGCAACATTAGCTTTGTGGTGCTTCACATAACAGTAACAGCTGTCAGGCATTCATCTTATTGTTTAATCTGCCAAAATGTACTGTTGTTGTGATGTTATCAATAATGGCAGTCGTGTTGTCTGATGAGTCGGGGTTACCTCAGCTACGTCGGTCAGCTACGCAGTTTCTACGGCCGTTTCCATGACGATGCACGTCCATCAGCTTTCGAGGGTGGAGCCAGGGGTGAGGTATGAAGGGAGGGGCGGGTCTAAATTTGTTTATAAACAACCTCTCCACTCGTTTTCTACCACATCGCTGACTACACCTTTAGGAGGGTTTAAGATAGGGTTTCAAAATGATTAACAAAAAAAGAAGAGGAAATTGGAACAAGAGAAAAAATATTTCCAGGAAGAAACATATTAAAAATGATTAAACTGAAATAGGCTGTTCATCAGATGATTAAATCAGATTAAAATTTGTGTCACTGGCAGATATTTTAACTTATTCCAAGCAACTCAGGCCTTAAATTTAGCTTCCATGTTGCAAAATAAGGTTTTTAGAGCAGAGATGGCAGGCTCTTGTGGGGTGTTTTTTGCCTTGAAATTGGACAAACGCCCATTCCATTAGATCTGAGTTTTTGCAGTGAATGCAACAAAAAACAAACATCCTCCAAAAAATATAAGAAGGCTCAGATCTAGGGGAGAGAATTGAGAGATTTCCTTACATGTCTGGATTAATATTTAATTTGAAGATATAAAAACTAAAAATAAAGCCACAGTCGTTTGTAATAAGTAAAATAATCTGCCAATAAGCCAGGACATATTTAACTTAAATGGTGTCTCAAACCAGAATTAAAGAGTCAAACTTTCTTGTTTTATTGGCAGATATTTTCTTATCATTACACAAAGTTCAGTGCATTATTTTTGACTTTTATTTCATGTAATAAGTAGGCCTGTACAGGTAATTGCAAATTGTTTTTTTGAAATTTAATTTCAAATTTAATTCTCAATTTTGCTGCCAGAAGGTTCATTTTTCCAAAGCCACTTTTTGGATGTTTTTGCCAATTTCATGCCTATTTTTTTTTTTTTTACCTCTATTCAAACACTTTTTTTCCCCCACTTTTGGACCATTTTTACATTTTTCAACCCCATTTGTACAACTTTATGCCTATTTGCCCCCATTCATCTTTTTTTTGGCCACTGTCAGAACCAATTTTGGAATTTTTACATGTTTTTTGAAATTTAATTTCAAATTTAATTCTCAATTTTGCTGCCATAATCAATTTTCCAAAGCCACTTTTGGATGTTTTTGCCAATTGTTCCCTTTTTTTTTTAATTGCAATTTCATGCCTACTTTTAACCTCTATTCATACAGTTTTTTCCCACTTTTGGACCTTTTTTTTTTTTTTTAACCTTTTTTTAAACCCTGTTTTTACAACTTTATGCCTATTTTGCCCCCATTCATCTTTTATTGGCCACTTTCAGAACCAATTTTGGAATTTTTACATGTTTTTTGAAATTTAATTTCAAATTTAATTCTCAATTTTGCTGCCATAATCAATTTTCCAAAGCCACTTTTGGATATTTTTGCCAATTGTTCCCTTTTTTTTTGCGATTTTATGCCTACTTTTTACCTCTATTCAAACACTTTTTTCCCCACTTTTGGACCATTTTTACCTTTTTTAACCCCATTTTTACAACTTTATGCCTATTTTGCCCCCATTCATCTTTTTTTTGGCCACTGTCAGAACCAATTTTGGAATTTTTACATGTTTTTTGAAATTTAATTTCAAATTTAATTCTCAATTTTGCTGCCATAATCAATTTTCCAAAGCCACTTTTGGATGTTTTTGCCAATTGTTCCCTTTTTTTTTTAATTGCAATTTCATGCCTACTTTTAACCTCTATTCATACAGTTTTTTCCCACTTTTGGACCTTTTTTTTTTTTTTTTAACCTTTTTTTAAACCCTGTTTTTACAACTTTATGCCTATTTTGCCCCCATTCATCTTTTATTGGCCACTTTCAGAACCAATTTTGGAATTTTTACATGTTTTTTGAAATTTAATTTCAAATTTAATTCTCAATTTTGCTGCCATAATCAATTTTCCAAAGCCACTTTTGGATATTTTTGCCAATTGTTCCCTTTTTTTTTGCGATTTAATGCCTACTTTTTACCTCTATTCAAACACTTTTTTCCCCACTTTTGGACCATTTTTACCTTTTTTAACCCCATTTTTACAACTTTATGCCTATTTTGCCCCCATTCATCTTTTTTTTGGCCACTGTCAGAACCAATTTTGGAATTTTTACATGTTTTTTGAAATTTAATTTCAAATTTAATTCTCAATTTTGCTGCCATAATCAATTTTCCAAAGCCACTTTTGGATATTTTTGCCAATTGTTCCCTTTTTTTTTGCGATTTAATGCCTACTTTTTACCTCTATTCAAACACTTTTTTCCCACTTTTGGACCATTTTTACCTTTTTTTTTTAGCCCTGTTTTTACAGCTTTATGCCTATTTTGCCCCCATTCATCTTTTTTGAATTTTAATTTCAAATTTAATTCCCAATTTTGCTCCCATAATCAATTTTCCGAAGCCACTTTTGGATTTTTTTGCCAATTCTTCCCCCTTTTTTTTTTTTTTTTTTGCAATTTCATACCTATTTTGTACCTATTTACTAACCGTTTTCCGCTTTTATACCATTTTTACCCAGTTTTGACAATTTCATACCTATTTTGCTTCTGTTCTTCACTTCTCCACTTTTTCTCAAATCTTTTATCCTTAGATTAATTTAATGTCATATTGGTTTGACTATAAAAAGATCTACTGCTTATGTTTGTTTAAGAATACATAAGATGAGGAACATTAAAACAATTGCAGAGTAAATCGCAACATTGGGGAAAAAATCCCAATCAGATTATTTTCTCAAATCGTTCAGCTCTAGCAATCAGATATTTATTTAGACTTACTAGGTGAGTGTGGATAAGAATGAGTGTTTCTCAGCAAAAAGACGAAGAGAGAATAAAAGCAGAGAGGAAGAAGAAATAAAAGAAGAAAATCCCTGTTCGTCTCTGTGACAGTAAAACCATTAATCCACATGCTCACAGCCTTATAATGAAATTATTCCACAGAATCCTCCTCTGGTGTGTGTGAGTGTGAGCAGATTAATTTGGCGAGGGGGGGGGGGCTTTTACATCTCAACCCTCGGTGTGCAGCTCAGCATCAGTAACACACACCGACACACATGTGGAGGAACAAACAAACACACAGCAGCAGAACAAAGCGACAGACGGGCGCTGATATAATCGGAGGCTGTTTTTTATTGATGTGGTTTGTTCAATTGTCACTTTGGCTCCTCGGTGATCCTGCGATTCTTTTGATCTGGTTCACTCTCGCTGCGTTTCTATTTCCTCTCGCACACTCTGGAACAAACACGAGTGTTCAGACGTGATTAATCTGTTATCTCAATCTGCTCCACCCTTTCATGTCCACATCACGCTCGCTGCGCCGCGAGAAATGTGACAACAACACGCCGCTTCAAGACTAAAAATCACAAGAAATTGATCAATTTTTGTCATGGAGGGGAGGTGGACTTAGAGTTTAGGGAAGCTCTGATCAGGATTTGGTTTGTAATGTGTATATATTTTTTAAATTACTTATTTTATTATTTGAAGTTCTTGAGAATGATTAAACTGAAATAGGCTGTTCATCAGCTGATCAGAAGTATCAGAAATAAGACCACAGCAGAAAATAAATAAATAAAATAATAAAAATAGTGACTCTTCTTCTGTGCGGTGACCGTTGAGGGCCCTCATCTGTGTGGTAATGACTGTGGGCCCTCGTCTTAGAGCAGGGAAGCTCTAATCAGGATTTGTATTTTGTTGTTTTTGTTAATTTATTTATTTTTACTTGTTTTATTATTTTAAGTTCTACTGTTCTTATCCTCACGGTTTCTCATTGTTTTAATCCTGTTTTTACTTTCTTTTCTTGTTTTGATATACTCAGTTTATTATTATTATTATTATTATTATTATTATCATATTTATTTTATTCTCCTTTTACCTGTCCTCTATCTACCTTATTTTTTCTATCGCCCTGATGTGATGTTGTCCCCCTTCAACAGTCTTAAATAAAAATTTCCAAGCCAAACTTAACGCATCACAACGTTTCAAACGGGACCTCAAATGCATAACTACACAATTTTTAGCATTTTTTCCTTGTTAAGCTGATTAATTTATATTTTTTTCAAATTTTTAACAAAAGTCAAAATCAAAAGACAGAAAAACGTAAATTAGCATTTGGATAAATGTTACAATAAGGAGTGACGAGAAGTCAAAAAGCCAGTTGAAGTCTGAAAAAAACATGTCGATCTACTAGGCTATTGTTAGCTGTTGTTAGCACGCCCTGCGTTGTTGTATGAAGAATGTGATTATCACTATGGCAGCATTTTTGTAAATATAAGTCTAACAATACTATGTATACAGCTGATCTAGAGCGACACACCCCAGTCAGAAGTGCAAATAAATTGATTATTACAGGAGCTAAATAACTGTTCACACTGGGGGCATCCATCTTCCATTGTCAACTTGGGGGTGGCGAGGTTTCACCGAGTTCCCAGTAGGAAATTCAGACTTCGGGGGACATTCCAGTTGCAGTTTCCTACTCAGAACTTGGAAATTCCTACTTCTGACTACAACTGGAATGCACCAAAAGACGTGACCCAAGCCAAAGCGTGTGTTTGTTGTGATGCTAATGAATGCAGCTCGGACCTTCCTCAGAACTCTGCATTGCTTTACAACTTCTTTTTTCAACTTACAGGATGCAAAGCCACGAGGTAATGTATCTCTTTCTAGTTACGTAGCGGTAGTTTTTGATGTATAACAAGCAATTTTTGGAAAACTTAGTATCGTAGTTTTGTAGCTGGCTATATATCTCTACTTACAGCCCGGTGCTCTAAGACATGTCTGAATAATATAAATTTGCTCTAGTTTTAATTGTCTTGTTCCTGAAGTTGAGTATCCAGGCCAGTCCAGCCCTGTCCGACCCGACCGTGAAGCTAAGGAATAGCATTTATAGATAACCTATTTTGATGCCTATAAAACTCATCTTAAAGTGTGTATTTCCATCAGGCATATATCTAAAAGGGAGACTTTTTTGTAATTACTTAGAAACTCCCCACAGTTCCTTTAAAGTGTACCTAATAAAGTGGCCGCCAGACATTGTGACCTGCCTTTGCATCACTCCTTGTTCATTCTCTCTCTTGTTTCATTCTCTCTCTTCTCTTCAGCTGCCTGTTGAAATTCAGTCCATCTCTCAAGGTTGTTACCCCCCCCCCACATCCTCCACGCCGGCGAGGGAGGGGTCAAAGTTCTCAGCGATCCGCCAGCCTCCGTGGTCCTCCCACCGGACCACTTGATTGACAGCAATCAGGACTAGCCTCCCCTCCACCTCCCCCCCGCCCTCCTCCACCTGTCAAGACAAAGTGGCTGCCTCCGTGCACGTGTGTGTGCATGTGTGTGTGTGCGCCATTTCCTCTGTCATTTTTAATTATCCAAATGATATTCAGCTTCAGACCCCTCCCTCAACAAAAAACTCCCATAATCCAACAGTCCACCCTCCCTGCAGACGCTGTCAGGAGGGCAGCGTCGCGCCGCCATTAGCATAAGAGCGTGTTTGTTTAAAGAGCCGTCCCGCCTATAAAATCAAACAATTAGAGATGCAGACAAGCCGCGGCCTATTGACTGCATAAATAATGAGCGCCGCACTCGTCTTTTCTCCTCTTTTCGCCTCCTTTTCTCCCTCGCTCGCTCTCTGGACGCTCCGTTTATTGGTTCAGACCTCCTCCCTCGCTCGCTCTCTTCCCGCCGTTATTCCCTCAGCTAATGAACCTGCCGGACCTCACAGGAAGTCGGAGAGAGGGGGGTTGTGGGTAATCAGGATGCGAGGCTCGCCGCTCGCCGCCGTGACCTTTAGTCTGGCCGCCGCCGGGTCACTCGGGGCCCTCTGGAGTCATCTGTGCATGCAGGCTGGAGAAACGCGGATCTGTGCGCGGTAATGCGCTCGCGTTTGAATATTCAGGTCTTAGAAATTCATCTCAAGGCCTGGAGTTCAATGCTGCAGAGGAGGATTAGGGCCACTGAGAAAAAAAAAGCAGTCCAATTTTTTTTAAATTAATATTTCTCTAGAGAAAAAAAACTCAGAATTCTGTGTTTAAATTCAGAATTCTGAGTTTAAAGTCAGAATTTGAGAAAAAAAAACGAGAATTCTGACTTGAAATTCAAATTTTGACTTAAAATTCAAACTTTAAATTCAGAATTCTGAATTCTGATTCTTAAGTCAGAATTCTGAGAAAAAAATCAGAATTCTAACTTTGAATACAGAATTTCGAGCCAGAATTCAGAGTTTAAAGCAGCACTACGGAAGATTTCCGCTTGACCGGATAGGGAACTCAACTACCCATATGGGCTCATGCGTAAGGATGCAGATCTGCTGGTCCCGTGCGTTTGTTTTATCTGCGAATCTAGAAGCCAGAAGGACTTCGCTAAAAGTATTCTTCTGTCTTCGGCTGTTTGCAGGATGGATTTAACCTCAGAATTTTATTTAAACTAACCTCAGAATTCTTAACCCAGAAGTTCAAATTTGAGAAAATTCAACGATGAAATTCCTACTTTAAATGGTGAAGAATTTCTTTGTAAATGCAGAATTTCGAGCCAGAATTCAGAGTTTAAAGCAGCACTAGGGAAGATCTCTGCTTGTCCAGATAGGGAACTCAACTACCCATGAGCTCTAGTGCTATGACGAAAGCGGTCTTGGCTGTCAAAGTGATACAGATTCGCCGGATACGTTCTGGATTTGTTGTGCTGTACTTTTTTCCTGTCAAGTTTTTTGAGGAACTTCGTCATAAATTAGTCGCCCAACATACCTGATCGTAGTTGGACGTCCCTCCTCGTCTTTTATTTCACGCCAGCGAGTGAACGCCGAACCGATGTTTATTCCTGTCCGAACATTCAGCTTGTTTTTCTCTCGCTTTCTTTGTTTTGTATCCTCCGACAAAACTTTTCTCTTCCTTACGTTGTTGCCTCCACCATGGTTAAAGCTCCGTGATTGGCTTTTGACGAGACTTCCGTGTTTTAAACGAATCAGGAATCGGGGGAAGTGACGTATGCCGTAAAGCAGTCCAACCATGTAGTTTTTTAGTGTGGCAGGGTTCCCACCATCCACCTCGAAGTTACATAGCGCCAGTTAAAGGGATACAGACCACTCCAGACCACGACAGAGGTTTCATTGAACTCATTGTAAAGTGGTGGACCATCACAGTGAATATCGAAGGATTATAATATGTTTGAAAAACTACATAGTGTTGGTTTAAAGTAAGAATTCTGAGAAAAAAGACAAAATTCTAATTTAAGCTCAGAATTTTGACTTTAAATTCAAAATTCTGAGCTTACAGTCTGAATTCTGAGAAAAAAAGTCAGAGTTTTAACTTGAAATTCAGAACTCTTAGTTTATAGTAAGAATTCTGAGTTTAAAATTTGAATTCTGAGAACAAAAGTTAGAATTCTAACTATAAACTCAGAATTCTGACTTTTTTTTCCTTAAGAGAAACATTAATTTAAAAAAATTGGACTCCTTTTTTTCCTCAGTGGCCCTAATCCTCTTCCGTACAATACAAAAACAGAGACAGCAGGGAGATAACGCTGATACTCTGCAGCTGTTGCGGACGTTGAAGTGTCGTTAAATCAATGACAGAGGTGACGACTTCCTTTAGCTTCAGACAAAGACGTGGAGGAACAGATCAATCAGTCCATCTGATCTCCTCTTCATCCAGAAACTTTACACAGAATCTTCAAAAGATTCACTCACTCGACTACTGGAAAAAGGGAAATGCCACTAGTTTTTCTTGTCGTGTCTTGCTTCACTCCCGAGAAGCTTTTCAGGGTTCAAAGCAGGAAGAAAGGAGATGGAAGAGGAGGCTAAAAGCAGCGCTAATTTACAGCTTCATCTTCCTCCAGGTGACTGGATAACTTGTTAGTTCATGAACATCACATCTGCGGTGCAAAACCAACACGAAACTAGATCAACGAATCACAGTCTCTGTTTGGGACTAGAATACGATGACGATAGAGTTTCTTTAAACTCCACAGCCTATTTTACAAACTTTTATTCTACAGGTTCTATAAGCAGGTCAGTTCATTCAGTAGGTTGTTTTAGTCATTAGGTTCTGTGAAGTCAATGTAGCAACAATACCATGATACGCAACGTTAAAACAAAAATGTACTTTTAATACTTAAGTATTTCAGAAACAGGTACTTCAGTACTTTAACTTGAGTAAAGTATGAGTTTGACTGAACAACTTTGACTATTATTGGAGTTATATTTAACCACGAGTAGTATACGTTCACTCAGGTTGGTAATAAGTAAATAAACATGTATATGTCTGTCCATTTTATTCTATATTTCTTATATCCGGTGTTATTTTTTACCAAGAATGCATGCAGCTTCACTTTTATGTATTATCATTATTATTATTATTATTGTTCTCTTTTTTAGTTATTTGTCTGTTTGTTCTAGATTTGAGGATGTGATCCTTAACTCATCCACCCAATCTGTCTTTAAACTTTAAACTCTCCACTTTATTTTTCTCACTTCTGGTCCACATGATGGACAAAAAGCCTTCGCCGCTAACTTGGCCGTCTTTGAACCTCCTCCGTAATAAACTCATAATCCAGGACGGAGCTGCAGATCTGTCATCCCTCCGTCCTCTCTCTTCTCCTCGTCTAATTTCTACCTTCGCTGACACTCATTGGCTGACAGCTTGATTGACGGGCTGACAGGAAGCGGTGTCGCGTCAGAGCGGCGTTCCTGTCGTCTTTAATTTCCCCTCATCGCCGTGACAACACGCGGGCACCTCACATCTGTTCCACACGAGGTGGAGTGAAGCGGCGGGGTTAACAGCTGCAGGTGAAGAAATCAAACGCACCTCAGACTATCAAACAGGACGGGTGATTGTGTTTCATTCACACTGAAGTCTGTTTTATTACAGAGTTTTTATTTTTGACGTTAGCAGCAGGGATCCTTCTGAGGATAGGCTGGCATTAGCCTGAGCATTGGCCACAGTGATGGACATCAGCTCTGCATCTGTACAGAAAGAGCAGGCACAGAAGCTCGGGCTACACATTGGTGTAGATGGGGCAATTAGTCCTTAAAGGGTTTAAAGTGAAAACAAGCCAAAAAAAAAAAAACCCAGCATAGCCTGATATAATGGAATTTTCACACATTTACAACGACTGACTTTATCACCACATACTGTGGCTACTTTATGCTGTTATGTATTTGTGCTATAGTTCGATGCATTTGTGCTAAAGTTATATGTATTTGTACCAAAGTTTGATGTATTTGTGCTAAAGTTTTGTGGATTTGTGCTAAAGTTTGATGTATTTGTGCTAAAGTTTTGAGGCTTTGTGCTTAAGTTCGATGCATTTGTGCTAAAGTTATATGTATTTGTACCAAAGTTTGATGTATTTGTGCTAAAGTTTTGTGGATTTGTGCTAAAGTTTGATGTATTTGTGCTAAAGTTTTGAGGCTTTGTGCTTAAGTTCGATGTATTTGTGCTAAAGTTATATGTATTTGTACCAAAGTTTGATGTATTTGTGCTAAAGTTTTGTGGATTTGTGCTAAAGTTTGATGTATTTGTGCTAAAGTTTTGAGGATTTGTGCTTAAGTTCGATGTATTTGTGCTAAAGTTTGATGTATTTATGCTAAAGCTTGGTCATTCTTTGCTAATGTATGTTTTTGCAGAATTTTTATGTATTTGCGCTAAAGTTTTGTGGATTTGTGCGGAAGTTTTGTGGATATGTGCTAAAGTTGTATGTATTTGCTAAATTTACATGTATTTGTGTTAAAGCTATATGTATTTGTACCAAAGTTTGATGAATTTGTGCTAAAGTTTTGTGGATTTGTGCTAAAGTTTTATATATTTGCTAAAGTTACATGTATTTGTACCAAAGTTTGATGGATTTTTGCTAAAGTTTTGTGGATTGTTCTTTGCTAATGTATGTTTTTGCAGAATTTTTATGTATTTGCGCTAAAGTTAAATGTATTTGTGCTAAAGTTTGATGTGTTTGTGCTAAAGTTTTGTGGATTTGTGCTAAACTTTGATGTATTTGTACTAAAGTTTTATGTATTTGTGTTTTAGTTTTATGTATATTCCATTTTCTGATCCCACTGCTTCACAGCTGTTTGGTTTATTGTCTCATTGAGGACATATAAATAAAAGTGTAAGTGTAACCTTGCTTAAAAATCCAGAACTATCGTCTTAAATCCTGATTCATGTCATCATCGTCTTGTACTAGATTATAAAAATGTTAATCCGGCTTTTCCAACATGGAGACACAGGCCAGGTGAAAGTGATGGATGGGAGACTGTTTTGTGGCAACATCTGTTCAAATACTCACAGGGAGAGTTTACTTAAGAGTTTGTTTGCTGTTTTTCTTCTCTGAAAGAAGCTGAACTTCTCATCTCTACTAAAAGTCGGATCAACTTTCAGAAATGGATTTTTTAGAAATAAGTTTCAGCCGAATAATGTCTTAACCTGATTTAAGAAGCCACACTTTTTTGTTTGAATCAGAGATGTTGGCTATTCTGACCAAAGATAAAAACTCGACAGATTTATGAACCATCGCTCACAGACCTCGTCTTTGTCCTTCCCTCTTTCCTCATCTCCTTGCCCCCTCGTCTCCTCGCCTCCTCCTGCAGATCGACAGGTCGTCCTCTGAACGTCGTGTTTGAGCCTCACACTCAGAGACAGAAACAGCTCTTGTGTGTGTGTGTGTGTGTGTGTTGTAACAGGTGTGGCATCCCTCCCCCAGACTCTCATCATGCCAGGTGCTCTGCCAGGCTGTTCTCGACACACAAAGACAAACACACACACTTCCTCTTTGTCTGTGGTCTGACTTTACCCTCTCTTCTTCTTCTTTTCTAATTGTTCTGTATTTTCCTCTCTCACAGTTTACTTTATAATTAGTGTCCGTCTGTCCGTCTGTCAGCCGCCTCTTCATCTTCAAACACCACATGTTGTCTTTAAAAACTCACCAAACATCAATCTGCTCTTTAAAATCCTCAAACAGAGACGACAACTTCACTTCATCTGCCACAAACAAACTTTATTCTACTTTCTGACCTGCTGAACTTCTGCTGATGTGCTCAAACTCAGACCTCTTAAATCAGCTCAAACTTTTACACCTTCAATCCTCAAAGTTTCTTCACAATGTCTCCCTGCTGCTGCAAACATCTGCAAGGCAACTAGGGCAACTAAGGCATCTAGAGCAACCTCACCATACAATACCCATCCCTATACTGAAGCCATGATACAATACGAACCCCGATACTGAGGCCAAGATACTATACGTATCCTGACACTGAGGCCATGATACAATACGTATCCCAATATGCAGACGATACTATACGCATCCCAATACAGAGGCCACGATACAATACGTATCCCAATAGTGAGGCCAGGATAAGATGCACATCCCAACACTGAGGCCAAAATACTGTACGCATCCCGATACTGAGGCCAAAATACGATACATATCCCTGTACTGAGGCCACAATACTATACGCATCACGATACTGAGGCCACGATAAGATACACATCCCAATACTGAGGCCAAAATATGATACGTATCCCGATACTGAGGCCACGATACAATACGTATCCCGATACTGAGGCCACGTTACAATCAAATCCCGATACTGAGGCCACAATACTGAACGCATCCCGATACTGAAGCCAAAATACAATACGCATCCCGATACTGAGGCCACGTTACAATACGTATCCCCAAACTGAGGCCAAAATACGACACGTATCCCAATACTGAGGCCACAATACAATAAGCATCCCGATACTGAGGCCACAATACTGTATGCATCCTGGTACTGAGGCCTAAATACGATACGTATCCCGATACTCAGGCCAAAATACGATTAGGAAACCTGAAACTGAGGCCACGATACAATATGCATCGCCAAACTGACGCCAAAATACGATACATACCTCGATACTGAAGCCACAATACGATATGCATCCCGATAATGAGGCCACGATACAATATGTATCCCGATACTGAGGCCACAGTAATTTATTCTTCCTGATACTGAGGCCATGATACGATATGTATCCCTACACTGAGGCCAAAATACCATACAAGCTGCAGTTATTAGCATCACAACAAACGAGACAGTCCGTGCGCGTGCTCATGGGTAGCTGAGTCTTTATGTCGCCGGAAATAGATTTTCCTCATAGCACCTTTAACTCACTGAAACTATAACATATTAAAAAAAACTGCCCATTATTTTTAACTTGTTTAAAAGTAAAAGCAAATATTTTAAAACACATTCCCTTATGATTTAATAAATTAATGCATGAAAGTGTTAACAAAAGGCAAAATAAAGGCAAATAAAGGTAAAATAACCACTTGGATAAATGTTACATGGTGTGAGAAGAAGTCAAAATGTATTCAATCTCAGCCCCTCCCCATCAATTAATAACCCATCATTTAGCTTTTAAACATGTGATTAATCAAATTTTATCCTTGTTTGAAAAACATACTTACACTATTCTGATATTTTAGGTTGTTGGTGATTTCTTTTTTTTTTTTTTTAACGTGCAGCTTGTTTTATCTTGTAAATATCAAATCATATTTAGTCACACCTAAACAGATCAGATGGGGGATTAAAGAGGATCCAGATTTGATTTACGGATTAAAAACTCAATCACGACCAGGACACAAGCGACACTTTGAGCCTGATGAAGACAACAAGAGAAAACACAAACTTTAAATAATCCCCTCTGAGACCTGCCGTCCATTTCTGTCCCGTACAAACTTGAACGTCTCTCCTTTAAGTCTCATCCAGCGGGGAGCACACACTCCCCGAGCTTTCCTGTCTCTCTCTCTTCATTAAGCGTTATCAACCTCTCTGGCCTAATCTCTCTGAAATTAGTGTCTGGTCTCCACCACCTAAGTGACTGGCTGGCATTCATTAGCGCTGCGGTTTAGCCAAATCAATCACGCCGCGCCCGTCCGCCACGCTTTCTTAAAATGTCATCCTCAAACTTCTCACAATCAATTAAGCGGGAGATTAATGAGGCCAATTTGCCACGAACACGTCGGCCTTGGTTGTGCGCTGAAAAGGCCGTGCACGCACACGCTCGCGGACACAGGCTAACAATGATGTCGGAGCACGCTCGCTGGTATGCAAATGTCGAGCGAGCATGGATTTAGTGCTAAAAACGACCGATCTAGAGGTCTAAACCGCGCTCTTTCTGATCAAACATCATCCCTGCAGGTAGGAAACACTCAAAAATAAAAAAACATGCTCGCACGCCCCCCCCTCTGACTTCCAGGTGAGCCCACATTGTCTCTGTCACTTCCAATCTCACAGCTGCTTCAATCTGCCTCCGGATCTGCCTCATATGGTTGTCATAGCGACTCTCAGGGGATTATAACAAGGTATTATGGGATGTCTCGGAGCTGCAGGATCAGAACACGGCGTTAACACACACACACACACAGGTTGTAGATGCTCAGCGTGGCGTGAGGCGGCGTGTTAACACTCACACATGACAACGTGATGTGCAGAGCGGCGGAAGAGGAGGACGGGAGGCGGAGACGCTCTCCGGAGGATTAAAAGCAGGAAGGGAGGAGAGCGAACTCGAGAACAAGGGCGAGGAAGATGTGGCTAAAAGCAGCGCTAATTTACAACCGCGTTTGGATAAATGACTGGGAGACTTCAGGAGACAGCGCCCCCTGGCTGCTAGCAAAACAGAGTGCATTCAGAGTCAAACTTTAACCCTTTCATGCATGGTGTCCACAACAGTAGACAGATACATAAATACCAAATAAAAGCCAGGATCCAATTAATCCCTGGGTTCCAAATAAACGCCGGGTGTAATCTTTTTCACCGCAGCGTACGAGCTACGGTCGAAGTTACAGAACACACATGCAAACACTAAGATAGTTCACGCTTGAATAGAAACATGATCAGACTGAACCTTAACAGTCCACATGGTTTATTTGTCTCTCTGGACGTCCTGTCCGCTTCTCCTTCCTCTGTATGTCAGCACATGCAGGTTGGTGTACGGCGCTCTGTTTCACGACAGTGCGGTTATACTCAACAACCACAGAGGCCACTAGAGAGCAGAAAGCCAGAATCTTACAGACTAAAGCTTTGCAAATTCAAAGAAGAAGACGTTGCCACTGCCGCTGCTTGTTTTTTGCCTTTAACTAACGTCAGGAGGTCGGTCACGTTAGCGGTACATTGCTGCTGATAGCCATGGTCCAAGTGCAGCAAAAAAACAAAGTATGACCTTAACTTTGGTAGTTCCATACCAGGATTAAGAGTGTTTAGAGAGAGATGAGTTTAAAGAAGAAGACTAGAGTATAACTACGGTACTGTGATATTCATACTGGTGTAAATAAATATTTTGATTACACTTACCGCATATTTTCATTTTTGCTAAGCAAGATTTTTGTGGGAAAGGAATTAAACGCCTGTCCCAAATAGTCGCCTGGTGATTGAAACAAATAAATGCCCCAGCTATTATTTGGTATTTTACAGTATTTGGAATATATTTTTATTCCCTTTAAGCTGCAGTACCATGAGCAACTAGCAGGTCCCAAACCCTTGTCTTAAGATTCAAAAAATATTATCTTTGCACATTTTTACCGTATCAAGATATTGCATCATAAATCCAAAATGGCTGACGAAGGCAAATTGGGTATTATGCCTGTTTGTAAATTTCACATAATTTTTCACTTTTTTTTTTTTTTACTTTGAATTCTGGTGTAATTCACAAGTAATTAGCTTAACCCTTTGAACTTTGGTCCAACATAGTTATTTAAAAATTTTAGGGGTACCATCATTTTTGTCCAGGCCAGTTTCATTATTTTATTTTTTTATAATAATTCTGTTAATCCACAATTCAAAAGCAATGTCTGATTTTTATTAGTTGGTTTTCAGTAAATTTTCATCTGTTATTACTTTTGCCAGTGTAAAGTAATTTCAGTGACCATGTGGGATTTTCTTTCTTTAACAGAAGGTACCAACAATTTTGTCCACATGTGTAATTATGACATATTTACGTGTATGTGTGGTTATAGTTCGACAGTGACGAATGGTGAATTGTGAATAAAAGTGGAACAGTGGAGAGGGAGTTAAATGTACTCCAGTAGAGCTGAACTATGGTGGATAACAATATCAATTTCATGCCAAAACAGTTTTGGTTACAGCCCTGTGATTGGCTTATGATCACTGAAGGAGTGTGGTTCAGGCCTCCTGTGAGCCAAATAATGGATGTCAGTATGTCGTCTGCATAGCTGTGGAAATTGATGCCGTGTCTCCTGATGAAATTCCCTAATGGAAGCATGTAAAGATTAAAAAGAGTAGGGCCTAAAACTGAACCTTGGGGAACACCACATGCAATGTCATATGGCCAATTTCCATTAGCCCAACTCTACTTTACTCTACTCGACTTGTGCTGCTTTTCCGTTAGCCCCAGTCACCTGCCCAACAGGGTGCAGTGTCGCTGTGAGCAGCTGCGTTGACGTCATTTTGAGCGCAACACAACAATCTGTGGCTTTTTGTGACAAACCGAGTGAAAAAGGAAAGCAGAAGAAGGCTGCAGGTGGTAAGAAGAAATACCCCTTGAGAAGCACAGGAGAGTTTTGGAAGCTATACAACAGAATGAAGCCGAGGACGAGAGCAATCCAGCTGCAAAGAAAAGACTTATGAGGGTAAGCTAATGTAGCTACCGCTAGCATGCTAGGTCGTTGCGCTCATGACTCATCGATGACGACATTGTCTGACCAATCAGTAGCTGGCAGTCGGTGACGTCATCTTTAAGTATCGACTCAGCTTGCTTAGAACCAGAGTGGAGTAGGTACTAAAACTAGCTTGTTTTAGGAGGTACCAGGCTAGTGGAAACACGCTGCAGAACAAGTAGAGTAGGGCCAAGGCGTGCCAGTGGAAAAGGGCCAATAGAGTTTGATGAGTGATCCCCAAGATTCACATAAAACTTGTGTCGCTGAGGTAAGATTTAAACCAGTTAAAAACAGTGCCAGAGATGCCAATAACTTCATGGAGTCTATTTAAAATTATTTTGTGGTCGACTGTATCAAATGCAGCGCTCAAGTCCAATAAAGTTAAAACAGAAGGTCATTTATTATCCATATTGGACCTGAAGTCATTAACAGCTTCAACCAGGGCAGTCTCTGTACTGTGATTTTTCCTAAAACCTGACTGGTAAATTTCATGAATATTTCTAAAACTAATAAAATCATTTAAAGCTAGGGTCTATGATCTGAAAACCAGTTTGGCTGTTGAGACAGATTTGAAAAACGCAGCCTGCCCCCCCTTCACTCACCCCTCCCCTCCGTGTTCCAAGATCCCGCCCCCCAGCTCGTGTCGCCTCCTAACAACACGCCCCCTCTGATTGAGCAAGAAGCCAGCCGGCAGAAAATATTCACTGGCGTTGAAGATAAATGAGATTTCTCATAGCTGAAAGTAACAAACATGACAGTCATCCTCCTTGTAACACACAGCTGTAGCCATTTCAATTGGACCGGCAGAGAAGCGGGTCTGGCGTCGCCACTGTTAGCCGATCAGAGCAGAGCCGATTGTGGGCGAGGATTTACGTTTCTCGGCGTGTCTTCACCAGCTCAGTTTACAATGCTAACAATGAGTGGCTAACTCATGCTAAAAGCTATTGACAGAGCCTACCCGTTCCAGAAGCGGCCTCCCGGTTTCGGTGCTGGTCTTCTCCGGCTCCATGACGCTTCAGTAGCTGTGTAGCTAGCTGCTCACTGGTACATGAGGGAGGTAGTGGGGAGGAGGCGGGACGTTATGGAGCAGGGGAGACAGGGGATTGGATGGACTCACGGACCAATCCGAACCGCAGTTTCCTGGCGGTTCGGATTGGTCAACTACTATGCCGCAGCGGATATACTGAATGGACTTTTTTCATTCTTTTTGGTCTTTATATTGCGTAGATCAGAAAATAGGACCATAACGGCCTTATAAAGGGTGTTATTAAGATGTACCAAGCTTCCAAATCGTAGACCATAGCTTTAACTGGTTTAAAACAAGCCAACCTGCTAAAACAGCTTTCCATACAGCCCTGTGATTGGCTCATGATCATTCGAGGAGCCTCCTTTCCTGCCTGCGTGTTGAAGAAGCTGCACGTCAGTGTCAGTGTTTCCTAAACTCTGGATAATAAAGTTTGTAATGAATCCCTCATATCTTTAAAAACCTTCCTGTCGGGATCCTCGAGTTTGATAACGGGATGAAAAAGAGCGGGGAGATTAGCAGAGTGCTGGTTTTTACACGGCGAGGTGTCAGAGAGGCGATAATAACAATAATAATCAGGAGCTGCTGATACAAACACACAAACCAGAGCAGGATCGGAGCCCAATGACACACAAACAACGAGGACGAGCACCTTCACGGGTTCACTAAACCATCTCATAAATCGAGCATCTCGTCGAACACACACACTCGCACACAGATTAGAGGCACTATCAGCGGCGGTATCGCGTCAGCTCGGTTGTGATGTTAAAAGCTCAGCCTTTGGGCTGTATGTTAAACAGATAAGGAGTGGAGCATGTTAGGGATTAAAACTACAAGACGCACACACACACACTCACACGCAGAAAAACCCGAGGGAGCGAGCAGCGATAACCCAGTCATTATCATACTTTCATAATTCCATTTAATAATTCAGCTTAGCCGCGCAGCAGCTGGATGTTGAGGAATAATTGAAGTCTGCTGGAGAAAAATCTGAGGCTGAATTATGAGGAATCACAGCACTAATGATGTAAAGGTACATTACCAGGAATAATTCAGCTCCACTAAAGCTGGGGGGGGAATCTGGAGACATAAGTCAGAGAGCAAAACGGTGGAAAAATCTGAGCGAGTGTCAGGAGTTAGGCGACAGATTTACAGGATTCAAGCAGGACAGAAAAGAGAGATGAGCTTAACCCTATAAAGCCAATTGTATCATATTTGATACATACTTTTATAATAACTCTATCTACTCAATATGATCAAGAAATTACAAAAAAAACATCTGAATACAATCAGATAAATGATAAAAATGCTCTCAAATGGATTATCAGTTGCCAAGAACACCTAATGTATCAAATGAGATATGAAAAATCTATATGTTGAATTTTATGGACATTTGGATTTTTCTGGATTTTAGCAGAAAGTGAAACAAACATTTCAGCTCCAAAAAAATTAGAATTTTCTGGCTAAAATCTATGATCTTGGGCTTTAAAAGGTTAAGAAAAATAATGATGATGTAGGCTGGGCTTCAGGCTGACGGGTTCAGTCCAAAACAGGAAACAAATGCAGTAAATTAACATTTAAGAGCTCTTTAACCCTTTCATGCATGAATTATCAAACTGCAAAGGAATACATTTTTAAAATGTTTATTTTTCTGGCAACACAGCTAGCTGCAGCAGCGGTGAGTCTGGAGCGTCTGTGGAGTTAAAACTGGAGTTTTCAGGATGGAAGTAAAAGAAGTAAAAGTCAAGAACACACATGTGAAGTGTCCATTATGTCCTAAAGCAAAGTGTTTGTCTGTTGTTAGTAAATCTAAAATCTAGAGACCAAAAACAGCGAGAACTCCGCTGATGATGTCAGAGCTGCTGCAGCAGGTAACAACAAGGAAGGACACAGAGACGGAGACACACAGATTAAGAGGAAAAAGATTTTTCAGAAAAGTAACACATCAGTTACTTTACCTGGTAACTAATTACATTTATGAAGGAGCAATTCTGTTAGTAATTCAGTTACTTTTTTGGGAGAGTAACTTGTAACTATAACTAATTACTTGGCCAGTAGCCTGTGTAACTCCAGCATCAACTCCAGATGGGTTCAAAACAGCTCCTACCTGTAAGATGTGGCTGCCCAGGTGAGGCTCAAAGATCTCCGAGGCGATGACGCTGGGATTCCTCCTTCGCTGGGCACCGATAGCTAAACACACACACACACACACATACAGAAACACACATGCACACACACACACAAGGAGAGAGAAAGCACAGGACAGGACAGAAGAAGACCGGTGAGACTCGGACACATTGATACGAGCAAAGCTCCCTCACACACACAAACACACACACGCACACACACAAACACACACACTCACGTCGGCACAGCCTAGCGTGACAAACACACATGGCACAGGACAAGAGGAACCAGTGAGGTCAGCGCTGCAGAACAAGGTCACATGTTAGCATGTTAGCTCTTCTTATACAGTCATGCAGCGCCACAGCCGTTAACGGGAACAAGATCAAGAGGTTTACCTGCAAAAAGTTAAATCTAAGGACGTTTGGTCATCCTGTTTCAATTATTAAAACCTCACAAGACTTATCGTCAGCCAAAACTGCCTGACATGTCCACTTACGCATGTTTATTCAGTACTTAGAAACAAACAAAAAAAACACTGGAATGTTTTGAATAAGCTGAAGTGGAAAGACTACTGAAATATTCTATCAAGGAAAAGTACCACTACTTGGATGAAAATTTACTTAAGTGCAAGTAAAAGTACTCGCCTAAAAATGTACTAAAGTAAAAGTTAGCTTGGTCAAAACGTATTCAAAGTAAACGTCACTTTTGAATGGGATTGGAGTTCTTATTTCTGATGTCAAATTAAAGTAACTGGATTTATTAAAGGTAAACTTTTGTTGTATTAGAGTTGCCTGAAAATGTAAACAGAAGGTTTGCCTATACTATATTTATACAGTTTTTGTTCTGCCAAACTTTTTTTTACTCAGTAATAAGTAAGTACAAAACTCCCAAAACTGCAAACTAATGTTAAAGTAAAAGTGCAGATTTTTAAAAAATACCTTAAAAAGTAGAAGTACACAAAAAACAACTTAATGAAATCCATTACTGTCCACCTCTGGTAATAAATTAAAATATCAGCCAATGTGGCAAGACAAAAACTACCTGTACGATGTTAGAAATAGGCCTGTGCTCAAAATATCGATTCGGCAAAATATCGTCATGCACTCCTTCGAGATACGAGTATATAGACTTTACAGAATCGATACGGCCTAAATATTTTGACAGTTGTTGTAAATACACTTTGGTTAATGTTAACAGTGGCACAGTTCAAGGTAGAAGACGAGCTACATAATGAAGCATATGTTCTGAATTTGAATTTAGGTCTACCATCTTTGAGGATCTGGATTTATGTTCTTTCTCTTCCAAGAAGAAAAAACTAAACTTGTCAAGAATTTTGTATAAAACGTAGTCAGTGCTCACAATTTACGTGTATCGGGATACGTATTGTATCGTGAGGTTGCTGGAAATACCCAGCCCTAGTCAGAAATACGATTTATAATCTGAAGGAGTTTCAATACCTGGTGTAAAGACCCTTAAATGGTAAATTTTTTCTTGTTTATTGGCAAATTTTTTTCTGATAACTATAAGTTACTTAGTGCTTATTTGTTTTTAACTCTTTGTAATTAATGCCCCCGTCAAATGAATGTGAAATTTAAGTCAGTACTACGAATATTTGACTGGAAATTAGACAAATCAACTTGCTTAGATCTTAGTTGTACTCTTAAATAAGAAGATGTTTCTGAATTATGTGATCATTGAGGTCTAAATATTTCAAAGAAATGTACAATTTCTCCGTCAGATTGCACTTTTCAACTGTTTTTGACCAATATTTCAGGGCCAACAAAATCCTGCCACGGCCCACAGAGATGTCGAAAAATGAAGGTTTTAACTTCTGGTTTGGTTTTAAGTTTGAACAGTTTGAATCGTACTGTTTGGCGAGCTCTTACACCAAACACATAACCCTTCTGTCCAACCACCAATCAAGACTCTAGTCCTCTAAGACAGAAATGTGATCGAATGTGATTCAACAAAAACGAAGAAGAAGAAACGGCAACAACCAGAAAACACAACATGGAAGATGACAAAGGAGAAGAGGGAATGATGGTGGTCGAAAAAGAAAAAGAAAAAGAAAAGAGTGAAAAAATCTCAGAGACAATGTGAACACGAGCTTCACCCAACTTCCTGTTTCAGGCCGGCCATGTTTGTTTTTATTTACACCTGCTTCCTTGTGCCTCAGTCAGCTCGCTTCCTGATTGGCTACATTTGCCATAAATCATTGATTTATGACAAATGATTCTATTTTAACTCATTTTGGTTGCTACTCTATTTACAAATATTTCTGCAATTTCTAATTGATTTTAATCCCAAATATTTGTGCATTTCTATTAGGGATTTAACGATATGAAAATTTGATATCACGGCTATTGTGACTAAAATTATCATGGTTATCATTATTATCACGGTATTGTTGCAGTGTGCTCAAAATGTTCAAAAAGTACTTTAACACAGTCTTGAAATCACTTAACCCCTTTAATATTATAATTTTAACAGTTCTTTTGTCTTTTTTTGTCAATAACTGTGTCAGGAAATGTCCTATCAGTAAGTTTGTTCAAACTTTTTTCATTAGAAACAAAAGTAAACAATTCTGGCAAGTATTTGTCATTATTATGTTGTAAATGTTTACACTGTGTGTAATATCAAGAAGAAAAAAAAACAGATTTGAACTTTAAACAGTGTTCTCTTCATAAACAATTGTAAATGAACATGTTCAAAGTTTTTAGATCACCAAAAATAAATGTAACCTATTTTACACACACTCACACATTTTAGTTTGCCTGCAGCATTAGTGTCCATGTTACAGCTCGTTATATTAGACCATGTCCATGGCTTTTGTTTATTTATTTTTTGTTTTACTAGTCCCTGAAGCAGTTAGCCCCCTTCATGACTCTCCTCTGGTCTCCCCTTTCCATGGCAGATCTCCTCCACATCTCCTTCTTTAATCTTTCCAAATTATGATAGATGAAATCCATAAAACACAAACTATGACGGAAAAAGATGATGTATTATGACAAAATACAGCGAACAACGGTGAAAGAACGACAAGAACACACTCCTGATTGATACTAATGCTGCTATTTACAACCTTTATACATTATTTACACAGAAAATTCTGATAAACCTCCTATAATTCACTCAGGTATGGTTCTCTGAATCCTCTCTCTCTCTCTCTGCTTGTTTACTCGAGGAGTTACAGCAGTTTTAATCACACACATTTTTGTCTTTCACCACAGCTTGGTGTTTTAGACAGGGTGACTGTCATCAATCAGTTTCCCCTCCACATCCTTTAAAATCCAAACTCCAACCAGACTTTAGAATTTCGCCATTTCGAGTGTGAAAACCTTTAAGAGTCTGAGCGAGGCTCCAGTTGCTGAGGCCAAACATTACAAACTGCTCCTCCGTCCATCCGTGATCAAACACGGTTTAACGGTAATTTTAATAGGGCACGGTAATGATTACAGTGGGAAATTTTACAGCGATTACCATTTTACTGGTAACCGTTACATCCCTACTTGTAAGACAAAGTGGGGTACAAACTTAAAGATTATCGATCTGTTTTTTCCCCAACTTTCTGACCAAAGCAAACTCCAGATTATCTTATGCCTTACCCAAAAACAACTGCAATGGGTTAATATTTGTCTTTTTTTTAATCTGTGGTGGAGTCATCTGTTGGGAAAAGGATTATCATGACACAAAAATCTGATGTTTTTCATCTAAAATCAACAATAAATACAACCCACAAAGATCTCCTAACACGTTTAAATAAAGGAAAAGGTAACACTAGAGGTGTTTTTCCATTTCATTCAGGCTTTTATTCCTGTTAGTTTCTGACAGTTATCATCTTTTTAATATTCTCCTCTTTCTATCATCTCAAGAGAGGGACGGAAAAAGAGAGAAATGGTTTATAGCTTTCTAAAAATTTCTCCCTGAGGGCAGAAACTCTAAAAAGTAAAAGAGAAAGAACAGCAGCCAGAGAGAAACAGAGAGCGAGCGTCTGCCCTCGGGTTAAACCGTCTCACGCTCGCTCTTGTTCCCAAAACAGGACGACACGCCAGAGCGGAGGGGAGAGACCGGGCGAGGATCTGAATTCATAACATCGAATCATCAGAGATCAATTATATAATGTCTATAAATGTTAATTCACCTTATAGAAGAGAGAAAAAGAAGGTTAAATCAGAGTTAAAGAAGTGTGTTGTTCAACAAAGACCTTGATTCAGCCGCTCCTTTAACCCTGAACACATCCCACTGACATTTTCTGACATTTTTCTTTTATTTCCAGCCATTTTGGCTGAGCTGAATGAATGCAGCTCAAATTTGCCAGAGGATATTTATTCAACATTTGCTTTTTTAATTCCTTTTTGTTTAGAATTGCTGTTCAGTTAGCCTAAAATGGCTAAATGTGCCATTGAAAATAACGGAAAATATCATTTTAAAGGTGCTATGAGGAGAATCTGTAACCGGCGACATTAAGACTGCTACCCATGAGCACGTGCGGCGACTGTCATAATGCTGCGTTCCAGTAACCTCAGAACTGGGAGTGACATCATCTCCGAGTTAACGACGAAAAAAACATGCCGATCTACCAGGCTATTGTTAGCTGTTGTTAGCGCGGGAGTGGTGAGGTTTCACCGAGTTCACAGTAGGAAATTCTGACTTCGGGGGACGTTCCAGTTGCAGTTTCCTACTCGGAACTTGGAAATTCCTACTTCTGACTACAACTGGAACACACCAAAAGACCAAAGTCAAAGTGTGTGTTTGTTGTGATGCTAATGAATGCAGCTCGGACCTTCCTCAGAACTCTGCATTGATTTACAACTTCTTTTTTCAACAACTTACAGGATGCAAAGTGACGAGGTAATGTATCTCTTTCTAGTTACGTAGCGGTAGTTTTTGATGTGTGACAACAAGCAATTTTTGGAAAACTTAGTATTGTAGTTTTGTAGCCGGCTATATATCTCTACTTACGGCCCGGTGCTCTAAGACGTGTCTGAATAATATACATTTGCTCTAGTTTTAATTGTCTTGTTCCTGAAGTTGAGTATCCAGGCAAGTCCAGCTCTGTCTGACCCCACCGCGAAGCTAAGGAATAGCATTTATAGATAACCTATTTTGATGCTATAAAACTCATCTTAAAGTGTGTATTTCCATCAGGCATATATCTAAAAGTGAGACTTTTTTGCAATTACTTAGAAACTCCTCACAGTCTCTTTAACATCAAATGATACATTTCTTTATGGTAATATTTAATTTTGAATTCCAAGCTTCATTAAATTTGTCCACCAGATAGTGTTACTTATCTCATTCAAAGTTTAAGGGTGCCTGCAAAAAAATAGGAAATTATTATTTTCTTTTCATGATGTCATGTAAACAAAGTGGCATTTCAAGGGTTAAACTCCCCCAAAAAATAAATAGTATTTAATAAGAACATTAAAGGCTAAAGTAGTATTAAAAGACTGACTTATTCAAAGTGAAAAAGTAAAAAAAAAATATTTGGTAACAATTTCTATGAAGCCCACATTTATAATGCACTATAATGGCATCCATAATACATTATAATGCATTCATAATGCCTCATAACTACACTTATAATGCTTTATGATGCACTATTTCAACAGTCACAAAACATTATAGAGCCAGTAATTGCAATTTATTATAAGTGATATAATGTTATGAGTGTAGTTATGAAGCATTATGAAAGCATTACAATGCATTGTGATTGTTGGAGCTTTACACCTCATAAAGCATTATGGATGTAGTGTTTGTGAGTATTCATGAGCATCCATGGAACAAGTTATTATAATTCATTATAAATGGCATTATAATGTTTTATGACCGTTGATATAAAGCATCTTAAAGCATTATGTTTGCTTATAAGTGTAGTTATGAATGCATTATAATGCATTATAGATGTCGTTATAATGCATTATAAATGTGGGCTTCATAGAAAGTGTTACCAAACATTTTTTAGCTGACTTTATGAAGCTGGCATTTTTTTGTCATTTGGAGCACGTGTGTGATTTTTTTCTGACATTGCAAAATAAAAATTAAAAAAACAATGCATCAAAGTCTTTTGTTGCTGCCTTTTTATCCTCTTAGGGCCTTAAAGGTGCAGTGTGTAGAAATTGGCATTTTATTTCATCCAGTGTTCAGATTTTGGAATGAGTCCATCCGTGACTTCACGAAGTGACGAGAGCCGGAGAGAGGGCATCGTTTACAACAGTTACCAGGTGAGGTTTTTTCATTTATATTTTTAAGTATCATTTTAATAGATTATCGGTCAGTTAACACTTTCATGCACACTCTCACCGACAGTGGACAGATATTTATTTTATATTTTGGACCATTTAGGCTAACCACATCCCAACTATAAAGTGGTAAACACCAAAACTACATTCTCAAGTTTCATAAAAATATGACCTTTGTGTCTTTTTGTCCATTTTGAAATATGACATCATAAATTCCAAAATGTCCAACAAAGAGTGATGTGCACCACACCCTTCACGATTAAGTGTTAAATCCTTCTTTTCTCAAAGAATTAGTCAGGAAAAAACATACACTTTAATTCAATGACATGTAAGGAACACTTTTATGCAGATTTCTCTTGTTTTGTTTTCATCTGTGACCAAAAATTAATCTGCTCCAGAGGGCTTAATGAAGTAAAAAGTATATTCAGTGTATTATGCCTGTATTTAGATTTCCCCTAATTTTGTACTTTTTATTAATTTTTTCATGTCAGTAGTTTAATTAAACTGCAATATTAAATACACTTACTTATATTTATATTTTGCATTTTTCTGAATACTTTTAGTAAATGTTTGTAACAAATCTGTGTTTGCGGATCTATATTAAGTTCCATTGAATTATTATTGATTCATCAACTCACTCAAAATATAACATATTAAAAAAACTGCACGGAATTTTGAGCTTGTTTAAAAGGGAAACAAATATTTTAAAAATCATTCCCATGTGATTTAATAAATCCATGCATGAAAGGGTTAAGATGCAACATGCCATTCAGGTAGATTTCAGGACCAGCAGCCAGACTTGTATGCAAAAGTCACGTTTCCGGTGTTACCAGGTACCAGTGTTAATTTTGAAAGCACTATTTAAATTTAGCTGTAGTTGTAGTCTTTTGCCTAATATATCTTCTAGTTTTTGTCATAATTTAGTCTCTAAATAGTTTTAATTTCAGTCTAGTTTTGGTCGATTAAATCTAGTCGACTAAAATATGAAGTCTAAAGTTTATGGCATTTTTATGTTTCCTTTCTACATGACCAAATTGGGTCTGATATTATGAAGTTCGTCAGACATTTTAATCCAGTTTTTATTTGTTGATGAAAATGTCAGTTAGTTTAGTTTGAGTTTTTGTCCATGTGCTCTTGTTTTTATTAGTTACTGTCTAGTTTTCATCAAGGGAAAAAATGTTGTTGATGAAAACTATGACTAAATTATTCGATTACAAAATATCCTTGGGGCCTGGAAGCCTCGCTTAATATATAATTATACATATAAAATATATATCTGGACTACTATACAGTGCACGGTGTTTGACACGGATGGTCATTTCTGTGGCACAATGCGCCTGCTACCTCTGCTGCTGCTGGGCGGCTTGTAAAATCATGAAGGAAGAGAAAAGAGAGGGACAGAAAGGAGAGAGTCCACAGAAGAAATGGCAGAGAGTGTCCCAAGTGTGTGGTCACTACAAGAAGGGACGAAAAGAAAACACAGTGCAGTGTGTCTGATGTCAAATGGAGTTAGCTTAGCATGATAGCACGTCGTCACTGCTGCAGCACGTCAACAGTAAACATCCGGTCTGTGCGTCAGAGCGACACAACAGGATGACACTCATGATACATCAACAGAAGCAGCTAATGTGATCAATAACTGAGATATGGGCGAGTAAATAACCTACTTTGATTATGGCTCCGTTCAGCACGTAAATCAATGCGGAGGCTACTTGTCCAGAATCATGTGCATTTTGGTCACATACTTTTCACATCCAATAACTTTACATTTAATTTGATTGCAGAGAGTAGAACAGGAAACACTGACAGTGAGTAGAGGAAGCAGGTGTAGGGAATGTTTTCATATGTTATAGAAATGTACATTAGCTAGTTAAATTATCTTAGTATCTAAGTATGATATTATTTGGTCCTAGTAATAAAGTAAGCAAAATAAGATCATCAATATGGTACAGTAGTAAAGGCAATAATTTAGCAAAAAGAGACAAGCATGAATACAAATAAAATAATCAAACTTAAAAAAAATACCGATAAAAGCAAGATATGGCCCAGAGTAAAAATAAAAGTATAGATTTTGATTTTGAGATCCCATTTACGTTCAGAATGTTCAAAATAAGAAAAATAAGTTGTTGATTTAAGTGACCTGGCTTTTCTGTTTTGTGTGTTACTACTACTAATAATAATAATGCGTCATGATTCAATGTTAAAAAAAAAAAAAGCACTGAGCGCAATGTAACTTATCAGATTACTCGATTAATCGACAAAATATTTGATAGAGTAATCGATTACGAAAAGAATCGATAGTTGCAGCCCTAAATTCAAGAGATAGTAAAGAGTTTGGAGCTCTGCTCTTGATCTTAATGGTGTGAGATGCTGTTGAACATGTTTGCATTCTTATCGGTGTTTTCATGCCCATGAAAGTGAGGTCTTTGATTTTATTTTAGCAGATTTAAATCTTGTATTCTTTCTCTGTTTGCTTTTCATCCTCTGCACTTTTAACAAGTCGCCTTCATGCATTTTAATCTCATGAACACTGTCTTTAAAAATGTGCTATTAAATAAAATTTACCAGCCCCGAGGCGAAAGAAAACGACCCTAAAAACAAATAAAAGTGAAGAGAAAGCAAAGAGACGAGGCCGAGCGGGACGGTGAGACAGTTGGAGACAGTGAGACGGTTTAAACAGAGGGGCATTAACATCGCTAAAAGAGAGATTTTCTGCCCTCAGGTAATTTTCTCCTCTCCGTCCTCGTCTCCCTGCAGACCTCATTACACTGAATTTAAACACACACACCCCTCCTGAAGCCCTTTTTTTCTTTTTGAGGGGGTAATGTGGCTGAATTAGGCTCAATTAATGATGTAATGAAACACCCTTGTGAGCGAGAGGCTTTAAAAAAACGAGGGAGAGGAGGGAGTAGAGATCGAAGAGGAGGGGTGACGGAGGATTGAGGGGCCCGTGGGAACTTCAGACCGTTGATTTAATACAAATATCCTGCTCTCAATCCAGTAATCAAAGGTTTAAATCACTATTTTAGTGTAAAAAAGGGCTTAAAACACTCAAATATTAATGATAAAGCTCTAACAGGAGGGTTTGTGAATTAGATTATATATCATGGGTGGTGCAGCACAGACTAAAAACATAATCAAGCTGATCGGTGACTCTGAGAGTGAATGGTTGTCCATCCCTATATGTTGCTCTGTGATTGGCTAGTGACTGGTGTTGGAGTACACCCCTTGATTCAGGTAAAAAAAAAATCTAGCTGACGGGATCGCTCCTGTTCTACCTAATATGATATTACCATTTTGTTACTTTGATAACTGTTGCATAAAATTCATTAAAGGGATAGTTTGGGATTTTTTAATTATGTTGCATTAGCTACGGTGACATGGACAATGCATCTGTACAGAAAGAACTGGTACAGAAGCCTCTGATCTTTCAGAGTGAAAGGAAAATGATGCACTTAGGCCTATCCAAAGTGAGAGACGGGACAAGACAGCAAACCAGAGCTTGGTTCAGTCTGTTATCTCAGGACAAAACCGAGGTCTAAACGCACGTTTTTGCGAATCTATCATCCATATGAAGACGGCGTTTTGGGGGTCTGTAAACGATCATTTTTGAAACCAGGTTCCAGAGTGGAAAGATTTTGAAATGCCGTATACGCAGCTCCGTGATTACTGGCTCTCCGCAACTTTTCAGATACACTTACGTCATAGTTTCATATCTTCACTGACACGCATGCGCCAAACGCGGTAACAACAATGGCGGCGTACGTATAGCATATGTGCTGATGAAGCTAGTGACCCTACTATCCCTGTTTCAGAAATTCTCCTTCTTCTCAATCACCACAGAGTTGAACAAACAATTATCGAGGACACATTACGGCACTTTAAGATCACTTTATCACAATCTCTGTTTACAACTTTTGCTGCAAGTGCACATGCCCACTGTTTTTTCATCTGTTTCCGCTTTTTTCCGTAATATCGTTACAGCGCGCCTAGAGGTCTGGCATGTGTTTTACAGCATTTTGATGTGTATCGAGTGCATTCATATCGACGCACACATTTTCTGAGACACCTTCGTCTTTATGACGATCGTTTTGGAAACTGTTAAGCGTTTTCTCTTTGTGTGGATGTGGCCTCAGTTTATTTTAGGAAAACACAAGAGCTGCCATTAGGCCTGTCACGATAACAAATTTTGTTGGACGTTAATCGACAAAAAAAAGAGATTGCAGATAAACAATATTATTGTCAATATAATTTTGAGACATACTTTCTTCATTAATGTAATTATAACATGTCAGAATAAAGTGAGTACACCGTATCAAAAGCAATAAACTTTAATTTCTTAAAAGTATTAAACTGTAATTGGAAGGTCAAGAGCTTTTAAATAAAATAAATATAAATATAAATAAATACGAACAATATAATACATTTAACAAACAAAAAAGAGAAAAAAAAAACAATGGAAATGAAATTGACTCTCTTTGGGAAAAATTGCATGTGACTAAAAATCATTATACTAATCAAAAACAGTAAAAAAACAGACCCTGTAATGGAGTTTATACAGTTCAGGAATTGTTTGTGACATGAACGTTCTCCCGGTTAATTTGTTCAGTCTGTCAAACGTTCGTAACATTTCTGGCTTTTCAACCGTATTGAAGGGCTGCATTTCTTTTGCAATGTAGCAAACGACACTGTCTGTGAGCACACCAAGGCTCCGCTGCACCTCCCCTTCTTCGACGTCACTACTTTCAAACAAATTTGATATATCGGCTCGTTTGTGTTCTTGAGCTCACACCTTGTTCATTCTGTTGAAAACCAAAATATTCCCACACTGGGGCTGTGGCATTCAGCTTAGGAACTTTCGTCATCATTAATGTAAGTGTTTGTTTCCTTGTTATTCCTCGTGACGCTCACTTCAGCTCTGAGTGTTTATGCGCGAGTGGCCCCGCCTCCCCCCCTCAAAGATTGAATGACAAATGCACACTCCACTATAAGCCCGCTAAACAGCTATAAAACCGATGCACCCCGGCGTTGAGAAAGTTGCACAGAGTGACCCATCTTCTCATCCAGCCTGTTTGGTAGAAAGAGATGAGGAAAACAAACATGCATGCATGTGTCAATTTATCGAGGCCGGCAAACTTACCGAGAACATTTTTATTTATCGTGCGGTTAATTGATTTATTGATTATCGTGACAGGCCTAGCTGCCATGATTAGTCAACTAGTCATGACTAAGTCAATGATCAAAAGTGTCCACAACTAATTCAATAGTTGGCGTTGTTGTCTCTCAAAACTGCCTTCTGCTGTCTTGTCTGCCTTTCTGTCCTTGACACATGTGCAGTCATGGTAATCTGGGTCAGCTGTAATGTTACCGAAAGAGTTATGCCCGAACAGTATCATGGCTAACCAACAACAGAGCCCGAAAGTTTGGGAGCATTTTACCAAAACAAAAGAGAAGAATGTGCAAAATCTTCAAGGTGGAATGACAGTGATGCAGAAGCATCTGAAAAGAAGCACGTTGTGGCTGATTCAACTTCTGACAAAGATAAGCTAATTGGCTAGTTAGCTGCTAATAGCGTCAACAGTCTGGTGACCAGACGCTCCTGATTTCCAGTGACAGTCCTTGGTTTTGTTGATCTGCCCCTCGGGCTGGGAAATGAATCCAAAAATAATCAAAGTTGACATTTAGACCCTATAATCGAAGTAATTTTACTCATAATGATTATTTTGATTATTTTCATATAGTCTACGTTCACTTTCGCCAAGAGCAAAGGATGTGGCATGGATTCTGTGCAGAGGACATCAAGCAGAAAGAACTTAGGTGTAAATACTCCATAAAGACCATGTCGATGACCATTGGTATCACCACTAATTTGTTCCAGCACAGCATAAAAAAATCGTTCTTTTGACTTTAGTATAATGAGGGAGATAATAATACAAGTTTTTAGCCTTTAAAACATTTAAATCCCACACAAAGGAGATATCAGTTCTTTTGGTTTGTTTTCTGTTCTTTTCTGTATCCTAAAACGTTGAGAAAAACGAACCATGATGTGTTATTTTTTGACGCATTAAATATTTCTGAATTTATTGACATCTGCCAAACAATTGAGCTGAAAGTTAAAGGGTTATTATCGATTATTATTATCATTATTATATCCTTTTTTAACCAGATAAAAGCCTCATTGAGATTCGAAATCTCTTTTTCAAGAGGGACCTGGCATGGCGGCAGCAGACAGTTACACAATAAAAACAACAAATACATTCAGACATCAGCACATCGAAACCAAGCCGTTCTGGAAACACCAATTTAAAACAAAATAAGAAGCAGTCAAGAATTAAAACAGATCTTGGACGGTGGCAGAGCGATCTGCTGCTGTCCCTCATCACCAAAGGAAATGTGGCTTTCTTTGCCTCTACTGCACTACTTGATCAGTAAAATAACTGAACTACTGAAAAGATATGGGACTCAGAGAATGATAATACAACCACAAAGCTAGTGGAAAATGTAATTAAGCTGCTAATGATGTTATTTACGACCTATCACTGCCAAACGTCCAGTTTTCCCTACAGTTTGTGAGGCACTGGTGGCATGTGTGTGTGAGACGGTGAGTTAGGGCAACAGGTTCAGGTTCATGTTTGTTACCACAGCTCCCAGGAGTGTGAGTGTGAGGAGGGTTCAGGGTCTCACTGCAGACAAACAACAACCTGGACAACACACACACACACACAGCTCAGAGCATCGCTGGAGGGGCTATCTGAAGCGCACACAACTACACACCACATGTTTACTATGAGCACAGTGAGACCGGACGAGGAGGGAGAGGTTGTCATTATTATTCTTCAGCCACTGTGAGGTCACCCTCCTCTTCCTCCCTCACTCCTCCTCGGGGAGTCTGAGAAGGTGACTGCGACCTGCACGGCGAGGGTCAAATCACCGACTGAGGCAGGTGTCATATGTGGGTTAAAAAAATCTAATCTTCAGTTTGATTCTTGTCATAATAACAAGATTGATAAATTTGGATACCAAACAGGGCTCCATAGTGCGACCAAAATTTGTATGAGTGCGCCTAATATTTTTTGTTGGTCGCACCGGTGCACCTGGTGCTCCATGGGGGAAAATGTTACAAGTTGAGAAAGCACATTTAAACATACCTTCAAACTTAATATAGCCTATTAAAGTTGACAAAAGTAACTGCAGTAGCAGAAAATCCACCAAAAACAGACAAAACACTGCGCCTGCCTCCTCTGTCCCTCTGTTTTACAGCAGGGCCAGCACACAAACACACAGCCCTCAATAATCAACCAATCAGCTGTTAGTATGCAAATGAGCCCAGACTGTGGTGTCAGGTTTCAGCACGGAATGGTAACTCTGAAGAAGCAGCGAAGCTCTGCCAAATTCATCCTAAGCTGGGTTGTAAATTAAAAAAAAAAAGACAAAAGGAAAAAAAATAAAGAAAAAGTCAAAAATGTTCTGCCCTAAGTGTAGTTTTCATCAATTAGTTTGAGAATTGTTTTTTTTTTATTATTATTTATCTTTGCTTTAGTTTTGTAAATCTTGACTTTAGTGTGTGAAATCTTATTCTAGGTTCAAATTTATTGGAGAATAAGACCATCCAGTTAAATGTTATGTTATTGGTTGTTAAAATCTGGATATCTATTTCATTTTTCAGTTCAGTATAGCACCTTAAACATTAGCTCTTTTTATTCTTAATTAGTTTATTTAACTTGAGATGTTTAAGTTCGAAATGTTCAATTTCAGTTCAGTAAAACACTTCAAGCACTTTTTTGGAAATGTTTTATTTTGCTTGATGTTTTAGTTTGAATTTAATTCCACAAGTACTACTAGAGACACTTTTGGCTTCACTAGTACTACTAGTAGACTAAAAACAGTTCACCGATACAACTAGTAAGATATTTTGAGTTTACTAGTGGTACTAGTAAACAAAATATTTGTTTTACTTGTAAAGGTTTTCAGTGCAGTAGTGTGCGATTAGACCTGACTAGTGAAGCAAACCATCTAATGGTCGACAATTGAATGTTACTAGTACTACTAGGAAAGCTTTTAAGTCCATTGATACCACTAGCAACACAACTTGTCTACTAGTAGATCATTTTTTTACTAGTAGGTCTAGTAGTACACCTAATGCAAATGAAGTAGGAGGGATCAATCAAATCCAGCAGCCTGATTGGTTATGTTTTTGAAAACCAACGGAATTAGATTTTTCCTGCCGCTTTGTTAGCATTTTAGGCTTACTAGTAGTACCAATGACACTTTCGGATACACTAGTAAAGTCTATTCATGTACTAGTTGACCAAAATTGAGTACATGCTCTCCAAATTTGAGTTCCAGTAGAGTTGAGCTATGGTTGACATCACCGATACAAAATTCAGGCCCAAACATCTTTCGATATTTCAGGAAGTCAGCTTGCATCTCCACTAAACCAAACTAACTTCCAGGTTTGTTTTGGTCAGGACCATAGACTGTAAAAAACATGGACGTCATGTCACTGGGCTCAAATTGAAGCCGCCACAAAAACTGCTCCCCCTGGTGACTGGCTGCAGTATAGGTCAACTCTCCGTCTCCCCCATTCATCTGAACGGGCCGTAGTGAAATTTCAAAAAATTAATACACCTCGTAGAAATATTTCTCCCATCCGTATGCTGTGGTGATATGAAAGTATTATTGGGTTGCGTTTATTCCAAGTCCTCTTTTTTCTGAAAAGTTTCTTTTTCATCAGTTATTAGAGTTTAAAAAATAACCGTGGTTTACGGCAGTTTCACAATGATTGTGTACGGCGTATGCTGGGGAGTTTTGCGACCGTTTACGACAGCTGCATCCAGATATGGTCCAGATTCTCTACTGGCTGCACAATGGCGGCGCCCTGACGGGGGATATTATGGCTTCAAAACCGTTACATGGTAGAAGGGGGAGCCACGCTATCCAGTTCTTATAATACATCCATGGTCAGGACTTGAACCAGCCACCCTACGATCCCCAGTTTAGGACTGAGAGAGTGAATATAAGCCATTAAAACTCTCGAAAATCTTCCTCCTATTGATTGATTGGAAACCAGATTATGGCGAAAAACAGACAGGTTGTTGCTTCAAGAGTCAGTTTAAGAAACAGTTGAGGCTGCTTTGCTCTTTTATTATAAAATATGATAGAAATCTGCTAATACTATCTGTATGATGTCTTGTGTTTCAGGGAAAAGACTAAAAAACGATGAAGTCAAAGTAGATAAAGAAGGAAAAAAAATTTCTCGGTTGGTGTGTGCTAGTAAAAAGACGAAGTGAGTTCTGTACTGTTACACAAATTGCCAATTCAATTAGCAGGAGGTGTAAGAACACTGGAGAGAAAGAGGGGAAGGAGGGAGGCCATTTTGGCAAAATGTCAGAGCCAATTTATCAAGATCTAACAAAAGACTTTGGGGATGAAGACGGAAAAGGAGGAGTGGGGGACCAGTGAGGAAAGGAAACATCGACAGGTTGTTTAAAGACGAGTAAATGGACGGAGAGAGGAAAGAGGGAGGAAGTTTGAGGGCATGACTTTACTGAAAAGACCAAAATGGATGATGTAAGCGAGGTCGGACAGTGAAGACTAACGAGAAGTTAAAAAGGATTGTGGTGAAAGTTCTGATGATTACGAAACGGCGAACTGTTTCGATGTTAATCAGAAAAAACCCCTCGCACAGCCGCAGTCTCACAGGCCTGTTTAAAAAGTCATTAGCAGTGCAGACATTTGTTTTAATTAGAATCATTTTAAACTCGTCTTTCAGCCACTTTAACTTTTCATGACGGTTTCTGCTCAATAATCCATGTTCTCTCTGATGTTCCTTCATCAAACTTTAACCCACTGACTCGCCCTCCGCTGAGAGCTCGAACACTCGTCGATGAGCTTAAATTGTGGCTCTTCAAACAAATTCAATAAATAAATCAGACAATGAACGGATCATTATCACCGTCAGCAAGTGGTTTAGAAGCAGACTCTCTACGTAAAGGGATGAAGATGCTGTTTTTAAAAGGTTTTTACTTTTAGTAACTAAATAAATACAGCTCCATCTTAACCATTTGACTTCCAAACTAAGAATAACACTACAACAAATTATTTGTTGGTAATATTTTGATTCTTCCTCTTCATTTAGCAACATGTCCGGTTTTATTTTCAAACTACCCACAATTGGAAAGCAGCTATACGAGACAACCTGGTGATTGAATTGCCCATTAAGGTTTATGCATGAATGGATTTATTTTATTTCTTCAACATAACTTGTTTTTCTGTATAAAGATACCAAATAGAGGAAGCAGTTTTCTAAGGAATTATAGATTTTTGTTAGCCGTTTGTCATAATGGAAACTTAACCTGACGGCAGCTGGAGTTTGATGCACATCTGACAAGTCAACAAAAAACAGCCTTAACATCTGATACTGAGTATATATCTGGCTTCTCTCACGTCATGAAATTCAAAGAAAAGAGGGAGAAAAAAGAGAAAATAAACGTATGTCACTCAGGATTTACCGGTGATTTCCCATGTTTCTCTGTTTCAGTCTTTATTTTTAACGTGATCTAAAAAGATGGAGTACATTATTGTAAGGAGGATGAGGCGGAGACACCAGGAGAGTATACAGTATATCACTAAAGGCTCTGCTATTTGGCGATGACAAACCAGGAGTGCAGGTGGATCACAAGCATAATGAATGGATAAGCCAGCTGCTGTGTAACTGTCTCTAAATTTTTTACTCCTATAAATGACAAAGGAACAGATTACATCTGTCCCAGGAGCTGACCCACACGCATTTTTTGATTGGTGAAGACAACACTCGGCTGTGTTAAACCCACTCACGCCTTTTCTCCTTCCTCTCTGGCACTTGCACGGAGGGGCAGGTGTGGATGCGCCTCTCTGTGCCTGCAGTGCGTCTCTCTGCGCCTCTCTGCGCCTGCAGTGCGTCTCTCTTGGCACTGCAGGACACTTGCAAAGTGCGCTGGACACACCCTGTTGGCGCATCTGCGCCAGGTCAACGAAATTAGAGCCCAAAGTGTCACTAGTAGGCCTTGTAAGCCTTATATGCTAATAAGGGGCGGGAAAAAGCAAATTAAAGCTTCTCATTGGCTTTCAAAAATATTACAACCAATCAGTGTACTGGATTTAGTTATAATCCCTCCTACTTCATTTTTTTTATCCATCCTACTTCTTTTTCATGAAAAAATGTCCGTTAGCTAAAGTGTAATATAAAGTATACAAGAGTAAAAACCTTATAGTCCGATGATTTCTTTTAAAGCCTCTCCTGCAGCTCTATAATCTCATTACACGAGTCAAACTGCTCATCACATAACTGCTCTGCCTGTAAAACAGTGAAGCTCTTTGTCTGATATTAAAATTAAACACTGCAGCTGAATGTGGAGCCTCTCTCTCTCTCTTCTTCTGTGTTAGACGTTACAAAGTTTACAACTCGACACATAAAGCAGAGCCAGCCGGCCTACGGGAGACTCTCTCTGAAATTAGATGTTTGGGCCGATTAACTCGGGCAGAGTCGCTCCAGTAAACCTGCATTATTCCAGGGTTTAAACTCCTTCAGAGAGACTTTTTACTGCTCAGCTCTCACATTTTTACAGTCAAACAGACCAAGGATGGTCAAACACACGACAGGGTACACAGGAGATTATGTTTTAGTCCAATCTGAGGCAGTTTTATGCCTTTTTGCTGCTATTAAAAACTCCTTTTGGGGCTTAACTTTGCTCATTTGTTCTGATGTTTCATGAAGTTAACCTAAATATAAGACAATCCTGATTTATGAGAAAGCACTGCAATTTAAGACTGCAAAAAGTCATTTTAAAGAGATAATCTTGGTTCAGGAAAAATGAGAGAATGTCCCAGTAATCATTTGAGATGCCCGATGTGTGTCAAAACCAGTCTAAACCCAGTTAAAACTACTTTGAACCAGTACTGACCCAGTAGTAACTCTTTTAAACCATTGTATTACAGTAATAACAAGATAAAAACAATTAAAACAGGTATTTTGTTTTAAACCAGTGGAAACCCATTTTTTACTGTGTAATCAAGTGTATATCATATTATTATCAGTAATGCCTAAGTCACACATTCCCGTTTCTCATAGCGACTGTGCATGACTGTACACGATTGAGGAGGCTGGTGTGATCGCTATGATACTGGATTAAATGACTGTCTCACCCCTGGAGACACCCCTAAATACACCGTCAGTGGTGCAGCTACAGCGCTTCAGGGGGCGTTTGTCCCGCTCCAGTTAGGTTAATACAGCGATATGACGAGGACTCCATCCCGCTGGCAGGACATCAGCCCCGCTCGAGCTCAGTTCGCGTCACATAAGCCCCGACTGAGCCCCGTCGCTTGCGCCGTCTTGAACGGGACACAGTCGGGGCTCAAACGGATACATCCTTGTCAGTCGTCCTCATAAAGCTTTCAGGATCGAGCCACGATCAGCTCGACTGAGCTCTGTACATGCCACGCTAATACCGCTCGCCTTAGGCTTCCATCCCGCTACACTGAGAGCGGCGATTCTCCACGACAGTTTTGAACAGTTCAGAACTGTCGTGGAGCTTCTACGTTCCCCTCCGTTCATCCACGACTATACAACGCTGATCCAGACCAAGTAGCGCATGCACCACGACCAAAGCACGCTTTATCAGGATTATGACAATCGTGCACAATTGCCATGAGAAACAGGAATGTGTGACTGGGGCTTTATCAAACTCATTAAAACCAGTTCTAATACCATTTCTCCATGTAAACTCAGTTATTAGTTTTGAATAAAAATTTTTTTTCCCACTTTAAAATCCAGTTATGATTCTTTGAAGCCAGTCAAAGTCCACTTGATACTCTTTAAATACAGTTTAAACCAAGTTATTACTACATTTAGCCAGTATAGACCCAGCTGTGACACATTTAACCAGCGTATTCCAATAATAATGAGATAAAACATGCAATTAATACTGAATAATCTTGTTTTTAAATCAATGTGGATAATTTCTTAAGATATTAAATTAGTCTAAAACCAATAATAACTATATTTAAATGGAGTACACTCAGTCATCACAATTTACTTACTGTTTTAATCCACTGTAAATCCAGTTATGACTATTTGAAGGCATTCAGAGTGCACTTACTATTCTTTAAATCCAGTCCACTGTTAAGACATTTACAGTAATTTACTGGAATGTCGTAGCCAGTAAGTTACCATAAAGTTTACAACAAGCTATATGGAGTGTAAATTAAGAATGACATGAGCATTTTTATGGTGCATAAATGTAGCTTTTAAGTAACATTTTACAAAGCTTTACTGTAGTGATTGGTAATAAAAGAGGTAGGATTAAATAAGTTTTTTTTTTTCTTATTTTGTTGTATGCATGCATTTTTAAAAAAATATTGATCCATGTTTTTCTTTGCACGTTCAAAATGAAACATTCAATTTGTGCAAGACTTTCTAGTTTTCGTGACGTTTTTGTGGATCTTGACTTCCTGTTTCCTAATTGAGCGACACAATTAAGACTTCCTGTGTCGTCTCAATCAGCCACACAAACCTAACACACACACACACACACGCACACACACTCTACACACTCTCTGTTACGTCTTCATTGTCTCGTCTCTTTTCTGTTTCCACCCTGAACTTCATTGCTTTACTCTCTCTCTCTCTCGATGACATCCCTCTGCTGTCGCTCCCAGACTGCACAACCCCCCCCGTGTGTGTGTGCGCATGTGTGTGTCTGTGTGTGTGTGCAATCATCTCCGCTGTCTCTCCAGTTGGGTGCGTGCCAGCTGGTGTGTGTTGGAGTCAAGGACAAAAGAGGACGGAGAGAGAGAGTAACAACACGGAGAAAGAAAAATGGAGACGGAGGGGGAGGACAGCGAGACGGATGAGAGGATAGACAGAAATAAAGTGATTATAAAAAAGAGGAGTGATATTAGAGGGTGACGGAGTTAACCCTTTAACCACCAGCTCAGAAATATTTACAACGTCTTAAAAAACACAACATGTTTGTTTCTCAAAATTTCTTAGGATACAGAAAAACAAGCAAACAAACCAAAAGAACTGATATTTTCTTTATGCAGGATTTTAAGGGTTAAAAAGCTAAAAGCTATCATTATTATTACAATCATTATTATTTTATATAATTTACTTAACCATGTACTGATAATATAATTTACACATAATCTAATAATCATCAAAAACACTTTTGCGTCTTTGTCAAACTCACTACAGTATCATCTATTTTAAGTCATTTTAGTTGCTTCTTTATTTACAAATATTTCTGCAGTTTCTATTTGATTTTTATCCCAAATATTTGTGCAATTTTATGTATTCACAATTAAGTGTTAGCTTTTTAAACCTTTAAACCCCACACTGAGAAAATAGCTGGTTTTTGTTTTGTGTTCTAGTTTTCTCTGTTACCTAAGATTTTAAAAGGATCAAACAATGATTTGATTTGTTCGGTTTTAAAATGTTAAATATTCTGAATTGATTGATTTACTGACCCCTGCCAAACAGATGAGCTGGTAGTAAAAATGGTTAAATGTTTCTAAAAACAGAACAAATCAAATGGCTGTTTGATTTAATTAACATTTCAGGAGCAAAGAAAACTACAAACAAACAAAAAAAAAATATGCTGTGGGATTCAAAGGTTTAAAAGTCAACTTCTGAGTATGTGATGACATAAAAATGTAGAAATATTTGGGGCAAAATCAATTGGAAAAGGCAGAAATGTTTGTAAATAATGTAAAATCAACAAAAACTTAAAATACCTTATATTGAGTTTGAAAACCCCCAAAAAATGTTTGGAATGAATAACAGATTATTTATTTAAAAACACATCAGTAAATGAGTTAAAAAAAATAAAATAAAATAAAATAAAATAATAATAATAATAATAATAATAATAATAATAATAATAATAATAATAATAGCTTTTAGCTTTTAAACCTTTAAATCCCGCACACAAGAAAATATCTGTCTTTTTGGTTTGTTTGTAGTTTATTCTATATCCTAAAACACAACATAACATCTAGATTTGCTGAGGAGTTTATCTGATGACTGTAAGCAGAAGCGGGCTAGCGCTACCCACTGACTCCCAGTGTTTGAGCTAAGCTAACTACTGTTATAATTTACTGTTTATATCCATTCAAACCTCAGGTTTTTAAAAAAAAATCACAACATAACATCTAGATTTGCTGAGAAGCTTATCTGATGACTGTAGGCAGAAGAAGGGCAGCACCACCCATTTAATTCCAGTGTTTGTGCTAAGCTAATTACTGTTTTAATTTACTCTTAATACCCATTCAAAACTCAAGCTTTTTAAAAACTAAAGCAATAAACAAATAAAAGTCCTTGAATGAGCAGAAATGTAACACAACATGTAGATTTGGTGAGAAGTTTATCTGTTGACTGTAGACAGAGGCAGGCTAGCGCTACCCATTGACTCCCAGTGTTTGAGCTAAGCTAGGCTACCTACTGTTTTAATCCACTGTTAATATCAATTCAAAGTTTGAACTTTTTTGAAACCAAAGCAACTAAAAAGTAGAAGTCCTAGTAATGATCGGAAATGTAACACAATGTTTAGATTTGCTTAGGAGTTTATCTGGAGACTGTAGGCAGAGGCAGGCTAGTGCTACCCATTGACTGTGCTTGAGCTAAGATAACTAATGTTGTCATTTACTGTTAATATCCATTCAAACCATAAACTTTTTTGAAACTAAGCAATAAACAAATAAAAGTCCTAGTACTGATCGGAAATGTAACACAATATTTAGATTTGCTGAAGAGTTTATCTGATGACCGTAGACAGAGGCAGGCTAGCGCTACCCATTGACTCCCAGTGTTTGAGCTAAGCTAGGCTACCTACTGTTTAATCCAATGTTAATATCCATTCAGAGTTTGAGCTTTTTTGAAACCAAAGCAACTAAAAAGTAGAAGTCCTAGATATGATCGGAAATGTAACACAATATTTACATTTCCTGAGGAGTTTATCTGGAGACTGTAGGCAGAGGCAGGCTAGTGCTACCCATTGACTGTGCTTGAGCTAAGATAACTAATGTTGTCATTTACTCTTAATATCCATTCAAACCATAAACTTTTTTGAAACTAAGCAATAAACAAATAAAAGTCCTAGTAATGATCAAAAATGCAACATAACATCTAGATTTACTGAAGACTTTATCTGATGACTGTAGGCAGAGGCAGGCTAGCGCTACCCATTGACTCAGTGTTTGAGCTAAGCTAGGCTACCTACTGTTTTAATCCACTGTTAATATCCATTCAAAGTTCGAGCTTTTTTGAAACCAAAGCAACTAAAAAGTAGAAGTCCTAGATATGATCGGAAATGTAACATAACATCTAGATTTGCTGAGGAGTTTATCTGATGACTGTAGGCAGAGGCAGGCCAGCACTACCCATTGACTCCCAGTGTTTAAGCTAAGCTAACTTGTGGTAGGTGAGCTCTCCCCATCTCTTTCTTGCTGGTTGAGTCTTTCTGCTTGTCATGGACTCAAGAGAGAAATGTTGGTATGTTCCTGAAAATAAAAAAAAAGAAGAAGAAGCTAAAAATCTGTACAAATGTTGGTTAAATCTGGCAGAAAGGAGGGTGAACTGCCTTAAATAAAGGGCTCCTCAGTAGAGTTTAAATAGAACAGATATAAATGATGTGAACAAAGAGGATGGTTGTTATTTTTATGTCCGGCTCCTGACTCGGTGTGTGTGTCCACATCCTCGTGAGATTTGAGGCTCCTCGTGCGTCTGACTTGGTCAGAGAACATGATCGGCCTTCCTCCCCCTCCCCTCCTCACACACAGCCACAGACACATGCACATATCCAAACATCCACACAGCGAGGGTTCACTGAGGCAGGAAGGTATTGGCACTGAGGGAATACACGGAGCAGACAGTAATTAGGAGGCAGCCTACTGTACCGCACACACACACCGACAGTGTAATTAGGTATGGGCCCAGACGCCCCAGTGCTCAACTGAACAAGCCCCTGAATACCCGCACAGGGAGCGGCTCAACACCATAATACGTGGGAAAAGAGCCTCGGCGCGCACACACCGCACGCACACACACGTTAATTAAGTGGCAGCCTACTGTGCGTGAAGGGAACAAGGCGGCGGACGGCCGCAGTGGGAGTGTTCGTGGACCGGCAGCAGCAGGATTAACACCAGCCGACCTGCCGGAGCTCAGCGCTGCACCAAAGCTCCTGTTTCTTCTCCATTTCTTAAATCAAAATCCCAGAATCAGACATATTAAGGCCACTTAGGCGTCCTTTTTGTGCCTTTTTAAGCAGCTGCAGGCATATGTTCCAGTTTCAAGCCTAAACAAGAGCTTGAGCTTAAACCAATGTCTCCAAAAAGCTCCAAAAAAGCTTCATAAAGTTGTTTATCGAAACAGTTTCATAGTAAAAGTCTTCATCATATAGAGGTTAATGCTTTTATTTTGAAAGTACTGGACTCACTGTTGAAACTTCACAAACCAAAGAGATAAATAAATAACCAAAATGAAATCAAAGACTTACAAAAGCTGCTCCAAAGTCAGTTTTAAGGAGGATTATCAGCAGAAATGTGATGTTACAGGTCCTTTATTTATACAACAGTATTGACTGATCCACAATCTGGATCCATTTAAAGGACTGACTGTTTGAATAAAGGTGTTTTCTCACTCTGTTCTGCTGATTGTCCCCCTTAAAACTGATTTTGGATCAGTTGGATCCACGGATGCAGGCGTTATATCTCAGTTTCAAGCCTAAACAAGAGCTGAAGCTTAAACCGAGGTCTCCAAAATGCTCCAGAGAAGCTTCTTAAAGTTCTGCAAACTGGTCTGTAGATGCCAGAAGTTGTTCATTAAAACAGTTTCACAGTTAAAGTCTTAATGAAATAGAGGCAAAAGCTTGTAATTTGAAAGTATTTAACTCATCATATCAGAAAAAAGTGTATCAACAGAAACTTACAAAACAGGAAGATAGATAAAACATCAAAACTGAAACCAAAGACTCAAAAGAATACCACCAGGTCAGATTTTCATGGACATGGAGGGTCACCCAGACGGAAAACAGGTCATTAATATCAGATCAGGACCTCAAACTAAGCAGAAGATGCTCCGACAGCTCTGACTGATCTTTACGAGGTTAGATGGATTTATGTTTCTATTATTTTCAAGCTGTTTCACGTGAACACCGCCAAAGTCAAAGGTGGTAAATATCCGAGTCCAGGATCCAGACCAGGGTCCTCCTGGAGAGCAGAGGCGGGTGGAGCAGGTGGAGCGAGCAGTCAGTGTGCCGCTCTGCTCCGTGTTAATCTGCTGTTAATTTGTCTGGGCTGTAACATGAGACGGAGTGAGCTGCAGGAGTTTAGTGTGAAGCTGTTAGTCATTAATTTAACAGACACCGGGGTGAAGCAGGCCACGTGTCTCCATTATTCTCTGTCACACTGTCACCACACATAATAACTGCTCTGCAGGGCCCGGCCTGATGCTTCAGGAGAGCTTTGGATAGTTTCTCTTCAAAGATGGAGTGTCTTTAAGTTTCAGAAATAACTCTGTGAATGAGGCAGCTGGTTAAAACTCTGCAGCATCACGTTACTCCTGTGTTAGCTTCTCTGCAGCAGCTTCATTTAAAACTAGAGAAGTCAAGATTCTTCTTTCTAGGTTATATTTTCTTAAAACATTAAATGACATGAACGCTCCACCCTCATACAAATTATCCAATGTTCTTATTCCATGGTGGTGCCAGCTCTTTAAATAAACCGGTCATTTCCCAACACAAATCACAGAGGAAGAATATGACTCCTTACAATGAGACAATTTAAGCATTCTGTGCATCTTTATGCAAACTTCTCGAGAATGTAGCATAGTTGGGTTAGTAGTAGGGCTGAACAGTTAATTACAAATTAGATTAAATCGCAATATGGCTTATTGCAATTTTCAAATCACAGAAGGTTCAATATTTTCAGCCCAAAATGTGTTGAACATTTTGGCATTGTGATGTCGTTTTTTTGCAATTTCATGCCTATTTTTTACCTCTATTCATACACTTTTTCCCACTTTTGGACCATTTATACCTTTTTTTTAACCCCGTTTTTTTTACAACTTTATGCCTATTTTGCCCCCATTCATCTTTTTTTGGCCACTGTCAGAACCATTTTTGGAATTTTTATATGTAGATTATTTTCTCAAATCGTTCAGCCCTAGTTAGTAGTCTTACATGAGCGTTGAGAAAGGAGCTCTATTGGTGTAAATGGAAAGGCCAAGGACTTTTCTAGAACTGCCCAGTCCAGTGTGTGGTGAGTTTCGCCATTTCAAAGCAGATATGAAACGGTCTGGGGTCAGGTAATCCTAACCCCCCTTTTTCCTGGGTAGACGTAACTTAGTCAGCTTGATCCTGGGCCTTTTCTAATCCTAGAGAAACTCCTTCACCAGTGAGTCATAATGTTTAAAATAATAGGAGGCACTGTAACTGGAAATATCTTCAAATAAGAAACTGTATTACATCCCTATAATGGAAAGCTGAGGACAACCCTATTTTGGACAGAGTTGGGCATGTTACTTTAAAAAAGTAATTAGTTATAGTTACTTTCCCAAAAAAGTAACCGAATTACTAACAGAATTACTCCTTCATAAATGTAATTAGTTACCAGGTAAAGTAAGATTTGTGTTACTTTTTTGAAAAAGCTTTCATCATCAGTGGAGTTCTTGGTGTTTTTGGTCTGTAGATTTTAGATTTACTAACAACAAACAAACACTTTGCTTTAGGACATAATGGACACTTCACATGTGTGTTCTTGACTTTTACTTCTTTTACTTCCATCCTGAAAACTCCAGTTTTAACTCCACAGACGCTCCAGACTCACCGTTGCTGCAGCTAGCTGTGTTGCCAGATTTTGTGATTGAAATAAGCATTTTAAAGAGAGAAACCTACATGAAGTGTGTTTTGGTTTTTATCCACATTACATTTAAATTTCAAAGTCATATTTCTTCTTTTTTGTCTCTTAATTTACTTATTAAACATCCTTTTGTTTGGAGGTGGAACATCCTTTTCTTTATACAGAAGTGAAGGGAGGGGCTGCTGTTATTTATAACTAAGTTATTGTTAAACAGTTTAACCTTGATTTTTGTAACCAAACAGACATGTCAGGGTTTATCTGAGTTTTATCTTAATCCTCTACAGCTTTATTATGATGAAAACCAGAGGTGGGCAACTTTAGTCACCAAGAGGGCCACATAAAACCGTTTTTCCCGGCCTAAGGGCCGCATTGTTGGCCGCAAGTTTCAGAAACTCTTGAAGGGGAAAAAGAATGTTGGATAAACACCATAAGAGAATATGAATTAATCATAAATCAGTAAACCAACATTTATATATTTCAACACAAAAACAAGTTATTATGCATAATCAAATGAACCTGACATAGAATTCAAGCAAATTTAGCTAACATACATGTAATTAAAGCTAACGAAGCTATTTTCAAATCAATTAAATAATGAATGTTCCAAATTTTTAGGCTCAAATATTTTGCTGCTGCCATATTTTAAATATAGTATTGCATAATACTTTATAAAGTGTTCCAATGCTTCATAAAAGAGATTTAGAGACACTATGATAGCAAAGGAAGGTTGTAAATAACTTACAAAAGCCAATAAAATATCAGTCAAGATTAAATAGAATTATTTTGATTAGATATCTGAGTTTTCTTCATATTTACAATTGCTGATTTGTGTAAATGACTGGCAGGCCACATTTGGTGAGGTAGAGGGCCACACCTGGCCCCCGGGCCGATAGATGTCCACGTCTGTTGTAAACAGTAGTAGCCACATTAGAAATCAATTTAATTCTGGCTATAAGGATTTATTTTAGGTGGAAACGCCTTTTACTGTAATTTAAATTTTGATACCTTCTGAATTGGGTTTTTATTGATGGTTTGGGGGCACAACAACTACAAATGAGCAACTGCACTATTGGAACAAGCCCAAAAAACTGCAACCTACAACTCTCAATATACACATGCAAGTTAGACAAAGAAGCTGAAAGTTGCTTATAATAAGCAGACCTGGCAACTTTAGCATCGAGTTTTCTGGTCTGTCTGTTAGCAGTGCAGCTCCTGTCTGAGTGAGGCAGGTCAGATATTAGCTGCTGTCTGACCACGTTGCAGTTTTTTAGGATTGTTCTAATAGTGCAGTTTCTCATTTGGACCCCCAAACCATCAATATAAACCCAATTCAGAAGTTATTAAAATCATTTTATTCCACCATAATACAAGTTTAAATTTTACAATAAAAAGGTGTTTCCACCCAAAATAAATCCTTACAGCCAGAATTTAATAAATTTATAATGTGGCTACGACTCTTTACACCATGATAAAGCTGTAGAGGATTAAGATAAAACTTAGATAAACCCTGGCATGTCTGTTTGGTTACATAATCAAAGTTAGACTGTTTAACAATAACAGAGTTATAAATAACAGCAGCCCCTCCCTTCACTTCTGTATAAAGAAAAGGATGTTCCACCTCCAAACAAAAGGATGTTTAAGAAGTAAAGTAAGAGACAAAAAAGAAGAAATATGACTTTGAAATTAAAGTGTAATGTGGATAAAAATTAAAACATGCTTCATGTAGGTTTCTGTCTTTAAAAATGCTTATTTCAATCGCGAAATCTGGCAACACAGCTAACTGCAGCAGCGGTGAGTCTGGAGCGTCTGTGGAGTTAAAACTGGAGTTTTCAGGATGGAAGTAAAAGAAGTAAAAGTCAAGAACACACATGTGAAGTGTCCATTATGTCCTAAAGCAAAGTGTTTGTCTGTTGTTAGTAAATCTAAAATCTAGAGACCAAAAACACCGAGAACTCCGCTGATGATGTCAGAGCTGCTGCAGCAGGTAACAACAAGGAAGGACGCAGAGACACATCAGTTACTTTACCTGGTAACTAACTACATTTATGAAGGAGTAATTTAGTTAGTGTTTTGGGAAAGTAACAAGTAACTTTAACTAATTATTTTTTAAAGTAACGTGCCCTGACACAATCAGAGAAAGGTAAATTATCTTCCTCCGATCCGAGGTATGAAACAGCAGTCCATTTTCCTTAAATGAGTCACAGGCATTCAAGCAGAATTGCTCCCAGTCCTCCTGATTTTCTGGTACAGCATTTGACTGCAGATGTGTGTGTAATTCAGCTTAAATAGCAGCACTTAACAAGCAAGGTGCTGTCATCTTTTCACCTCATTTCACCTCTTATTGAAGTAACTGAAGTAACCGATCCTGAATCTGTTGGTTTTCAGTCGGTCGAGTAAAAGCACCTGAGCAGTAAAAGTTAATGAAGCCCGACCAGCTGTCTAACAAGAGGAGAAGAAGAAGAGTGACGGGCGAGGAAATGATGACAAAGTAAGAAAGACAAAGGAGGAGAATAAACAAAAAGAAAAGGATTGTTTCACAGCGTTCTTCATTTTAATCCTCGCCTGTGCTCCCTCGCTTTATGCCCTCCCTCCATCGCTCCGTCCTCGGCTGATTCCCATTTAAGCGTAATTAAGTCGCAGAGATGAACATTACGAGTCGGATGGGAAACGGCTGAATGCCACCGCTGATGGGAGGAGAGGGGGATTGAAAGAGAGGAGGAGAGAAAGAAGGGGTATCAGGAGGCGAGCTAAAAAAAAAGAAATGGATAGACGGAGGCAGAGGAGGAGGGAAAGGTGGCTGTTAATTAATTATAAGCCGTCAGGGTCCAAATCATCTTCTTTTAAACGTGCAGAAAGAGCGGGCAGGAAGTCAGAGCAGCTCATATTAAACCTTCAGCTCTGATTTAGGGGAACAAAGGTTTCCAGACTCGCTGTGAGAGTTTTTCATCCTCGGTAACAGGAGCAGGTCAGGCCTGACGCAACCCTGTCAGCACACGGAGAACTGCACCAGATCTGACCGACAGTTACTCAGAGAGACGTGAGGCCTTGGAAACATCATCGGGAGACGACAGCTCACCTGGAATACCTGCTTCTTCATCTAAACAGCAGTGTTCATTTGGATGATTCATTATTTTCACCAGTTTTTAGAGGTCCAGACTAACTTTCTGCACTGGCTGTAACCAAGGGCGTAGGTTTGATTTTGACATTGGTGGGGACATAAAAGTACACCAAGACGGCGCCTTGAAAGTTGATGTGTTTTGCATTTGTCTTTTAATGTCATGTAGAGCTAATCAAACAAACAAGCAAACTATCATATTCAGAAAAAAACTATTCTACCAGTTAATTGTTTACCTCCAGCCTCTCCTCCTAAATCTCTCCTGTCTGTTCCTTAACAGAAATATATTGATGCATGACACATGAACAGTGGGACAATTTGGGATTAATCAGAAATTTCGATGGTATGGTTATAATCTGACAAATATATAGCCAAAACCAAAACGGACAACCAATAAGTGTATTCCCCAACAATATGAATGAATAAAGTCACGTTATTAATCAGAGGTTTTATTTATTTTTTCCCTACAAGCTTTTATTGTTGGTCTTAAACGGTTGCTACCTTTCTATACACAAATAATACGTGGATAATAAATGAAATAACCAAAGCATGTATGTCTTTGCATTAAATATAAGCTTTTTTAGTTATAAAGTTATATAGAATGCTTGTTTTTAATGTTAAGGACCATGCAGTAATGGCATTATATTAAAGCTAGGGTTCTGCGATCTGATTTGGATACACTTTTTTTAATTCTCGTTAAAATGGTCTTTATGACCCGATGGTAATCAACTCATAATGTGTTCTTAAAACACAGCGAAAAATATCCGCTAACTACGGCAGGAGTAAAACAGGGAAAACACCAACCAATAATCATGCCGGGACACCTGTTTTTAAACCAATCAAATCCCATCGCCATTCTGCCCGCCTGCTGCGCGTGCATTTTCCTGGCGTGCACAGACTCGGTGCGTGTAGCCGAGCTCATACGTATCAGAGTCCGCGGGAGGATGCTTACCTTTCAAGTTTTGTCTTTGAAAATAAGGGAAGTCCGCTGTGAGCCGTCCCACAACACCAACCAAGCTCCAGTATCCCTCACATTTTAAGACAGGTGTACAAGAAATCTAAAATAAACTCTTTGTTTTTCTAAGTTTGTTCTGCTGCTCTAATCTCGCGACAGCTGCCACCCAGGCTACTGCAGGTGGACGTTCTCGCGAGGCTTTTTCTTCTTCTTTGGTTTTACAGCGGTTGGCATCCATCATTTTGGAGCATTACCGCCCCATTCAGGCTAGAGACAGAGCTCAGTTTGGAGAGGCAGAGGAATTATTTTATTATTATATCATCACACAGGAGATTTACAGGAGAATACTGATACTGGAGGACAGCGGGAAAGATGATAAAATACAGAAAATACGGTAGTTTAACGGCCAAAACGGGAGATTTGACAGCTATGTGGAGAATGTCAGAGGAACTACCTATACCCCGATCAACATCGGCTGTGAGCACTAACTAACTTTACATGTTTGTTTGGTGTTTTCTTACCGCTGACTGAGACATGACTTGGTGTAGTGTAAAAGTTGAATCAGTCTTCTGGATATATCGATGTGGCGTGCATGTGGCGGGGAATGCTACTTTCAAATTCATGCTAGTTTTCCAAAATCGCCGACCCCAGCTTTAATAGGGACGTGTCCCGAGCATCCCTACCCAATTCTACGACCCTGGTGCAACTACTTTTTTATTAAAGCGCACAAGCATAAAAATTAGTGTCATAGTGTCACCTTTAAAGCCATAAGGTCACCATTTTATAGGAGTGGGATAAAAAATCGATACACATAAGTATTTTTTTGTTTGACAACTTTTAAATCAATTTTTTGGTTCAAAAATCTTTTTTTTTCCACATTTAAATGCTTCATTTTAGTCTGTGTTAATAAGCCACTTTAAAATGCAGTCCAGGCTTTTGAAGAGAGTATAAACAGCTGGTTAAAATATATTGCTGAATAAATCCTAAAAACAGACTCACATGTGATGTGTATTATTCCTGATATAGTCTGTAGGCATCATTATTGTTCATCTTTTTCACTGGTGTTAAAAAAGCTACCTAAAGATTGAAAAAATTGGCAATGTCGCAGAATCGCAATTTAAATCATAAAAAAATAAATCGGGAGAAAAGCGTATAGTCCCAGCCCTACTATTTTATCACTCTCTATAACTTTTACATAGTGTAAATGATTTAAAAAAAAATAAGATGTAAAGAAATACTTGTCTTTATTTGAAGCAAGATTGTATATTTAAAGAGAAACAGCATTTAAAGTGTTAAAAGTTAAAAGTGCTGAAAGTGTTTTACTGAACTGAAATTTAACATTTCAAACTCAAACATCTCAATTTAAATTAAATATTTCAAAATAAAAAGAGCTAATGTTTAAGGAGCTATAATGAACTGAAAAATGAAATAAATATCCAGATTTTAACAACCAACAACAAAACATTTAACTGGATGGTCTCCAATAAATTTGAACCTAGAATAAGACTTCATACACTAAAGGCAAAATTTTATAAAACTGAAACTAAGGTAAATAATAATAACATTTCTCAAACTATTTTATGAAAACGGCATTTAGGGTAGAAAATTGTATTTCCTTTCTTCTTTTTTCTCTTGTTTTGGCTTTTTTTATTATTATTCTTTACAGCCCAGTTGTATGTAGTCTCCTTAACAGGAGAGTACTGAACAAATATAGATGTTAAATTAAACGTTACTTTGTTTTACTTGTTATTGTTGTTAATTATTAATTATCTGACAGTCTCTAGGATGAATTCGACAGAGCTTCTGTGCTTCTTCAGAGTTACCGCTCTGTGCTGAAACCTGACACCACAGTCTGGGCTCATTTGCATACTAAAAGTTGATTGGTTGATTATTGATGGTTGTGTGTGTGTGTGCAGGCCCTGGTGTAAAACAGAGAGACACATATATATATAAATATATATATATATATATATATATATATATATATATATATATATATATATATATATATGTGTGTGTGTGTGTATATATAGATATATATATATATATATATATATATATATATGTGTGTGTATCTATCTATCTATATATATATATATATATATCTATCTATGTATATATATATATATGTATCTATATCTATATCTATATATATATAGATATATATATAGATATTAAGTCCTACATATAGAAAATATCAGTTCTTTTGGTTTGCTTACAGTTTTTTCTGTATCCTAAATCATTGACAGAAACAAACAATGACAGATTGTTTTTTTGTTTTTTTTTAACAAATTAGATATTCCTGCATATATTGACCTCTGTCAGAAAAGTTGAGCTGGGAGATAACACCACCAGAAGCCTCAGAGGCAGGACGGATTTGTGCTTTTGTGGTGTTCAAACCAAATTCTGACCCCAACATTTGCTCTCAATTCCTCGCTCTAAAACCGTCAGCCTACATTTGTTTTGCTAATGCACGAAATGACGACTGTTTACCACCAAAGCAGATTGAGTCTTATAAACTAGAGCAACTTTTACACATGATTAAGGGTGAATAAGGTCTTTACTTAGCCAGTTTGGTCCCACAGCACTTTTAAAGGTGAATTTCAGTTAACATTTTTCTTCCAATCCTCTCCCAGTTTTTCCTGAAATTCCGTATAAGACATGTTGCAAACCTGAAACAAACAAACCAGGACCTACACGCTGCAAACAGAGTGAACCCTCCAGGTGTGTTAAACCGTCTGCAGAGAGAGTTCCTGCAGTCCTTATCAGTGTCCAGTCCTTATCTGCTGCTCCCATCCACACACACAATCACAGGAGAGCACACTTTATTAACTGCAGCACAATACAAGCCTGCAGCAGAGAGTCTGTGTGTGTGCGGACTCCCTCTTCAGCCATTTCACTGGACGTGAACAACAGGCTGTGTGTGTGTTTTCTGTTCATTCACCAGGAGAGAGAGCAGACAAGAAAAAGGACAGAGGGAAGCTAAAGGCTGCGAGCCTCAGCGGACGATTTAACACGAGCTAAAGCCGAGATGTTTCACATCCTGCCTCAAACTGCAAAAGACACCAATGATGTAACGCTGCAGTTAAAAATACTGAAATACACCATCCTGCCAAAAGTATTCACTCACTTATCCAAATAATCAGAATCAGGTGTTCCAGTCTCTTCCATGTCCACAGGTGTATAAAATCATCACCTAGGCATGCAGACTGCTTTAACAAACATTAGTGAAAGAATGGGTCGCTCTCAGGAGCTCAGTGAATTCCAGCGTGGAACTGTGATAGGATGCCACCTGAGCAACAAATCCAGTGGTGACATTTCCTCACTCCTAAATATTCCACAGTCAACTGTCAGCTGGATTATAAGAACGTGGAAGTGTTTGGGAACGACAGCAACTCAGCCACCAAGTGGTAGGCCACGTAAACTGATAGAGTGAGGTCAGTGGATGCTGAGGCACATAGTGCGAAGAGGTTGTCTACTTTCTGCAGTCAATCACTACGGACCTCTAAACTTCATGTGGCCTTCAGATTAGTTCAAGAACAGTGCAGAGAGCTTCATGGATGGGTTTCCATGGCTGAGCAGCTGCATCCAAGCCTCACATCACCAAGTGCAATGCAAAGCGTGGATGCAGTGGTGTAAAGCACGCCGCCACTGGACTCTAGAGCAGTGGAGACGCGTTCTCTGGAGTGACCAATCACGCTTCTCCATCTGACAGTCTGATGGACCAGTCTGGGTTTGGAGGTTGCCAGGAGAACCATACTTGTGGGACTGCATTGTGCCAAGTGTAAAGTTTGGTGGAGGGGGGATTATGGTGTGGGGGTGTTTTTCAGGAGCTGGGCTTGGCCCCTTAGTTCCAGTCAAAGGAACTCTGAATGCTTCAGCACACCAAGACATTTTGGACAATTCCATGCTCCAACTTTGTGGGAACAGTTTGGAGCTGGCCCCTTCCTCTTCCAACATGACTGTGCACCAGAGCACAAAGCAGGTCCATAAAGACATGGAGGACAGAGTCTGGTGTGGATGATTTTGACTGGCCTGCACAGAGTCCTGACCTCAACCCGATAGAACACCTTTGGGATGAATTAGAGTAGAGACTGAGAGCAAATGCTCTTCTGGAAGAATGGTCAAAAATTCCCGTAAACACTCCTAAACCTTGTGGACAGCCTTCCCAGAAGAGTTGAAGCTGTTATAGCTGCAAAGGATGGACCGACGTCATATTGAACCCTATGGATTAGGAATGGGATGGCACTTAAGTGTATCACAGTAGCTTCCTGTTTGGTCTTGTTTTCCCAAAATAGCATCATTCAAGATCTTGTGTTGAAAAGGCAAAGTGCAAATGTCCCCTTCATTTCAGTGATGTTAGCATGTTGGATCACTCCGTCGACCTTCATTATCACATCTCAAACACGTGTCAGAGCAAACAGAATCACAGAAACAAATTCATCTCGTAAAAATCAACAGATTTTCTTTGATTCCGCGTCCCCAGAGAGCTTCTGTCTGCTCACTAGAATACATTACAGCTTCTTAGTCATTTTAATCAGCTTGGTTTTTTCTCACCAACAGCGCCGGTGTAACAAAGCTGAGGGGGGAAAATGAAACACAAGGCTCTCCAGGAATCTGGCAGCAGATTGTAGCAAAGCTGGAATCAAAGTCGGCGGCGACGGAGTTCGACTGTGATGTTGTTTAGGATCACAAGACGCCGCGGCAACACCTTCATCTTCATGTCTGTGAGCCAAAAACACACGGGGGAGGAAGAGGAGGAGGGGGGAGCGAGGCTTTAAACAGAGTTTACGATCCTCCAAACACGAGAGTGGAAGTGTTCCTGTCTCTGAGCTCCTCATTATCTCCATCACATCCACTCACACGGTTTGAGTGTCATCCTGTCATCACACCCTTCACTCCTCCTCTTTGTCTCAGTGCCTCTGGATGGAGCGATAATATCCATCTTATCTTGTCTGTGTGGAAACTGTCGAAGCAGGAGTGAGGAGGTTAAACGTCCTCTCAGGCTCCGGTGGAGAGCACTCTGAGCTGATAGGGACGCTCCGGGAAACCGTCCTGTCCTGAAAACACACTCCACACGCGTGGTGTGTGGGCAGAGGACGCAAAACCGGAGATTAACCCCTAAACTCCCACCAAAAAAAGCATAGAAATGTGTTTTTTTGACAAATTGAGGCACTGATGCATCCATTAATTGAACTGGTTGAGCTGTGAGTAGGGATGTCACGATATGAAAGTTTCATATCACGGTTATGGTGACCTAAATTATCTCGGTTATTATTATTATCGAAGTATAGTTGAAGTGTGCTTCGTCTTTTTTGTCAATAACTTTGTCAGGAAATGTCCTATAAGTAAATTTGTTTGAACTTTTTTCATTAGAAGTAAAAGTAAATAATTCTGGCAAGTATTTGTCATTATTATGTTATAAATGCTTTAAACAGTGTGTATTTACAAGAAAAGAAAAAACAGATTTGAACTTTAAACAGTGTCCTCTTCATAAACAATTGTAAATGAACATGTTCAAAGTTTTGAGATGACCAAAAATAAACTTAACACTCATACATTTTAGTTCACCTGCAGCATTAGTGTCCATGTTACAGCTCGTTATATTAGACCATGTCCAGGCCTTTTTATTTATTTATTTTTTTGTTTTACGAACGATAGTCCCTGAGACAGTTAGCCCCCTTCATGACTCTCCTCTGGTCTCCCCTTTCCATGGCAGATCTCCTCGACATCTCCTTCTTTAATATTTCCAAATTACGATTGATGAAAATCATAAAACACAAACTATGATGGAAAAAGACCATCTATTACGATGAAATATGGCGAAACATGGCAAAGAAATGGCGAAGAAATGGCAAGACCACACTCCAGATTGATACTAATGCCATTATTTAAAACTTTTATACATTATTTAGACAGAAAATCCTGATAAACCTCCCATAATTCACTCAGGTACGGCTCTCTGAATCCTCTCTCTCTCTCTCTGCTCATTTACTCGAGGAGTTACAGCAGTTTTAATCACGCGCATGTTTGTTTTTCACCACAGCTTGGTGTTTTAGACAGGGTGATTGTAGTCAATCAGTTTCCCCTCCACATCCTTGTAAAATCCAAACTTCCACCAGACTTCAGACTTAAACAAATACAACTGAATCGAACTGCTCCTTTGGAAAATTACTGAAAATAACCTTACCTACCATCGGGCAGTTTTCCTGAGAAAAGGGGATTTTTCTCTTGATCCATTATCATGTTCATATTTATTGTATGGACTTTTTACAGTATATAACTGGAGATTTTATGGTAAATGCTGTAAGTTTTTCAAAAATCTGAATCCGTCCACAATATTTTTTATATACAGTAATTTACTGTGAAGCTGTTTACAGTAGGTACCTGCAGATATTACAATAAAAAGCTGTTAAGTCTCCAGGGCTCCAGAGTGCAACCATTTTGGGCGCACATGCACCTAAAATTTGTGAGTGTGCACCTAACATTTTTTCTTGGGTGCACTAGTGCGCCAAGAAAAAATGCTAGGCACAGTCTTACAAATATAAGTGGACAAAAGTAACGGAAATAGCAGAAAAATCCACCAAAAACAGACAAGACACAGCACCTGCTTCCTGTCTTTTCTCTGTCCCTGTGTTGCATCTTCACAGGCTGCAGACCCGCCCAAACACACGCACACACAGCCCTCAGTCATCATCCAATCAGCTGTTAGTATGCAAATGAGCCCAGACTGTGGTGTCAGGTTTCAGCACCAAGCAGTATCTCTGAAGAAGCAGTGGAGCTCTGCCAAATTTGTCTTAGTGACAGTCAGATAATTATTAATGAACAACAATAACAAGTCAAGCTAAGTACCATTTAATATAACAACTATATTTGTTCAGTCCTTTCTCCTGTTAGGGGGGGTAGACCCTGACTGAATATAAAGCTGGAAAGAAAAAAAAAGCCACAAAAACAGAAAAAAATAAAGACAAAAAGATTGAAATGTTCTTTCCTATATGTCGTCATTTAACTTGAGATGTTAAATTTCAATTCAGTTCAAGCACAAGCATTTTTTTTGTTTTGATATATATTTTTGCTTCAAATAAAGACAGGTATTTCTTTACATCTTATTCTTGTCTAAAAATCATTTACATTATATAAAATTAAAGAGTGATAAAATGGGGACCTTATGTAGTTAAAGATGACACTTTGACAAATTTGGGTGCAGCTAGTTTTTGTACTGGTGCACTTTAAAAACAAATTTTTAGGTGCACCATTGCAACCAACGGGGCCCTGCTTCACAAAACAGTTACATACAGTCAGGTATATTAATTAGAATCTACTTGGAGACGTGGATTCTTCTGATTTAAATGTAAATGGAGTTCAGACTTAATCAAACATTAAGCTCTTTATATAAGATCTTACCTACTTTAACCACAGTGCCATGTACCGCTCAGCCATAAAGCAGAATATTTATAGCACGTTCAGGATCAAGTCTCATTTCACTTGATGAATTAAAAGGTATAAATAGTTTTGGCAGCTGGCAGAGATTTTGGCCGCTGGTGCTCGGTGATTTCATTCAGTTCCAGGAAGTACAAACAGAAGCTTAAAATAGTTCCAGACGTCTCAATGTCACAACTTTTATAGAGGAGGGGAGTCGCTGCCAGAACGATTTTTACTGTGCCGACACCGAGCGAGAAGGGGAAGGAGACACCGTGAGGAAAGACCTGAGGAGAAGGAAGGATGAAGGGGGAGGCAGGGTGGTGACGTGAGATATAAAGAGTGTGAAAGTTTGGAGACACGGGATGTAATAGTCTAGAGAAAAGAAGAAAACAGCCAAGACAAAATATGTGTGGAAGAGGTTCAAAACTCTGAATATGATCAAACACTGCTGGAGAAAGACAAAACATCTACATTTAACTCATTACCTGCACTGCGCCATGAAATTAGGGCCTCAAGAGTGTATTTTAGTGCAACAGTAATGTTTGTAAATTATTTTTATCTTTTGTCTTGAAACACAAGACATTCAAAGTGTGGCACGAAGCAGATAATTGCCCAAGTCCCTCCGATCTGAGTCTCAAGCAAGTCCTAAGATTTTCTGTTGTAGGTAAGTCGAGTCAAGTCGAGTCACATTATGACGGGTTGTGTCCCTCGCCATTGTTCCCCAGTCCACCCAAAAAGCACTCAGATTTTTATCTTGAAGAGAGAAACCTTATCTTCCCACACATACAACACACATACACTCTCTTTACTAATGTTAGCTTTGCTATATCATATTGGACTATTAGAGTCATTAACGCTCCTACCATATTGACCTATGGCAGGAACGTTAGCTACCTTACACGCTTGCAGGTTTCACTTTATTTGGCCCCATGTGTCCCTGCGGTGGATAAAGTTCGATGTTGTGCCCTCTTTTTTCGCTATCGCAGGTCGCACCGGTGTGTCTTTGTTTTCCATCTGACTGAAATTTCTTTTATTTGCAAAGAAAAATAACTTTTTTGGGCACAGAAGACAGCGGCGTTAATTTGAAACCTGCGCCCTGGGTACAACCTACCCACTGATCATCACTGTAGCAGATGCAGGTGTGATAGAACGAGGTGAAAATTGTGTTGTGTGTGGGACAAACAATAGGTGACGGACAAGGTATTTCGTGAATGGAGCATCAATAAAGTGAAGCTAAAAGGAAAAGATGTATATCTGCTGTCTGGTTCTTCATATATAAAGCCTGAGTGTGTGCAACTTTCAGGTAGGTAGAATCATGTCAAGCTTTAAATCACATCGAAGATACAGTAGTCATCAAGGATTTCACAGCTAATTTTTTTGATTGTTGGAACAGAAAATGCAGATTTGGCAGCAAATCCTTTAAAAACTTGCGGTAAGACTTGTGCTTTAAAAAAAAAATAGAAAGATATAACTTTATTGTCTGTTTCAGTAAAAATAAATAAATAAATAAATAAATTTATATCTATATATATCTATCTATATATATATATATATATATATATATATATATATATATATCTATATATATATATATATATATGTTATAATAAACAAATATGATTTTTTTCAACAACAGAAGCCTTTAGGATTTTGCAGGATGTCTTTGTTTTGTGGTAGCTGTTTAAAAAGTTGTGTTTAAGGCTTTTTTAACTTAAAATAATACCATTCTTTTCTACCTAAAACAGCTTTTTATGCAAGGGTTGGTGACCTGGTTTAGGGGGGGCTGGTTAGTAACTATGAAACCATCCAACCAAACCTTTTTTTTGTTTCAAGTCAGGGTTTGGGCCACCCCATCCAGAAAAGTTAGCTTCTCCCCTGCTTGTTCAGCTTAACGTCCATGCAGGCTTTTCTTTCCAGAACTCCAGAACAGCGAGATCTTTTATTCCCTCTGTTTATCATATCTTAAACGTTAGGATATTTCGAAATGCTCAAGTTGTTTTAACTGTAATGCACTTTGATTTGCACACACAACCTATGCTGATTATTTTAAAAACAACCCCTTAAAAACATCCCCTCGCCTCTTTGATCACAGGACTAAGACTGCTTCTGTAAATTAAATGAATAAAAACAAAGGGAGGGAAAGAGCAGTCATTAATGGATGTTTAAACGCTGTAACAAATGAATGATTTGTTAGTTATAATTAACAAATTAAGTAATGCTACGCTGAGATTTTGTGGAGTTATGTTGCCACAGAATTAAAGTCCCCTCCAGCTCTTTGTTTCACTTTTCTTTTCCCGCCTCGTGTTAATTTTTCCTCCCGTTTTCCGTCTCCATACTCCTCCGCTATCCTCGCCCGCTCATATCCTAAGGAATGTAATCACCTGCAGGCCCTTGTGCAGAACTACCCCGCACCTACGCACACTCCCAAACACACACGCGCTTTAGTGCAGGTGGCAGCGTGTGACGTTGACTAATGCGATGCTGGTTCAGACATGTTGGCGTTAATCGATTAGCGCTGCGGCTCGACAGCACGGGCGCGCACACACACTTTCACCCACGTACACACCGACTCTCGCTCGCAGTGCTGCCATGAAATCGAGGAAATGGAGGGAGAAAGACTGAAAGAGAGGGGAGAGCTTCTTGAAATTGAGAGAAAATTATATAAAAAACCCCCAAAACCACGAAAAACAAAAGCGTGGACGGAAACACGGGAGAGTGGGACCACTTTTAAAGTTGATATCAGTGAAAACAGAGTTCAGCTCTACTGGTATTTAAATTTGGAGAACATGTACTCAATTTTGGTCAACTAGTGCACAAGTGGACTTTACTAGAGAAGAAAAGTGTTACAAGTATGACTAGTAGGGCTGAAAGATATATTGTTATCGTATCTATATCAAGATAATGAACATTCAAGATATAAATATCAAAAACGTAATGATATAAACAACAAAGATTTCCCTGCACTCGCCCTGCATGTACAGCTTTGCAAATCACAATAAATTTTATTTTTACAGTTGTCCTTAAATGCACCGTTTTTTCCCCCAAACTTGAGGTCAATCGTGTCGTATAGATATCGAGATATCTGGCATGAATATTGAGACATGAAATTTTGTCCATATCATTCAGCCCTAACGACCAGTACATCAAAAAATGTTAACTAGTCCTACTAGTAAGCCTTATATGCAAAAAAAATTACACCCAATCAGGAAGCTGGATTTGTTTATACTTCCTCTAACTTCATTTGCATGAGCTCTACTAGTACTATTAGTGGATCTTTTGGTTTTAGTAGTACTATTAGACAAAAAACAGTCTACTTGCACAACTACTGAGATATTTTTAGTTTACCAGCAGTACTAGAAAACCAAAACGTTTAAGTTTGTAACATTTTTAAGTCTACTAGAGCACACTGTAAAAAGGTTGTTGTAAATTTTACAGTTACTTACTGGCAACAAGATGCCTGTAAGTAACTACAGGTTTTTTTATTCCAGTTGTCATTACTGCCCTGTTATTACAGCACAACCACTGCTTTATTATTTATTCATTTATTTTTTACTTACTTGTTTTATGATTTTAAGTTCTCCTTTTCTTATCCTCCTCATGGTTTCTTATTGTTTTAGTCCTGTTTTTACTTTTTTTTCTTGTTGTGATAAACTCAGTTTTTATTATTTTTATTAATATTATTTTATTTATTTATTATTTCTCTTTTACCAGTCCTCTATCTGCCCTTTTCTTTTCTATCTTCCTGTTGTGATGTCGTCAACCTTCAACAGTCTTAAAATTATCTATGTATCTGTAAATCTATTATCTATCTACTGTCTTATCATCTCTGCCAGTTTATTCTATTTTCTTTCATTTTGTTGCTTTAGTTAAATCGACCCTCTGTGCCTTTTCCTCTGACTCTCGTGGTCTGTTAAAGCACTTTGTAAACTTCTGTTTTAAGAGCTGCTATATTAATAAAGTTATTATTATCAAAAGCAGCAGCCTTACATTATTATTATTATTATTTGCAGTATCATTATCATATTTTATACTCTACAACTTTTTAAAGCTATTTTAAAGTACGAACAACTTGCTGCATTTTCATTAATATTACAACATATTTTCCTTTTGTACTAATCATTTATTCAGAATATATATATATATATATATACACACATATATACATATATATATATATATATATATATATATATATATATATATATATATATATATATATATATATATATATATATATATATATATATATAAATTTTATGAAATAAAATACTTTTACTCAAACAGTTGTTTTACTCAAAAATATGAATCATTTACTCAAAATTCTTTCCTGCTATTGGTCAATTTTCCAATAGCAGGTACAGTAAGAAGTAACTTCTTAGTTAATTAAAGTATAGACATTTTACTTCAAGGAATATTTCACCCAAACGCAGCCGCGACAGACCAATCCAGACGGCTTATGTAGTGCAGGGAGCGCGCGTAGACGTGCACTGCGGAAGTACGATATAGCACTGTTTAGGCTCGAAAAATGTACTAAATGACCTCGTTTCGAATTAATTATGGACGCTACCCGCTCAGGACACTTGGATTACAGCGGACGAGCAGTATGAAGGAAAATAGGCACGTTTTTGTGGACTTTTATGGACCTTTTTCTTACGGGCGTCCCCTGTTAGATGGACGTTTGTTGACAGCGAAAATCCCCCCGGACCTCCGGCTGCATTTGAGACATCAAAAAAGTGCTCCAGAGTGTTGCTCAGCATGAGGGTGAGTAGAAAATGAAGGCATATCATTCTTTGGGTGAAATATTCCTTTAAGGATTTTATGGTTAAATAGTAGTAGGGATGTCCTGATACAACTTTTTCACCTCCAATATGATATCCATATTACAGCCTTGAGTATTGGCCGATACCGATCCCGATACCAATATGATACGATACGATATCAGCAGGATAATTAAGGGGAATAAAAGAGATAATTTATGTAACTCAAATAAAACTTTCCCCACAAATAGTCCTATTTTAAAATTGTAAAATATTATTCCATAATTTGATGAGGGCCTAGGATAAAAGACCCGTTTGTACCCCCCTATCCCAAATCTGAGCGTAGTAGAGCTGAACTATGGTTGATATTATTTATATTCCCAAATGGAGGATGTGGGTAAAGAAGTTGGATGGATGTTTGTTCAGTGAAGAGCTTTGGAAAGATCTTATTTATAAATAAAAAAGTCCTCCTGTTGCCTAAAGCTGCAGAAACATGTGATGCAGCAGAGAGCAGGACCCGTTTGGCTGTGCACAGAGCTGATATCTGCCTCCTGCATCACTCTGAGATAAAAACCTAAATCAGTAAATAACACACTAAACCATTTTTCAGCACAACACCATCCGATCTGAGTCACTGCCTCTTATCAGAGGAGCACAAAAGAGTTATGATCCATCGATGCAGCGACTGGAGCAGTTTTACACCTGCTCTTAAACCAGAGCCAATCAAAAGATGACACACCGTCTAAAGTTCTTTCCTAAAAATCATCTTTAAATGAGGATTTGGTCCAAACATCACACTGCTCCAGAATCTTTGCTACATTATTCTTGTCCTTTCCAGGAGTGACTGCCATAAAGTTGATGTTTTCAGGCTCAAATAATTGATTTAAATGTCAAAAAAATAAGAGAAAGGATCCCCACAGAGACGAGTGAAAGAAAATGACTTTTTAAAGTTGTGCCTTGTTTTAAGCTACAACACTACATTATGAAAAATACTGATTTAAACAAGCAGCCACAGCGGAAAAGTTTCACTCTTGCTCTTCTCTGTAACTGTAATGGTATGATTTGAGGTTTTATTTGGTTACATCACAGTAGAAAATATTGATTTAACACACACAAAAGAAAAGAGGCACCAAAAAGTGGGAAAACAAAAGCTTTTGTGTCCAAAAGGGAAAATTGCTGTTTTTTAAATGGAGTTTTGTTGCCTTAGAAAGGTCTTTAAAATTGGTTCAAACATTTATTCTGTTTTCTTCTCTGATATTTAGAGATTTTTGTAAATAAGCAAATGTAATATCCAGTGAAATACACAATCACATGTGGTTTACTGTCACACAGTGATGTCATTATATAATTATATTGTAAATATTGAAGAGATGTAATGTTTTGTATAATTTTGTATCCGATTATTGCGACCAAAATTATCACAGTTATTATTATTATCACGGTCTAAAAATGTTTAAAAGGTACTTCTATACAGAATTGAAATCATTTAACCCCTTTAATATTAGAATTTTAACAGTTCTTTTGTCTTTTTTTTTGTCAATAAATGTGTCAGGAAATGTCCTTGAGTACATTTTTTACCCTTCTTTCATGAGAAATAAAAGTAAACAATTCTAGCAAATGTTTAAGCATTTGTAATATATTAATGACAAACTGTGTGTGATTACAAAAAAAGAAAAAAAAACAGATTTGTTCTGTAAACAGGATTCTCTTTATGGACAATTGTAAATGAACATGTTCAAAGTTTTGGGACAGCCAAAAATAAATTTAACCTATTTTACAAACTCACACAGTTTAGTTCACCTGCAGCATTAGTGTCCATGTTACAGCTCGTTATATTAGACCATGTCCAGGACTTTTTATTTAGTTATTTATCGTTTTTCTAACGATAGTCCCTGAAGCAGTTAACCCCTTCACAAATCTTTTCTGGTCTCCCCTTTCCATGGCAGATCTCCTATACATCTCCTTCTTTAATATTTACAAATTACGACTGACTAAATCCATAAAACACGAACTATGATGGAAAAAGACTGCGAATAAATCGCAAAAGAACCGCAAGAGCTCACTCCAGAATGATACTAATGCTGTTAATTATGAGATTTATACATTATTTAGACAGAAAATACTAATAACCACCTGTTATTCACTCAGATATGGCTCTCTGAATCCTCTCTCTCTCTCTCTACCTCTACGGCTCGGTCAGCTCGCTTACTTGAGGAGTTACAGCAGTTTTGATCACGCACGTCTTTTTCTTTTGTCTCAGCTTCATGTTTAAACAGAGAGACTGTTTTCTATCAGTTTCCCCTCCACATCCTTGTAAAATCCAAAATTCAACCAGACTTCAGAGTCTGTTTCAAGAGGAAAAATCTCCACTGTGTTTCTAACTTTCGCTCTCAGACTCAGAGGCCAAACATTACAAACTGCTCCTCTGTCTGTGAGAGACGGCTGCTTCACTGAGGAGCAGACACACATAGTTCAGGCTTTTCCAGTCAAAGAGCAGCATCACCGTGAGTTACTGACACAGTGTGGTGATCAAACACGGTTTAACGGTCATTTTAATAGGACACGGTAATGATTACTGTGGGAAATTTACCGCGGTTTACCATTTTACCGGTAACCGTTACATCCCTAAAATATTCCCTTCATAAGAAAGCTGATATAGCTTAACCATGCTGCCTGTGGCAACCTGCTCTCTTCATGTTTATCTCTTATATATTTCATTATTAAACAATGAGAAGGTATAGGTAAAAGCGGATGATTGTAAACTGTCTTCTTCTTCTCTTCTATTTTATATTTTCTCTTTATGAATGAAAAACTATTTCTTTCGTACTGTTGCCGACTGATTAGTGAAAAACGGGGTAGGACAAGAGAAGCTGAGCTTCCTACTCCATTTCAAACATTAAACAGCACTAATACTTAAAGGATTTCTGTAATTAATGTTTTCACTTTTTGTTGTTTGTTTAATTTTTATTACTCCTATGTTCAAAATAAAGATTATCATATCAAATCAATAATGTCTCTAATCCATTTTATCCATTTTAATGTCTTTGATATTCCTACACTATGTATAAGAGCAACAACAAAGTGGTTTGGGGATTAATAAAGTATTTCTGACTCTGATAAACCAAGTAAAGACAAAGCAAAGCACCTTTAAAAAGGTTATTTAACCAGCATGTACACATCATCCTGGATTTTTCTGTACATTTCCTCCTGTAGATGGCACTGGAGTGAAGAGCACAAGGTCACATATTTATAAGACTCTACATTTGTGAGGTCAACAAGCACACTTAATCCCTCTGAACATGAAAAATGATATCTTCATTGGCTCAAAAGCCTCTATTTATAGTCCAAATATGATGTGTGTGTGCTTATGCAACAGATTGTGTCCCACCAGGGAGCGTCATTAAAGGGACGGCCGTGATTAAACAGAGAGTGAGGGAGCGTCATTAACGACACACCAACTTTCAGCAGAGTGTCGTAAACGAACATGTTTCAGGAAGTGCTGTAAAAATTAATTTACACTTTTCACGAGTCTCCTTCTGTTACCTAAAAACTCGGAGCAGAAATGAGAGGTCAGCGGAGCGGCGTCTCCACTTAAGTGTCCATCTGTTCAGACCGAAGCTCGTCCAAGAGTCTCACACGAGGATCAGACCTGTTTTAGAGACTGACGGCGGTGTGAGCTCAGGACAAACAGACTCAGAGAGACACCACATCCAAGAGGACGTCAGGATTTAGTCAAAGAGGTTGGAAGAATGTAGCTGTGTGGCAGAATTTTGATATCAGTTCAGCTCAGATTTGGAGAACATGTGCTCTGTTTTGGTCAACTGGTGCAGGAGTAGGCTTTACTAGTGAAGACTTTTTGGAAATAAGGGGCGGGGAAAAGCAAATGCAGGCTTCCTATTGGCTTCTGAAAGCCTCAACTTGAGATATTTTCCTTGAATTAATTTGATTATTGTGGCAGATCAAAGCATTGGTCTCCACCTCCCAAAAACTGAAGCACAAGAAGCCCAGTGCATAAAAACTCTCCAGCTTTAACGGGCCAATCAGGAGACAGAGGCGGAGCTGCAGATGTGACGACAACAGGAAGTGACTGAAAACAACAGCGGCATGTAAAAGTGATCTCCACCTAAAATAAATCCTTATAGCCAGATTTAAATCTATTTCTAATGTGGCTACGACTCTTTACACCATGATAAAGCTGTAGAGGATTAAGATAAAACTTAGATAAAACCCTGACATGTCTGTTTGGTTACAAAAATCAAAGTTAGACAGTTAAGCAATAACAGAGTTATAAATAACAGCAGCCCCTCCCTTCACTTCTGTATAAAGAAAAGGATGTTCCACCTCCAAACAAAAGGATGTTTAATAAGAAAATTAGGAGACAAGAAAGAAGAAATATGACTTTGAAATTGAAATGTAGTGTATAAAAATCAAAACATCCTTCACGTAGGTTTCTCTCTAAAAATGCTTACTTAAATCGCTAAATCTGGCAACACGGCTAGATGCAGCAACAGTGAGTCTGGAGTGTCCGTAGAGTTAAAACTGGAGTTTTCAGGATGGTAGTAAAAGAAGTAAAAGTCAAGAACACACATGTGAAGTGTCCATCATGTCCTAAAGCAAAGTGTTTGTCTGTTGTTAGTAAATCTAAAATCTAGAGACCAAAAACACGAGAACTCCGCTGATGATGTCAGAGCTGCTGCAGCAGGTAACAACAAGGAAGGACACAGAGACACATCAATTACTTTTTAAACTAATTACATTTATGAAGGAGTAATTTTGTTAGAAACTCAGTTACTTTTTTGGGAAAGTAACTAGTAACGACAACTAATTACTTTTTTAAAGTAGCGTGCCCAACACTGCATCAGACACCATACTGTTGAGTTACAGAAGTCTGTTATAGAGTATATTTGGACAATAACTCGCCTGAATTTAAAGATACTCCAATATTAAGCTCCAAGAAAACATCACAAACAAGAAGTATTTTTTAAAGTGTCTGAACAGTGTGTGTGTGTGTGTGTGTGTGTGTTTGGTGTGATAAGCTATCTGGTACAGTAGAACTATGATGTATGGTCCTCATCCCCACACTGAGACGCTGCACTGATAGGACACACACACACACACACGCACAGACACACACACACACACTGATGCAGAGGGCCGATAACTCTGCAATAAACTCTCACACACAAACGAACAGTAATGGAGTGTGTGCCTGTGAGTGTGAGAACAAAAAGGGAAGTTAAACTTCAAACCCGAGTCTTGATGTTGATATCATTTAATAACATCGGGTCCACAGCCGCAGCCTCGCTCACACCATTACCAGCTCTGACTCGGAGCAGAAACACCTCCGAGTTAAACAGGCGTGTTCGTTAAAAACAGAAGATTTAACGCCGTCACGAGCGTCCGACCTGCTGCACACGCACACACACAGCATCATTATCAGTGTCGTCTCTGTTCAGCAGCTTTGTTCGAGTCATAATGCAGCGATCGTGTGTTTGTGTGTGACAGTAGTGATGCAACAATGATACAAAACCAAGAAATGATGAATATATTTCTTATCCAATTATGTGAACTTGAATCAACCTCCTTAAAGATGATGGATCTGCCTCTCACAGGGTAAGAAGAGAACATTGAATTAAGATAACTTCTTCTTGAAACTGTAAATTTTGACCTCTTAAATCATGTTCCTGTTTCAATAAATCATCATCACTTATCCCAAATACTAGGGCTCGATCGATACATCGGCCGGCCTATTTAAAGGATAAGTTTGGTTTCTACAGCTTTCACATTGTTTATAGAATGAAGTAGAACAATATACTCACCCAGAAGGCTTTCCTGATGCAAACAGTGCTTCAGGAGATATTTAGATCCAAAATCGAGCGGCGGACATCCGTATAATGGTAGCACATGGGGCATGTATAGCGCCGCTCCTAAAACTGCATTAATCGTCCAAAAACTCATTACTGGGGGATTCCACTGGATGCGTATCCGGTCCTTCTCCGCTCTGCTCCGTCATCTGACGCGCGTCAACTCCCACTGGATCCATCTGCGGTACGAAGCATTGCAGCGGGTCAACGAGCTCATAAAGTATTTTGTGGTTGTGCACCTCCAAAATCGCTCCTCATCCATGGTGAAGTGGGGTGAGACTGAACTTTTGACACCAGGTCTGTCTCCGCCCTAAATGACATTTTCCAGGAACAGTACTTTTCCGTTGTTGACACGGTTTATTTTATTTTGAAACATCTACGGATGTTTTATATTGTGTTTGTGCTCAACTTCCTGTCCCCCACGATATTCTGTGTGCTAAATTGCTGCGCCGTGGTCCGGCATCCGGCAAAAATAGAAGCTCTGCGTATCTGCTCCGTCTGCCGGAGGCCGGCGGAGCAGATAGGCAGCCGTGCCGGAGCCGTGACGGAGCTGGTGGAAGTCCACGCATTGCTTATAATGGAAACGGATCGGCTCCGCTGCCGCAGCGGAGCGGAGACGGACCGGATACGCATGCAGTGGAATTTGGGCTTTAGTTTCACCAATATTTCATCATGGTCCGCTCACGCCACTCCTCCATTACAGTCCGGTGTCGCTCCACCCTATTCGCAGACGTGCAGCGGTTTGTTGCTCTCTGGCCAGCTGTTCTTCTCTTTGCCTCCGTGTCCTCCTTTCAACGAGCTCCTCATCTGTAAACTCTGGCTCGAAACTGTAAGGACACCCATCATATTCAAAGTTCTCGTCCACGACATCTTCATCCGATAGATATTTGTTCATTTTGCACAAAACTGGAAGAAGAAAGTTGAGTGTAGCCAGCGCGCACCGCTGAAACAATGAGCTGTACTGCGCGCAACCTGAAAGAAACTTTACAGTTCAGAGGTCAGCACAGTCACGAAAACATGTCTGGAGTGACACAGACTGTAATGGAGGAGTAGCGTGAGCGTATCATGATGAAATATTGGTGAAACCAATGAGTTTTTGGACGATTAATGCAGTTTTAGGAGCGGCGCTGTATGCCCTATGTGCTACCATAATACAGATGTCCGCCGCTCGATTTTGGATCTAAATATCTCCTGAAGCACTGTTTGGATCAGGAAAGCCTTCTGGGTGAGTATATTGTTCTATTTCATTCTATAAACAATGTGAAAGCTGTAGAAACCAAACTTATCCTTTAAGTCATGTTCCTCTTTCAATAAATTAGCATCACTTATCCCAAATACTAGGGCTCGATTGATGCATCGGCCAGCCTATTTAATCGGCCGATTATAGCCCTTTTCAAATTATTCAACATCGGCTAGAGTTTTTCGGATGTGAAGTCGATATATTCTTAATTTCTTATAAAACAGTAAATGCTGTTCGGTGTCCAAGCCGCGCAGAATGATGACACAACGGATGTTGTTTGAAACAGCTCTCAGCTCTGTACTGATGCTGTGTGTATGGATGATTCGCCTACACTCACATGTGGAAAGAACAATTTGACTCTTGTATATATTGTATATAGTCTTTTTCATATATTTGAAACATCTTCTTCTCACTCTATCCCAAATTCCCGTAAAGTCATTGCTTTGTGACATGACCTTACATAGCCCTCTCCTTGCTAGTGACTACATTCCCACACACACACACACACACACTACATGACCTTACATAGCCCTCTTAGCCCTCTCGTTGCTTCTTCTTCGCAGAAACTCAAGTTATTCCCATGAACTTGCTGAACTTGCTGCACCTGCAAGGCCATCTACCTCACCATCCCTCCCCCACGTGTCCACATACAATGCTATAAAAGGGAGAAGACACTGTGCTAGTTTCAGTTCAACATCTCAGACTGCTTGACACTCTGTATTGTTGTTCTCCTTGCAGCAAGTAAAGCTCCATTTGATTGCATCCAGCTGCTTCTTGTCATCTTTATTCTGAATTATGTCAGGTGTAACATGGAGTTACTCTTTTTAGCCTGAACGTCCGACATAGCCGAGCAGCTTTCAGCGTTGCACAGTGTCCCGCTGCTGCTAGACACTGCCAGACCACCGGGCCCTTTGCTAGTTCAGCTACGAAAGCAGCTTCACAGCCTGGGCACGGCCAAACAGTTTTCCTGACCGACACCACCTCTGACGTTCTCAAGACTGATGAACTGGACCTTCTGATGGCAGGGGATAAGTTTATTCGTGACTGTTCTATGATGATTTTTACTGACACCTGGCTTCATCCACTTGTCCTCAACACGACTGCTAAGCTAACTAGCTAGTGAGCTAACTGTATTAGCATTAGCATAGCTCCTCGGAGCTCTACGATGTCATCAATTATCTGCTGCAGACAGGGGAGACTCCATCATAGCTGGGGACTTTAATCAACCTGTTTAAAGAGGTTTGTGAAATATGTGCAGTGTCCACAAAATATTTAGATTTCCTCACACACGTTACCGCATGTGTTCCGATGTATTACCACAAAATATGGCGAATAAACGGCGAAATAACAGCATGAACTCACTCCAGAATGATACTAATGCTGTTATTTACAACCTTTATACATTATTTACTCAGAAAATCCTGGTAAACCTCCTATAATTCACTCAGGTATGGCTCTCTGAATCCTCTCTCTCTCTCTGCTCGTTTACTCGAGGAGTTACAGCAGTTTTAATCACGCACTTTTTTGTCTTTCACCACAGCTTGGTGTTTTAGACAGGGTGACTGTTGTCAATCAGTTTCCCCTTGACATCCTTTAAAATCCAAACTTTGACCAGACTTTAGACTTTATGCCTCCGTCTGTGAGAGACGGCTGCTTCACCGAGGAGCAGACACACATAGTTCAGGCTTTTCCAGTCAAAGAGCAGCATCACTGTGAGTTACTGACACAGTGTGGGGATCAAACACAGTAAGGATTACTGTGGGAAATTTTACCGCGGTTTACCATTTTACCGGTAACTGTTACATCCCAACCTGCGTCACAAGAAATCATAGTTGGATAAATGTGACACCAAAGTGAAAATGCAGAGGAATTCCTCTTTCCTTTCCTCTTATTCCCTTCTTCCCTTGACCCTTTGACATTTTCCAGTTAAGGGAACGTGGATAGGAAAAGACTTTTTTCAGGATGATTAACTGCACTTATTGTAATCATGTGAACATGTTTATGAGACTCTTTTCCTCATGAGTAAACGTGGATTTTTGTGCAGTATTTTTGAGTTTAAGAGCAGAATGTAAAAGTCATTTAACATCTCGGTTAATGGAGATGTTATGATCAACTTTCTTTACAGCTTTTAATCCTTAGAGAGCAAAAATCAGAGGGGGAAAGTCATTATTTCCACTTCTATAAGGAGCAAATATGATGAAAGTCAAACATTCTCCGTCATATATCAAAACTAAGACCATGTTTACCCTCGTCTTTGATTCAGCTGAGACTAAACACACTGCTGCTCGAATCATGAAGTTCTTCTGATCAACAGCCTCATCAAAGTTAATTTAGACCCTGTGTGTTTTTTTTTTTTCTTCCTCCTTCAAAATATTAAAAAATCAATTAGTGAGCGAGCGGATCAAACGCTTTGAGTGACAGGCAGCCGGCGACAAATTAATCAGCGTCCTCAGGGACAGATGGTTTCAAAATGAACTTTCTACGCTTTTAGCCTCAAAGTTACTTTGCTTTTTTTAATCCTCGGTTTGTTAATAATCACAACAGAAGATTTACAGTGTCACAGTCAGAAGAACAGCTGCACCAACAACAGCAGATCGACTCTGGTATAAATAAGACGAGACAAAATGAGAGGAGGACGCAGACAAGGAGCAGAGCACTGCAAAGACTCAGATCTAAGCATGCTTGTCTATTTTATGGTGAGAAATATTTAAAAAACTTCATCTAATCCTCATTCATTCAAGCAGGCTGCAAGATATTATCGTTTGATATCCGTATTGGCCGATATCAGCCTAAAAAGTTAAGTATTTTATCAGAAAAAGTTGAAATTTTGCAGCTATTTACAGCCATATATCTGCTGGAATATCGTCAAATTACACAAATGTTCAAAACTGATGCAGCTTCTCATCACTGCATGGGTACGTTTAAATACAGAGGGTTTCATTTTTGCAAGAGTTAACACTGTTTTCTTATTTTACATCTATTCATGTGATAATATGCTGTAACTATAAACAAACAAGTCTGTTTTTACTAAGCACAGACAGGGTTCCTGCTCCATTTAAAAAGTCAGATTTAATGCTTTTTAAGACATTTTTAAGACCTCAAAAACATTATGTATGGCTCAAAAATGTCATGACGATTCCATTTTCATTTGTCCATTTGTTTAGTTTGTTTTTTGTTCATGCATTCATCAAACATGACAACGTATGTCTTCTCACTGACGCTGCGTGATAGCTCCTTCTTGATGAATGAAGCGATGCCATATTTAGCGATGTACGCCGTTTTATTTTCCCCACAGGTGAACGACTTGACAAGCTGGGAATCGAGGAACAAAGCGGCAAAGACCCCACCGATGTCTTCGTTTGATTTAAATGAACAGAGCCTCACAACAGTATGGAGTACCCACAGTACCTCGGCCTTTTGGGTCTCCGGTGGTGAAATAAAGCTTGTCTTAGCCGACTGAGAGGTGGCGTCTGACCTAATGTTTGGAAGCAACACATAAGTTAGCCTGGCCCCGCTAGCTGCTGCCATAGTCCCTAAAGAAAAAGTCTTTTTGTTAGAATTTACACATGGCGTTGTTGTTGTTTTCAGTAGGATCATCCACCTCTTAAATCAACTTCCATCCATTTTTCATTGAACTTACACTTCCCCATCTTAGCATCTTTCCGCTCACCTCGACAACTGCAAATGGCGACACATCCTGCAGTCCAACGTTGTATGACACATACCGTAAAACACCTATTAATCGCTCAATCTCATATTAATTGCACCGTAAGTAAATGAAACAAATTCAAACTATTAGATGTTTTACGGCGAGCCACAGTGCTTTCCCATTGGCATTAAATGAGCCGTCTGAAAATTTAATACCTACAGCAAATTTATGTTAAATTTAAGACAATTTAAGACCTTAATTACCTGGATTTTAATTTAAGACATTTAAGACTTTTTAAGGACCGGCGGGAACCTTGACAGAGCTTGTGCTGTTGACCTGAAGTATCTGTATCGGCAATAATGCATCAAAAAAAATATCATGCATCCCTACATTTGAGTCAAGAAAAATATTCTACTTTAAAGGAGACATATCATGCTTGTTTCTCCTTTTCACTATGCCAGACTAGGATGCCTGTAAAGCATTTCTGCCCTCAGTACAAGTCATTTAGTTCCTTCATTGCCCCACAATTGTGTTCTCAAAATCCTCATTTTAGGGTATTATCAAGCTCTCGTTGAAACGCTCGGTTTCCAGACTGACCTACAGTAACCTCGCAACATCACAGCCCTTTGTGCTCTGATTGGTCAGTTCTATCAGAGCTGCCGAGGGGGTAGAGCCAGCCTGTTCTTCTTCTTCTACTGTATTTTCCGGCAGGCTCAAAGCAGCGACCGCGTATTGAGTCCCCCTACAGGCCAGAGCTGGTAATGAGTGAGTGTGAGCTTGGGAGCTATATACTGCTGCTGGGTGGATGTGTTCCTCGGTGACGGTTTTGTGGCTAACGGACATCACAGAGGAGGAAGTGTTTTATCAGATTACTCCAATAAAAAGAAAGGTACCTCGTGTCGTCACGACGATTTAAATCTCGCGGACATCTCGCAATGACCTATTTTCAGAGGCATCAAATCTCGTTCTAGGATATCAGAAAAAATACAATATTTCATTTTTTAAAAATTAAGGGGGTGTAAGGTCTTGTTTTCAAATGTATTATATTATATGTAAGTATTAAATCATGCATCAGCATGATATGTCTCCTTTAAGAAATAAAAGGTAAAATAAGGGAATCAATTGCTTGTAATGATAAGAAAAGATCTGCCAATAAAAAAAGGGAGATTTGATATCTAAGTCAGAATCTAAGTACAGAATATATACACAAAAGTAAATATCTGTTTAATATCTACTCTGGTTAGAAAACTTTAATTCAACACCCTTAAATTCAAATTTGTCTTGTCTTATTAGCAGATTATTTTATTCATTACAAGCAACTCAGATCTTATTTTAGTTTTCTATCTTCAAATAAGATCTTTATCCAGACAGGTAAAGAAATTGAGGCTCAGAAAAAGTCTAGTGAGATCTTTTTGTCTTAATATTTGACAAATACTCTCTCTTAGATCTGCAGTTGAATCAAGTGTAGAAGAGAAAATGAAAGAACAAATGCAGAAAAGCGAGTGGGAGGCATTTTAAAAGAGTCAAAGGGAAGGAATCAAGGACACAAGGACAAATGAACCAAGGAAATAAGGATGAAAGAATGAATGGAGATGAAGTGAGAGTTTATTTCCTGGAGCAGCTCGGCAGTAATTTCAGATACAGTAAGTGTGTGTGTTCATGCTAATTAGCTGGCGCTAGCCGCGGCTGGAAAAACCCATAGACATGCTAATCAGAGATAGGGCTAACTGGCACTGGGTGGAGGAGAATTAATGTGTGTGTGAGCGAGTGTGTGTTTATGCAAAGAGAGGGAAACTGATTTAAAGTCTGCAGACCAGAGTGGGAGAAGTCTGCTGTTCAATGTTTCTTATTAACAGAACGTGTGCTCGCACCAAATCTGTGTTTCTGGCTCTGAGCACAGTGATCCTTAAACTGACTGAAAGCTGGAGAAACAAAGTGAATCAATGTTGTTGTTTTTGTGGAAGAATAAAAGTTGTGTTGTGTGAATTAATGTTGTTGTATTTTACATCCAAAGCATCTAAAAAGTTCAACCAGAGCGAGAGTGGGAGCAGGCTGTTTGTGCCTGGTTACTTCAAAAACTGCTGATTTACTGGGATTTACAACCACAAACATCTCTTGAGGTCACAGAGAATGGTCCTAAAGAGAGAAAATATCCAGTGAGGGGCAGTTCTCTGGGTGAAAATGCCTTGTTGATGCCATAAGTCAAAGAACAGATGGAGTGGATCAAAAAGATACCAAAGCAACAGTAACGTAAATGACCTCTTAAGAAAGGTATGTAGAAGAACATTTCTGAACACATTACAGCAGCACAGGACCACACTAGGTGCCACTCCTGTCAGCCAAGAACAGGAGCCTGAGGCAACATTTCACCAAACTGAACATTAAAAACATTAAAACTGAGTCTGGATCTCTGCTCCACATTCAGATAAAAGAGTCAGAAATTCATATTTCAGTCCAGTAATTTATTTCCAAATCATTTCTGAGGATAACTTCTTTAATAAATGCCACAAAAACAGAAAATCAAACCTGTCTGCAAGACAAGACAAGTCCCTGCGTTCCGAGTCCCAAGTCGAGGAGAGCCATTTGGTCTAAGCAAGTCCCAAGCCTCCCAAAAGTCTTGGTCTTGTCTTTGTCTTGCCTCGGTCTCGACTTCCAAAAGTCTTGGTCTTCTCTCGGTCTCGCCTCAGTCTCGACTCCCAAAAGTCTTGGTCTCACCTCAGACTCGACTTCCAAAAGTCTTGGTCTTGTCTCTGTCTCGCCTCGGTCTCGACTTCCAAAAGTCTTGGTCTTCTCTCGGTCTCGCCTCAGTCTCGCCTCCCAAAAGTCTCTGTCTTCGCTCGGTCTCGCCTCAGTCTCGACTCCCAAAAGTCTTGGTCTCACCTCAGACTCGACTTCCAAAAGTCTTGGTCTTGTCTCTGTCTCGCCTCAGACTCGACTCCAAAAAGTCTTGTTCTCGCCTCAGACTCGACCTCCAAAAGTCATGGTCTTGTCTTTGTCTCGGTCTCGCCTCCCAGAGTGTTGGTATCGCCTTGGTCTCCACTTTCAGAAGTCTTGGTCTTGTCTCAGTCTCACCTCAGTCTCGAATCCCAAAAGTCTTGGTCTTGTCTCGGTCTCGCCTCAGTCTTGCCTCCCAAAAGTCTTGGTCTTTTCTCGATCTCGCCTCAGTCTCACCTCCCAAAAGTCTTGGTCTTGTCTCGGTCTCGCCCCGGTCTCGACTTCCAAAAGTCTTGGTCATGTCTCGCTCTTGCCTCGGTCTCGACTTCCAAAAGTCCTGGTCTTGTCTCTGTCTCTATCTCGCCTTCCAAAAGTCTTGGTCATGTCTCGGTCTTGCCTCGGTCTCGACTTCCAAAAGTCTTTGTCTTGTCCTGGTCTCTCCTTGGTCTCGACTTCCAAAAGTCTTGGTCTTGTCTCGGTCTCGCCTCGGTCTCGACTTCCAAAAGTCTTGGTCTTGTCTCAGTCTCGCCTTGGTCTCGGCTTCCAAAAGTCTTGGTAGTGTCTCAGTCTTGCCTCAGTCTCGACTCCCAAAAGTCCTGGTCTTGTCTCGGTCTCGCATCTGTCTCAACTTCCAAAAGTCTTGGTAGTGTCTCGGTCTTGTCTCGACTACCAAAAGTCTTGGTCTTCTCTTGGTCTTGGTCTACTTCCATCTCGACTTCCAAAAGTCTTGGTCTTGTCTTGGTCTCGCCTCAGTCTCGGTCTCGCCTCGGTCTAAACTATCAAAACTCTCCTTCTTGCCTTGGTCTTGTCGCGGTCTTGCCTCAGTCTCGACTCCCAAAAGTCTTGATCTTGTCTTGGTCTCGGGCAAGTCTTGGTCTCAGACAGTGTGGTCTTGAGCACAACACTATCCTGGACCGTCAGAAGGAGATGTTAAGGCATTATTTGGCATCCAAGCACCAGTTAAGCCTTACCAGCCCTCACCAGCTGTGAAAAAACTGTCATTCTCTCTCCTCTGGTCACCTTTGTTGTTTTTTTTACGTGTTATAATCTCACTTGTTTTACCGTTCGTACTCAACAAGGTGATGGATTTGCAGGGCATGGAGACAAATCAGTAATTATAAGCTCCTTGATTGGCTCCTATCATAACAGAACACCGAGATCAGCTGATCATGGCCTCCATGTTGGGCCACAAGGGTCGAAACAACAGCCAATCAGGAAGCTCAACAAGCACCGAGGCCTATGTAGGAGCCTCATCGCCATGTTCACCTCTTTTTGGAAACAAAACGAGTGGACAGCTGAGGGCCCGAATGGATTTTTACTGTTTAAATCTCACAGGGGAGAGTTGGAGGGCATGAGAGAGTGAGCTAAAGGAATCAGAGAGAGGGCGGTGGAGCTTGTGTTTGGCGGTCCGTGAAGCATTCAGCTGTACCGCCATTTGAACGCTCCGTTAGCAGCCGAGCCATTTCTTAATAACACTCATAACCTCGCTCTGAAACACCCCCCCACCCCACCCCGTCTCATCTCTCCATCACCGTCGTGTCTCCTTTATCTGCTACCATCTTCATCCTTTCACCGCTCCGTCCTCCTTTCTTATCGTTTCTTAACATCCATCTTTCTGCTGCCACCGCGCCCTCGCTCTCATTCTTGGTCCAAGCATGTTGAGCACTCAGATCGGTTTGGTTTTGTCTTCTTGTTTTTTGAGTTCTGCTTATTTTCATCACACCTTTATGTCACATAAAAGTTTAAAATATTCTAATAAATAATTGTTTATCCATCTGTGTATTGTAAGATTTAAAAATAGATGCCATGAATCTTGTAACTACCTTTCGGAAAACAAGTGAGCTGTAGTTTTGCATAACATGAACTGTATTATCTTGAACCATGAATTATAGAAGTGTGTCCATTTGTAATTTATTAATTTACATACATATATCCAGGTCTATGGGCAGATTATAGACTATCTCTGACTGTCAGTAAGTTTATTTTATTTTCTTAGTTGCTGTTTTAAGGTTGTTTTAAAAAGAGGTTTTATTTTTTTTAATTTCCTGCTGTTTTCATAACATTTTGAATTTCAGTGATGTATTGTGTGGATTGTTTTTAAAAGTCACTGTAGCTTGGATTTTGCTAAATGTTACACGAGCCATTTTAATATTTAGGCCTTGACCACAGGAATATGGATATATTCCTAAACACATTTTTCTGGCCTGTTGGGCCTCTCAACCACACGAACACAGCGACTTTGCCTACATAAACAGAGATTTTTTTTAAATGGCTAAAAAAGTGAATAATAAAAAAATATCCCATTGAGTGGATCCGTGCAGCGCAATACACAGAGCTGGTGTTGACGCAATGATGTCAAGTGACTAGCAACAAGTCACTGTAGCAACGGTTGCCAAGAACAAGAACGATGGCCGACATTTACCGCGCTCTCTCCGTGTTCTTTGCACTTTTTGCCCTCCTTACAGCTCTACAAATGAACGTAATGTTGGTGCATCGAAGGCACTCCACTGCTGTGCAACGTCGGCGTCTGCTGCACACAGCATTATTATCATCTTCTTACTCTGTCGACTGCTTCTTCTTCCTGTTTTTGACTGCACATGCTCATAATGTTCTTCTTCTATGGTTTTCACGTTTTGCTAACCTGCCACCTATCGGCCAGGCATGGCATTGCAGGCTACAGAGGCGATCGTTTTCAGTTTTGCCTCTTCGTATATCCAGTCAAAAAAATATTCATATACGTGTGGTCCAGGCCTTAAAATACAGAATGTGGCTAATGTTAGCATTGCTACCACTGAACACTATTATAGATCAATGTAAACACGTCTGCTCTGTATATGGTTATGTCAAAGACACCTGATTCAGACTGTATGTTAACTTGATCCTGGATAAGACAGCAATATTTGTATTAATCAGGATCAGAAATACTTAATTAATCTTCAAGGGGAATTTGGTTGCTCCAGTTGCTCTTATGCACAGTTTAGAAGTAGGAAAATCAAATAAAGACATTAAATAGATAAGAAAATAAAAATTAAGAAAGCAAGTTGAAACATGCAGAACCTTTGAAGAAACACTCCAACATTTTTTTTTCTCCTTTTTTGTTTTGGTGTTTTTTGCGAGAGATGTGACTTTCATGAACGAGTCGAGTCTTCTGAACAGCTCATTTAAGTGAATGATGAGAGCCGATTCGCAGTTCTGAGTGGGTCGTTTATTTGTGAACCATCAATAAAAGCAAATTTCCAGCAAATTTAGGAAATGAACAGCTCACTCACAACTGTGAATCAGTTCTCATAGTTCACTCTGTTAAAAAGACTCGACTCGTCTATGAACTTCACTCCGCAAAAGTAATTCAACAAAGCAAAGCCTCTGTTAAGGACTGGAAGAAGATATGAATAAAAGTTAGACGATAATAAGAGATAACGTAGCATTAAGGCGAAAAACATCTCACAACAAGCTCAAAGGACCGTTCAGAGTTGCAGAGTTTTATCTGATGACAGGCAGAGGCAGGCTAACACTACCCATATACTCCCAGTGTTTGAGCTAAGCTAACTACCGTGAGCGAGCTCTGCTCGTCTCTTCCTTGTTACTGTACGACTTGTGAAGTAAAAAAGTCAGTCAGTAAAGTTAGACTATGAACAACGTCAGGGAATTTCCACTATTAACTTTAAGAGTATTTAACAACATGAATATAATATTGACAGTAGGGCTAGGTATTGGTTCAGATGTTCTGGATCAATTTGATTTGATATTACAAGGTCTCAAATTGATTCGATTTACAATTCAATTTGATATTTATTCAGTCTGGGATATCTTATTTAAAATAGTGCTGTAAATTTAAAAAGTGACCTTTTGACCTGGTACATCCTTAAAACTTGTTTTAACACGAAGAACTAAACCCGAAGCAGTTACATTAATCATATTTTAATGATAAGCATTAATGCATATTCTGCATATTACTTGTTTTTTGTCCAACTCGTATTTTTCCTTTGTACTTGTTAAATCTAAAATACTGTACATCCAAACATCAGCTTTTAAACTTGCCAGTGGTGTCCATATAGTGCTTCCACCATGTTTGTTTGCAGTTACATCTCATGAGATCTTTTTTGGTAGAAAGCAACGCTAAACGCTGATCACACCAGACTAGCAGGGTTGATACCACAGGCTGCTTCTCTGCACATCCAAAGAAGGAAAATCTACCCAAGTTAAAAGATCCATCTTTGGATTTTATGGATCGATTATGAACCAGTTAGAACAAAATCAATTTAAATGGATGTTTTTAACCCAGCCCTAATTGACAGTAAACCAGATTTACTGTAACTAGGTATTATGTTTGTTTAATAACAAATATAACAAATATCAGAGGTGAGTGAGAAACAGTGAGAAAGGGAGTTCACTGTACTCCAGTGGCCTCCACAGTCACCAGATCTCAATCCAACAGAGTGACTCTGGGATGAGTTGGAGCATTCATTTTGTTGAATCTTTGCCGTGAAGAATTAAGAAGCATTAGGTCAAACCAAATACTCGTGATGTGTACCTAATGATGTGGCCATGGCTCACAGATCTGTCCTCACTCTTGGCCTGAGAAAAGAGACACAGTGGATGCTCATCTTTGTGTACTTTGTGAAGAGACTCAGCTTCTTTTCTAGAGAAAAACTGGAGGCTTAAAGCCACAAAGCCAGACGGATCATTGCTCCAAAATCTGTGAACACGCTCAGATTTTATAAAAAATCAATTTGCATTTTCTGCTTCATCCACCTGAAGAGCAAATCTTCATTTTCTCCTTCAGATGGACTTCCTCTGGTCCTTTTAAGTCTTTTAAGGTGGATTCATTTGCCTGGAGTGTATACTGTGCCCCCCTCCCACTATCGGCACATACAGAGTTTCCAAGGTAACTATATTTCTGTATCTATCGGTGGGTAATCTCCAGACACCGGCAGAATTTGATGGGTAAATCTCTGCATCCCCTCCAACTCCCTCAACCCCCTCGTCTGCTCCAATCGTGTGTATTGGCAATCGGTGGTGCGGCTCCTTAAAACGCTCCTTATTCCCCCGTTTATTCTGACATTTTGATTCACGATCAGCTGCAGGAGGAAGAGGAGGAGGAGGACGGGGAGGGGGGGATAAATAATTAAAAAATAAAAAACACCCTTTGAGACAAACTCGGGCCGCTTAACTAATTACCAACATATATCACCGCTGGCTCCGACAAGCCAATTACACCTGATTGGAAATACTTTACTTTGTTCAACATGCGCTTTTCGTGTCGGTTTTAATTCAGTGTCAAAGCTTTCCTTTCTGAATATTGGAGTGGATGATTGACTGCTGAGGGCCCTACAGTGAGCAGTGCATAAGCCAATAATGCCCCATTTGTCTACTATGGAGGGGGGGGCGGATAAACAGATTAGAAAAGGACATTAGATGTATAACAGGGTTAGTAAGGACATCAGCTCTAATGGACAAACGTCCTTCACATCACTATGATTAATACAAAGTGATACCAATAAATGGGGCTTTCCTGGAAACATGCAATGACAGGCCTGATCGGAAAGACGGACAATGAAGGAAATAAACACAAAGAGCTACATGAGTACTACATACCGTCCACTTGAGCAAAATAGATTATTTACTCATCTCTAATTCAAAACCAAAGACCAAAATGTCTGTTTATTGATCGCTTGGCCCACCTAAACCCTGTCCTGCTCCCCCTGGACAAGCTAAAATAATCATACAAAAGCCAGACCTTCTTAAAGACCTTAATGTGGACCTTTACAGATTCACTGTGCTGGCCTAGATTAAACACGGAACCCTGTGGTACTCAAAAACCCACTGACCCTTGTGTTGAAACCCTAAAACCACAAACCAATCCATCCATACCTGACTATCCCGTCCAGCCGGAGCTCCAAAGAGTTTCAAACATGAAGTTATCAAGAACTGGTTTGAATATAATCGCCACTGGGCACAAACCTCATATCTTCTTTATTTATGATTTTTTTTCATTAATAGTGCTTTTAATAATTCTACATTGTATTTTTAAAGCGCCTTTCGTGACACCAAAGGACACTGTACAAATATAAACAACAAAAACCAGTCATGCCAGCTTCCACTCATCCCGTGGGTTGCAGAAAAGAAAACAGGTGGAGAGAAGAGGGAAAGAAACATTCCAAACTAGGCACTAGAGCTGGGCAATTAATCTAAAAATAATCGAAAATCAACATTTAGACCCTATAATTGAGGTAATTTTACTCATGACGATTATTTTGATTATTTCCCCCTGCAAGTCACGTGACTGCGTCCCCTCCATAACTTAAAAAAAAATACTGTCTCAATTGTTTGGGAACATTTTGGATTCTGTGCCCAAACAATGGAGACAGTACTTAACTGCTTTCTGTACAATGAGCAGAAAGAAGTTAAGTGTCAATCCTGTAGGAAGACCATGTGGATGACCATTGGTAACCATTAATTGTTCCAGCACAGCAAAAATGATCGGTAATTAATAGTAGTCGAGGTAAGACCTTCAATTGATCGTGATATTGAGATTAGGTAATATTGCCCAGCCCTACTAGGCACCTTTCAGGGGAGCACGGTGTGGGATTGGAAAAAACACCTCAGCAGATGAGCAACATATTGCAACACGAAGACTAGCACATGGGGGCAAAGAAGACGTTGAGTTAGAGGAGACTATCTGAATGTGTGCCATAGTGGATGTGTATGTATAAGCCCGTGACCTTGACTCCGCTTCAGTCCTGCTCATTGTCTCTACCATCTGATAACTGATGACATGCAGACAGCCTTGGAGATAGTTCTGTTCAAGAGAAAAGTTTACAAGAGAAGAAGATTTTGGAATGAGCCCATCTGTTTCTAAAACATCACATCACTAAGCAACAAAAGTCGGTGAAGACCAAAAAGGATCGTGAACAGGGCATCATTTACAACAGTTACCAGGAGAGGGTTTTTCATTCATATTTCTAACTAGTATTTGATAGATTATAGGTCAGTTAAAGGAGCTATGAGGAGAATCTATTTCTGGCGACATAAAGACTCTGCTACTCATGAGCATGCGCGGCAGCTGTCGTAAATGAATGCAGCTCGGACCTTCCTCAGAACTCTGCATTGCTTTACAACTTCTTTTTTCAACAACTTACAGGATGCAAAGCCACAAGGTAATGTATCTCTTTCTAGTTATGTAGCGGTAGTTTTTGATGTGTGACAACAAGCAATTTTTGGAAAACTTAGTATCATTAGTTTTGTAGCCGGCTATAAATCCCTACTTACAGCCCGGTGCTCTAAGACGTGTCTGAATAATATAAATTTGCTCTAGTTTTAATTGTCTTGTTCCTGAAGTTGAGTATCCAGGCCAGTCCAGCCCTGTCCGACCTGACCACGAAGCTAAGGAATAGCATTTATAGATAACCTATTTTGATGCTGTAAAACTCATCTTAAAGTGTGTATTTCCATCAGGCATATATCTAAAAGTGAGACTTTTTTGTAATTACTTAAGAAACTCCTCATAGCATCTTGAAGATGATGATTGCGTGTTTGTAAACTTTTGTAGTCTCATATTCAAAAGTCACGTTTTTTTTATCGCCAAAACCCTGCAGTAGACAAAATCAATTTTTCTAACTTAACAAAAAGAAAACAAAGCTTTATGGAGATGATTGTACAACTATCTAAACTGACTTTTCATACAAATAGAAACATTATATTCTATACCTTACCTTTCTGTTTGGCGAAATGCTGCCAACTTCTACAAATTACCATCGCTGGTACGAGATTATTGTAATATGCAATTAAGCAATAGGCAATCAAAATAGCACTTTATGTATACATTTTTTGGGCAATTTGCAATACAATAATGGCCTTTACACTTAACCAGCCCCTTGGCCTAAATGTTTTTTGATGATCAACTATGATTGTTCTGTTTTTTCTTGTTTTGTTTTTATTGTGTATAAATGTTTTGTACAACAACAACCGATGGGACTAAAGACAGAAATTTGCCACACAGCTATAATCTCCCATGTTTACATTTATATGTTCATTAACACGTACTGTCCCATTTCTTTCTTTTAAAAATAAACAAAACCTTAAATCTACGCTACACCTTTAAGTAAAACTGAGTAAAAGATCAAGTTATATCTCGCAAAAAGACCCGAGTATGATTAAATCTCCATTTCATGTCACAGGAGGGACACATGTAAGAATATCGTGATTTTGCTCAAGTTGAAGTTGATGAATAAACTAAGTTGATCACAGTTTGCTCAAAGCTTCTCTCTGAGATCACTATGGAGGAAATCAGAGCTCAGCTGTGTAGAAATCCATGTAGACACTCAGCCAGACAAAAACATGTCATTTCATATGCAAACCCGCGGAGAGAAACAAAGCCTGATTCAGTTAGCAAACGACTCGCGCTCTCTCTGCGAGCGTCCCGGCGTTCGACTTAATTGTGGCGTCTTTCAGGGGGTAAACAGAAACAAGCAACTTTATTTTCTGTCATTACTGCACAATGTTGGACAACAACACTTCCTGGAGCTGTTTTGTGTTTGCCAACAAAATAAATATAAGAAAGAGATAGAGGGTGAAAGAGAAGGTGTTGGAGTAATTGTTTCCATGGTGATTATTTTCTCCTCTTTGGTGTGCGAGCGGGTGACAGCGTGCAGGACGAGAGCGAGGGAGGGGGAACAAGAAGAGATGAACGAAACACCCGGCAGCCGCGTCGCCAGCCGAAAGCAATTTCCTCGTCTAAATTTAGTTATGCAAAGCCTATGGGCATCATCAGCATTTGGTAATTAGTTTTATAATTACTGCTGTTTCCCTCTCCCTCTGTCATTCCATTTTTCTTTACACTCCGACTGGGGAATCAAAACATCTCACACTCGCAGCTGGCCAAATTACTCTCCGTTTATTAAGTGCGAACGAGCACCGCGAGCGCTTCGAGCTGGCGGACGGAGTGGCGTGTCCACGCGGGGCTTAGCCGGGGGCCGACGGCTACGCCACGGGTCTCTGCAGCGAGAGAGTCGAGGAAGTGTTTGGCGAGTCTATAATGTGAAAGCAGCAGCAGGCCTGCGTGTTGGTTCTTTACGTTGAAGATGTTTTGGGTAAAAGCTGGAGCGATTACAGCAGGGTGGGGGGTCCACAGGAACGAGGATGATTATCCACCGATGCCGTCGTGATGGGGTCTATATAATGGAGGCTCTGCGGCTCCGATGCTTCGATCAGTCCCACTGAGCTCCAGTCGAAGTAGAGATGTGTTATTAGACATCAGTGGGAAGACAGTCCTGCTGTTAAATGATGACTAACCTGAATTAAACAGCTGGAGGGAGATCAGGGTGGTTAGCTTACAGAGAGAAGCTGGCTGGAGGCTGCTCCATGATCCATCAAAACAAATCTGAATCGGCAAACACTGAATATACAATTTAAAGGTCTGTGTTCAGGTTTAGGGGACTGTGACACTTCCAGAAAGTCGAGGGTGAAGGAGGAAGAACAATTAACAAATTTAGATTTTACTACAAAAACCAAAACCAGTGAAGTTGGCACGATGTGTAAATCGTAAATAAAAACAGAATACAATGATTTGCAAATCCCTTTCAACCTATATTCAATTGAATACACTGCAAAGACAAGATACTTAATGTTAGAACTGAGTAACTTTATTTGTTGCATACATTAGCTCATTTGGAATTTGATGCCTGCAACATGTTTCAAAAAAGCTGCACAAGTGGCAAAAAAGACTGAGAAAGTTGAGGAATGCTCATCAAACACTTATTTGGAACATCCCACAGGTGAACAGGCTAATTGGGAACAGGTGGGTGCCATGATTGGGTATAAAAGCAGCTTCCCTGAAATGCTCAGTCATTCACAAACAAGGATGGGCGAGGGTCACCACTTTGTGAACAAATGCGTGAGCAAATTGTCCAACAGTTTAAGAACAACATTTCTCAACCAGCTATTGCAAGGAATTTAGGGATTTCATCATCTACGGTCCGTAATATCATCAAAAGGTTCAGAGAATCTGGAGAAATTACTGCACGTAAGCAGCAAGGCCCAAAACCAACATTGAATGCCTGTGACCTTCGATCCCTCAGGCGGTACTGCATCAAAAACCGGCATCACTGTGTAAAGGATATCACCACATGGGCTCAGGAACACTTCAGAAAACCACTGTCAGTACCTACAGTACGTTGCTACATCTGTAAGTGCAAGTTAAAACTCTACTATGCAAAGCCAAAGCCATTTATCAACAACACACAGAAACGCTGCCGGCTTCACTGGGCCGAGCTCATCTAAGATGGACTGATGCAAAGTGGAAAAGTGTTCTGTGGTCTGACCAGTCCACATTTCAAATTGTTTTTGGAAACTGTGGTCGTCGTGTCCTCCGGACCAAAGAGGAAAAGAACCATCCGGACTGTTATAGGTGCAAAGTTAAAAAGCCAGCATCTGTGATGGTATGGGGGTGTATTAGTGCCCAAGGCATGGGTAACTTACACATCTGTGAAGGCACCATTAATGCTGAAAGGTACATACAGGTTTTGGAGCAACATATGTTGCCATCCAAGCAACGTCTTTTTCATGGACGCCCCTGCTTATTTCAGCAAGACAATGCCAAGCCACATTCTGCACGTGTTACAACAGCGTGGCTTCGTTGTAAAAGAGTGCGGGTACTAGACTGGCCTGCCTGTAGTCCAGACCTGTCCCCCATTGAAAATGTGTGGCACATTATGAAGTGTAAAATACAACAACGGAGACCCCAGACTGTTGAACAACTTAAGCTGTACATCAAGCAAGAATGGGAAAGAATTCCACCTGAAAAGCTTCAAAAATTGGTCTCCTCAGTTCCCAAACGTTTACTGAGTGTTGTTAAAAGGAAAGGTGACGTAACACAGTGGTAAAAATGCCCCTGTGACAACTTTTTTGCAATGTGTTATTTGCAAAGAAAATAAAGTTTCTCAGTTTGAACATTAAGTATCTTGTCTTTGCAGTGTATTCAATTGAATATAAGTTGAAAAGGATTTGCAAATCATTGTATTCTGTTTTTATTTACAATTTACACAGTGTGCCAACTTCACTGGTTTTGGGTTTTGTATATTTAGATTTCCGACTCAAAGACTTTAATATTGATAGCATACTTAAAAGATCTAAATCTAATTAAATTCAAATCTATTGTCATTCAGTTAATATCAATGTATCAACAGAATGAGAATGCGTTTCTCCAGGATCACAACGAATCACATACTTTCATTTACACATACCACTGAAAAAAATTAGTAAAATAAAATAAATAATAATAAAAATTATAACAATAATAATTATAAATAAAAACAATAAAATGATCAATGATAATAATACTTATAACGATAATGTTGACGTATATGCATATATATTAATATTAAAGATCAAAATGTTACATGGAAAAATTGAAAGAATACACAAGCCATAAAACTCATCCTATTAATCCTAGAGAAGGACTTCATTGGGAAGGTCAGGGGTCACTTGTGTTGCCCACTAGCCCTTAACCTGACCCTGGATCAGCTGAAGAAATGGATGGATTGAGAATAAATGCAAACATAAGAAGCGACAGAAGGGAAAAAGTCTCAGCTTTTATCCGTGGAGTCAAATCTCTTCCATATTTCCTCCATAATAAGACGTCTAATACAACAAAACTAAAGCAGTTTGTCCAAATGGAGCAGAAATGATGCCGTTAAACCTCGTCTACATCTCACTCTGATGTTGTTTGACTCCTCCGAGTGTGTGTTCCCATCCACTTAGCATTACGTACAGCCAGGCCGCCGCTCCACACAAAATCAACCTCCTGCTTAGCGAGACTGTAAGCTCGGAGAGGGGGCGAGCGAGGAGCATCAGAGGAGAGAGAGCGGGCAGAAAAATGAGAGGGATAAAGACGAGACGGGGAGAGAGAGGGAGAAATAAACGAGACAGTCAATTAGAGAGACAGAGGCTATCAGTGAGGCAGGGGGAGAGAGAGAGGCAGAGCGAGCCTCTCGTTATGATCCATCTCGTCTCTTTGTACCAGCTGACGTTTTTATGATGCGGCCTGCTGGCTGGGCTAATGGCTTCCTCCATTATACTGAGGGAACACAGTGACCCCGACACCCGGATAAACACAGCACTCACATCAAACCCCCCCCTCCAAGCCTCGCCCGAGTCCGGCTGTGATTCACTGCCGCCACACTCGACTCCGCCGAAAGGGAGCGGGCGGAGGCGAGGACGCCGCACAGGTCCGCGGCGAGGGCATACAGGGATGCCACACAGTCCTGCTACTTTGGAAGTGAATAACCCGATATGAGCACGAGTTTTTAGGATGATACAGCGAAACATCTATTTTTAGGCCTCCACAGAATGGGTTGTCTAAGGTGGTTGGTCCACCCATTAACACCGCTATTGTGAAAATAATATCTCAATGCTGTTTAGCCAAGTTTTCTGCAAATAATTCCTTGTTACTCATCGGGACGCTCACTTCCGTTCTCTGTTACCCCTTTTCCACTGAGCTGGTTCCAGGGCTGGTTCGGAGCTAGAGCCAGACTTAGCACCAGTTCTTTGGTTTTCCACAGACTAAGCACCGGTTGCTGGCTCTCAAAACCGGTGCTTGGCAAGCACCAACTCTTTGCTGGGCCAGCAGAAAGAACCACGTTACGTCGGGGGCTATGGCTTACATCAGGGGGTGGGGGCAGGATTATTGACCAACCGAAGCAGAGTAAAAACACGGAAGTACTCTTACCCGTCTTCTCAAGCGTGATCACTGTTCGTTGCATAATCGTCGAGCAGCATTAACTTGCTGGATCGCCAACTTTTGCTCTCCAAGGAAGGCTCGAAATGCCAATGGCAACACTTGAACCGCAACGTGGTCCTCCATCTTTGTTGTAGCAATTGAATTTGGCACCAGTTGTTATGGAAAACTGGCGGGACGTATACAGACGTATACATCGGAGTGATGACGTAGCCCTCTGGTTGGCACCCGTTTGTGGAAAAGCAAACGGTTCTTAACCGGTTCGCACTTGAACCAACTGCGAACCGGCTCTAGCACCAGCACTAGTACCAGCCCTGGAACCAGCTTGGTGGAAAAGGGGTATGTATGTGTCCGTGCAAGTGGCCCCGCCTACCCCCAACAAAAATTGAATAACTGACAGATGCTCACTCGGCTAGCAATCTGTTAAATCCGCTATAAAAACCAGCGCACCCTGGTGTTGAGACAGTTGCACAGAGTGACCCATCTTCTCATACAGCCTGTTTGGTAGAAAGAGAGTAGGAAAACAAACATGCATGCACGTGTCAACTTCTCGAGGCCTGCAAACTTACCGAGGCCGTTTTTATTTATCGTTTTATGGTTAAGGAGTGGGTTATCATCCCTAAACGGACCCTTGTAACCTCGGGCTATACGCCTCGTCATGGCGAAAATGACCTTCTTAGCAGCAGAGATGGGAGACTTTTTACTGTTGGACACAAAACAAGAGTAAACCGGATGATTTTTGAAGATGAATATTTCAATAAACATAGTAAAGGAGACATTTGGACAAAGGAAATATGGTAGAAAATGTTAATGATTGATGGTATTTGCTGCTGTAATCAACATGTTTTTATTCATTCAACTGTTTTTAGGGCCACCATCCCGCCCCTCTGACTAATTAAAGCGCTTCAATTAAGTTTCCTTTAGTTACAAATTCTCATGAATCCTTTGTCTTGATCTTAAGTCAGTGGGTCAACTTGACCGTGAACACAACAGGTGTCTCATTTATCAACTTCACTGCATTAGGAAAATAGACATTTAAATGCAAAAAAAAAAAGAATAAATTAATGTAATCTAGGGCTATTTTATTTTATAGTTAGGTTTTATGTCAGTAAAAGTTTCACCTACTTTTTTATGAAAAACAAGGGAATTACTGTAATTTAACAAAGATCCACGAGAGGTATAGAATACCACTGTCCTAAATAATGATTTAAAGGGTTAGTAATGGAGTTAACTGAGAGATATAAACATGCTTTATTGGGATTTTTTGGTTTCTTAATACTTAACTATGCCAACATTATTGCTGCTCCCCGGAAACTAACAGAGCAGGAGGGTTGAACACCTTGCCTTTGTGGTGTATTTATTTGAACACAGGTGAGATGTGATTTGCAAGTAGGCCTGTCACGATAACACATTTTGCTGGATGATAACTGTCCAAAAAACTATGCAGATAAACAATATAATTGTCAATATTGTTTTGAAAAATCATTTTTTCATTAATGTAATTATAACATATGTCATAATAAAGTGATTACAACATATCAAAAACAATAAACTTTAATTTCTTAAGAGTATTTAACTGTTATTGGAAGGTCAAGAGCTTTTAATTAAAAAAATCAAACAAACAATAAAAATATTTGACAAGGAAAAAAGAAATAAACCCACTAAAAATGAAATGGACTCTCTTTTGGGAAAAATTGCATGCAAATAAAAATAATCATACTAATCAAAAACAATTAAAATCGACCCTGTCTCTTTAAGTAAAAACAAATTCCAATAAAAACACACAACAATAAAAACAATTAATAAAATGGAGTTTAAACAGTTCCTGAAATGTTTGTGACATGTATGTTCTCCCAGTCAAATCGTACTGTCCGTCAAATGTTTGTAACATTCCTGGCTTTTCAGCCGTATTAAAGTTTTGCATTTCTTTTGCAATGTAGCGAACAACACTGTCTGTAATCGCGCAACATTTTGTTCTGTTTTATTTATCATTATTTTGCAGACCAAACGCCTCAGTAAGAGCTGACTGTCAGGACGAAGGCTCCGCTGCACCTCGCCTTCTTCTGTGCTACTACTTTTAAATAAAAACGACATATCAGCTCGTCGTTGTTCATGAGCTCACACCTTGTTCATTCTGTTTAAAACCAATATATTCCCACACTCCTTACAGCTCTCACTTCAGTTCTCTGTGTGTATACGTGCAAGCCCCGCCTCCCCCACAAAGATTGAATGAATGACAGATGCTCACTCTGCTATAAATCCACTAAATCCGCTATAGAACCGATGCACCCCTTTGTTGAGACAGTTGCACAGAGTGACCCATCTTCTCATTCAGCCTGTTTGGTAGAAAGAGAGGAGGAAAACAAACACATGCATGTGTCAACTTATAGAGGCCGTTTTTATTTATCGTGCGGTTAATTGATTTATTGATTATCATGACAGGCCTATTTGCAAATCATTGTTTTATGTTTTTATTTTGCATTTTACACAACACTTCATTACAATAGGGGATTTTATATTTAGCTTATTTTTTTGGACAAACATGTCTTGGTTCACTTGAAATGTGAGCGTAAAATCTGCACTGCCTGCTGTTTTCTGTGGGCTCCACTCCAGCGAGCCTGCTTTTTATTTCACACCGGTTTAGTAATAACAGTCTGGCTCTTAAAGTTGACACAAAGGAAACATTTTCACCTTTAAAATAAACGTAAATGACCCTGAACACACAGGCAAACACACACACTCCTGTCGTGAGCCATAAATAAGTCTGTGGGTTATAAAAATGCCATAACTCATATTTTAATAACCAAGAGAGACGATATTTACACAGAATGTAAAGCAGCAGATATATGACTGACATTCTGCACGTGTGTGTGTGTGTGTGTCCTGCACAGGTACATGTGTGTGTTTTCACAGTGAGTGTGTGTTAATGTGTGTGTTTGTTTATGGCAGTACAGTGAGACAGGAAGTGTGTAAGTGTGTGTGTTTCTTGATTGTAGCCCGGCTCATGAAGTGTGGCATTTTGGTGTCTGCTGCTTCTGCATGCATAATGAATAACCAGGTGTCGGAGTGGGTCACACACACACACACATGCACACACGCACACACACACACACACGTGCACGGATGCTGCAGACTGTCAGTTGCACAGGAACCAAACTGTGTGCACATGTGCCGCAACAAGCACGCCGTAAATCCACACATGAACACGAGAGCAACGTTCAGGCTCACGCTGGAGATGGTCAGTCGTACACACACACACACACACACACACACAATATATACACACACACACACACACACACACACAAACACACGGGCCGGGTGTCAGGATGCTCCAAAGGTCAGCGTTGTTTGCGTGGCGTCCTGCAGCAGATGTGGAGACTCTCTGACAGAAAGTCAAAACCTCCAACACTAAACTGTAGAAGAGCAACTGATGGGTCAATTACTGCAAAGGTCAACGGGAGAGAAGGAGGGAAGGATGGAGGAGACACGGCAAAAGGAGGGAAGGAATGAAGGACAGAGGGACGGGTGAGTATCGACTGCTACAGAAAGAAAGGAGGAAGAGGAAGAGGTGAAGATGACGGTGAGGAGAAGGCCGGGAAGATCAGAAAGGTGAAGAAGGAGGAGGGGAGAAGGAGTTAAGGAAAGGTGTGAGGATGCAACAAAGCGAATAATAAGAGTAAGGAAGCTTCCTTTTCCTGTCCTCCTCTTTGCTTTCTTTCCTTACCTGTCCACTCCTCCACTTCTTTCCTTTTCATTCCGCTTGCCTCCTTTCTTTTTATCCTTTTTAGCTTACCTCAGTCTTTCCTTTCCTTTCCTTTAATCTTACTTTTCCTTCCTATCCTATCCTACGTCTTCCTTTTCCTTTCCATTTCGTACCTTTCATATCCATTTTTTATTCTCTTCTTAACTTCCTTCTCCATTTTCTTCCTTTCCAAGCCTTGTCTTTTTCCTTCCCCCTATCATTTCCTATCCTTCTTCTTTCTTTCCTTTCCTATCCTTCAACTTAAGACTCTCTTGTTATTTGTCATTTTGTTTCCCTTTCCTATTCTTCCCTTAATTTCCTTTTCCATTTTCTTGTCTTTCTTGCCTTTGCCTTTGTCTTTTTATGGGAAAAGAAAGAAAAGGAAAGGAAGTATGGGAAAGGACAAAACAAAAGGGAAGGAAAGGATGTGATTAAAGAAAGGTAAAGAAAAACTTTAAAGGAGAAGGAAAGGGGGGGTAGGAAAGGAAAGGAAAGGAAAGAAAAGTAAGAAAATGGAAAGAAAAGTCATATTCTTATTTTCCTTTCCTTTTTGTTGTCTTTTCCTATCCTTTCCTATTCTCTTTCTTACCTTTCCTATCCTTCTACTTTAGCCTTGCTCTTTGCCTTCTTTGACACAAATATTTATTTTCCTTTTCAATTCTTTCTTTCAATATGTCATTTTGTTTCCCTTTTCTATTCTTCCCTTAGTTTTCCATTTCCTTAACTTTGAATTTCCATTTCATTTTCCATTTTCTTGTCTTTCCTCCCATGCCTTCGCCTTTGTCTTTTTATGGGAAAAAAATGGAAAGGAAGTATGGAAAAGGACAAAACAAGAGCAAAGGAAAGGATGTGATTAAAGGAAGGCAAAAAAAAAATGATAAAGGAGAAGGAGAAGGAAAGGGGGGTAGGAAAGGAAAGTAAGATAAAGGAAAGGAATAGAAATTTAAATAAAAAGGAAAGGCATTAAGGGAAAAGGGGTCACTTCTTTTCCTTTCCTTCCTCTTTCTTTCCTTTTAACCCACATTTCCTCCTCCTTTATCCTTTGTCTTGGCCTTCCTTTAAACACATCCTTTTCTTTCTTTTTTTGTCCTTTCCCATACTTTCTTTCCTATAATTGCTTTCCTTTCTCTCTGCCCTTCCTATTCCTTTCCTTTACCTTCTTTTCTCCCTTTTGCTTGTCATTCCCTCCATACTTTCCCTTTGTCATTTTCCTTTCCTCTCCTTCCCTTCCCCTTTATCTTTTACTTTTCCTACTTTTAAACACATCCTTTCCTATCCTTTTCTTCCCTTTTATGCTTTCCCCATACTTTCTTTCCTTTTCTTTATTTCCTAGACTTTACTTTACTTTGCCCTTTCCCATTATTTCCTTTCCTTTCCCCTCTTGCTCATCTTTCTCTCCATACTTTTCCCTTTGTCCTTTCCTTGCGTGCCTTTCCTTTTGTCCTTTCCTATCCTTCCCCTCCCATTTATCCTTTTACTCCACCTTTAAACATGTTGTCCTTTCTCATACTTTGCTTTCTTTTTCTTAATTTTCCCATCCTTTCCTATCCTTCCCTTCTCTTTCCCATCCCTTTTTTCCTGTTCTTCCCTTTCTGCTTCTTTCCTGATGTTTTTGTTCCTTTGTTTAACTCATTTTTCATCTTCCTTGAAGATTTTGGTTATGTTTAGATTCTCCCACCATCCCCTGAAACAAGAGCCGAGCATTACATGTTTGTAGTCGAGGAAGCTGCCGGTGTAGCACGAGGTAAATATTTCAGTAACTCTGCTTTTGTGTGAAAAGACAAACTGAAACTGAGTCGAGACCACGACACCGGGAACAGGAGGAGAAATGAAAGAGTCAAATGAAGGAGGCAGAGGAAAGAGAAATAATGACATAACAGCGGATTTTCATCGCTGTCAAACTGAATATGGAGTCATCACACAGCCATCTTCATTACCTGGACCAATGCAGAGCAGGTACACGGAGGATCAGATCGATAACACACCGCTGCACTGAGCACCAACACACATAAAAGTCATACATGCACACACAGTTCTGCAGGATATTCATTCATTAGAGTCGGTCAATAGGAGAGAGAAGACAAACTGCATGTGTGTTTTTAACGTGTGCGAGCGGACGATCAAATCAGATGTCATTTCCTTCCCGTGTGATTCGACCACACAAGGTGAGAGCGGCCTCACCTTCTGAGTGTTCATGTTTATTGTGAAGAGGGAAGTCTCCTTTGTTTCACTCAAATGTACCTTTACTGAAATTATTATTACCATACAATACCAAATAAACGCCCGGTCCCAAATAAACGCTAGGTGTAATTTATTCGGCGCAGCGTAGAAGCTACGGTCGAAGTTTCCAGAACACACATGCAAATGCTGAGCTCACAACTGACAGCTGACACTTGAAATTAAACATGATCAGACTGAACCTTTACAGTTATTTGTCTCTCCGGACATTCTGTCGGCTTCTCCTCCCTCTGTATGTTAACAAATGCAGGTTGGTGTGAGGCGCTCTGTTTCATGACAGTGCAGCTACACTCAACGTTCACAGAGGCCACTAGAGAGCAGAAAGCCAGAATCTTGCAGACTATAGGGTTTTGATCATTCAACGAAGAAGACGTTGCCACTGCAGCTGTTTGTTTTTTTGCCCTTAACTAATGTCAGGAGGATGGTCACGTCAGTTAGCGGTACATTGCTGCTTATCTCCATGTCCCTGGTACAGTGAAAAAAAAAGAAGTAAGACCTTAACTGAACTACCAGTCGTTCCTCACCAGTTTTAAGAGTGTTTAGAGAGTGCAGAGTTGAAAAAAGAAGACAAGAGTGTAACAACGGTACTGTAATCTTGCCTTGAAAATGTACAGTTATTCATACTAGTGTAAATAAATAATTTGATTATATTTACCATGGTCTGCTCAGCAGTTGATCGCCTGGTCCCAAATAAACACCTGGTCTGCTCAGCAGTTGAAGCAAATAAACGCCCCGGCTACTATTTGGTATTTTACGGTAGCATTAAAACACCCGAAATTACACAGTAAAAAGGTTGCTGTAAATTTTACAGTAACTTCCTGGCAACACGATACCATTAAGTTGCTGTAAATGTCTTTACAGTAGCATTAGTTTATTTTAATTTATAGCATTATGCTACAGCCACACCGGACGCGAATTCGCAAAGACGCGCGTTGAGATTACATACAAAGTCAATGCAAAGACGCGTTTGGACGCAGATTCGCCCCAGGCGGCGCGTTGGATGCCTTTGGCGCAGCGCGTGTTTGGAGCGTCCGGCGCGTTTGGGGCGTCAAACGCCTCCACCCTTGAGTTGACAATATTGAACTTTCGACACAAATTCGCATGACGCTGTGCCGCGGCAGCCAATCAGCGATGACATCCCCCCCCGACGTCATTTATTTGATGACGTGTGACGCTCCGGCCTCCTGCTCCGGCTCAAACCCCGCCGAAAGATGGAGGAGAGATTTAGTTGCGCTGTTTGCCATCATCCGGACCTATACGATTCGATGTTTGTACTCTACAAAAAGGAGCAGGCTTGGGTGGAAGTTGCTGAGGAGACAGGTTTTGAAGGTAAGTTCTGTAAATATTTGTTTCCAGCTGGATTTGCCTGCACGGGTCATCACTGAGTCCGACAGCGAGTCACCCCTCAGCTTGTCAAAAAGGTCCAGCGTCCAGCCTTGGGCGTTACGCGTGGTGCGTCTCAGGCACTACGCGTAACGCGTTTAAATTCACCAATTCGCGTAGTCTGAATTGGCGAATTATATTTATTATTATCTTACATTTTATTTTAACTTATTTTAACACTTTCATTCTGTTGTATTTCTACATTTCAGTTCAGATTTTTTTTTTTTTTTTTTAAATGTATATTTTTGGGCATTTTGTGCCTTTATTGATAGGAGAGAGACAGTGGATAGGCTTGTGAAAGGGGGAGAGAGAGTAGGGGAAGACACTCTGCAAACTGGTCACAGGCGGGATTCGAACCTGGACCGGCAGAAGCAAGTACATGGGGTGCTAACCACTCCGCCAAACCAGCACCCCTCAGTTCAGAATTTTTATTAGTGCATTAATTAATTTTATTATCCTATTTTAGCTGATTTTATTATGCACCTGTTTTGCATTTTACCATATTAATTATCTAAATTTTATTATATATTATTATATTATTTTATTCATTAACGTACTTACTTATCTTACCCTCTAGTATTATTCTAGTGTTTTTAACTATTATTTTAGTTTTACCTCCTGTGTTTCCTCATTTTTAATTCAAAATAGTGTTTCCTCAGTCCTCTAATTTATTTTTCTGTCAGAATTTCCTTTTTATGTCTTTGTGTGTTTGAGTGAGTGTGTATATTGAATGTGGATTGGTCTTATGTTTTCATTTTATGCAATTTTATGCATTTTATTTCATTTTTTGTTATTTCATTTTATCTTTTGTCCTTTCTTTGTATTGCAAAGTCCTGTATGAAAGGTGCTATACAAATAAAGTGTGATTGATTGATTGAAAAGTCCTCCTACTTCTAAATCAGGTTTGAAACCGGTTTAAGCCTGTGAAGTGACATATTGTTAAAGTCTGTGTCCTCACACACCTCCCCTCTGCACACACACATGGCGTATACATTCCCTCTCTGTTCATTAAAATGCATGTGGCTCTTCAAAGCGCCGCCAACAATGATGCCATCTGCTGTTGTGGGGTGAGGGAATGTACGCACACACAAGCGCACACTTAACGCACTCCCACAAACACACAAACATCCTTCATTCACACCCGGCCCGCCTTGTTCTCGTTCACATTACAGCCTCGCACTCGGGTTAACATCCCGGCTGTCGTCCCTTTAAACGCACGCACATACGCACGCCTTTAAAAATCACACACCAGCAGAAATTTGAGGTAATTTGCTTTCATCTGCGGGTCATTCCTACAGGCCCGAACGTCCCTTTTTAAAAGCCAGCGCTGCTCTTCTCCTCTTAAGTGCGTCGCACAAAGGGCCCATTTCAAAGGCAAATTCCACTTAGATTCACAAGTGCTGTGTATACTCTGCTACTCCAGGCAGAAATTCATCAAAGCTTAATGTTCCCTTCACTGAAAATCACTTAGCGCACAAGCTAGCTGTCTGTGCGCGCCCGTGTGAGTGTCTCTGCAGCTTTTTCATGTTGTTTGATTGGAGTTTAAAGGGCAGAGGAGTCACTGCAGCCCTGCACCGCGTCAGCCCGGCAGGCCTCTGCTTGTTTGTTACTCTCGCCAAAACAAAAAGGTTTGTTTGAGGCTTAAATGGACGGAGATGAGAAACAAAAGCACGGCGACCACATGTCCCAGTTTAACTTGGACTGGCATGTTTTTAAGCTCTGTGGCCAAAGCTGAAGTAAAACATTCACCAATGAAAATATTCAGGGAAGGACAGAGCCAATGAACAGTCATAAAAACATCAGAACTGATCGTGTTGTTTTAAAGACGATGCCAGAAACCAAACAATCCTGTAACTACTGTGACCATAAAACTCTAACTTAGGGTGAGCTAGGGATGTAACAGTATGAACATTTCATATCACGGTTATTGTGATCAAAATTATCACGGTCATCATTATTATCATGGTATTGTAACAGTGTGCTCAAAATGTTCAAAAAAGTACTTTAACACAGTCTTGAAATCATTTAACCCCTTTAATATTATAATTTTAACAGTTTTTGTCAATAAATGTGTCAGGAAATGTCCTATAAGTAAATTTGTTGAAACTTTTTTCATTAGAAATAAAAGTAAACAATTCTGGAAAGTATTTGTCATTATTTTGTTATAAATGCTTAAAATATGTGTAATTACAAGAAAAGAAATAAACAGAATTCTCTTCATAAACAATTGTAAATTAACATGTTCAAAGTTTTGAGATGGCCAAAAATAATCTTAACCTATTTTACAAACACTCACACATTTTAGTTTGCCTGCAGTATTAGTGTCCATGTTACAGCTCGTTATATTAGACCATGTCAAGGCCTTTTTATTTATTTATTTATTGTTTTACTAACAATAGTCCCTGAAGCAGTTAGCCCCCTTCATGACTCTCCTCTGGTCTCCTCTGTCCATGGCAGATCTCCTCCACATCTCCTTCTTTAATATTTCCAAATTACGATTGATTAAATCCATAAAACACAAACTATGACAGAAAAAGACCATCTATTACAACAAAATACAGCAAATAAACTAAGGATGCACCGAATATTCGGTGGCCGAATATATTTGGCCAAATAGTGCAAAAAAAGCCATATTCGGCCTTCGGTGGAGTGAGGTAATAGCAAGGCTGAATAGTATAGTATTTATTTGTTGGTATTATTGGTTTATTGGTATATATCCATCAATGCACATTAGTATTTTTTAATACATGTTTTGTTTTGTTTGAAGGCTTAACATGAATGAAAAACTTTGTTGGGCTTTATATGAAAAGCAAAGGATACTGGGATATTAAAAAATGTCATAATATTCAATAAACAATTACTTTCTTTTAAAAACATGTCTAAAGATGTACTCTAAGCTATTAATGCACACTTAAAAAATATAGTGAACTACTTTGCCTCCGCATTGGATATCCGGTATTCGGCCAAGCATTTATATTTTATTCTGCTTCGGCCACAAATTTTCATTTCGGTGCATCCCTAAAATAAACGGGCAAAGAACGGCAAGAACTCACTCCAGAATGATCCTAATGCTGTTATTTGCAACCTTTATACATTATATAGACAGAAAATCCTGATAAACCTCCTATAATTCACTCAGGTATGGCTCTCTGAATCCTCTCTCTCTCTCTCTCTGCTCGTTTACTCGAGGAGTTACAGCAGTTTTAATCACGCACATTTTTGTCTTTCACCACAGCTTGGTGTTTTAGACAGGGTGACTGTCGTCAATCAGTTTCCTCTTGACATCCTTTAAAATCCAAACTTCGACCAGACTTTAGACTTTGTCCGTTTCGAGTGGGAAGACCAGTAACCATTTCACTGGTAACCGTTACATCCCTAGGGTGAGCATATCTTGAAAACGTAAAAAGCATCAACATCCTTACAGGTAGGTACATTAAAATAATGCCAGTGGTCCAGAGATGAGTTTATTTTGAATATAAACCCTTTACTATGAATATAAATGGCCGCCTGATCTATTTTGCTTTTTTTTTGTCAATAAATGTTTCTGAAAAAGCCCTTTGAGTACATGATTTTGCACCTTTTTCAGGTAAAAATAAAACTTTCGAGCAAGTGTGTGCCATTATGAACCCTTAACTCCCAGCTCAACTGTTTGGCAGGGGTCAGTAAATTAAGAAATATTTAATGTGTAAAAAAAAAAGAGCACATCATTGTTTGTTTTTGTCACAGTTTTAGGATACAGAAAAAAAATGAAAGCAAACCAAAAGAATTGATATCTCCTTTGTGAGGTATTTAACGCTTTAAAAAGGTAAAAGCTTTTATTATCATCTCCCTCATTATTATTTGAAATACTTAACTTTAATGAGATAATTTAGTTATTTATCAAAAAAACATTTTTGGCATGTTTGTTATGCATTTTAAGTCATCAGGTAATCAACTTTTTAAACCTTTGAATCCAACATCATTAAATATTTGTTTTTTTGAGTGTCTGTATTTTTATCGGATCCCTGAAATGTTAAAGGAATCAAACAATGATTTGCTTGTTCTGTTTTATATAACATTAAATATCCCTGAGTTAATTTTTGAGAGAAAAAAACTAAACCTCAACATATTTCATATCATTTATTATTGCTATTTTAATTATTATCTTTATTATCATATTCAAAATTCAAGATATTAGTTAACTATTTATGAAATCCATAAAGTATGATGAAAAAGACAACAACAAAACATGGAATAGGAGAAATCACGGCAAAAGAATGGCAACAAAACACTCAAGAATGATACTAATATCATTAATAATATTTTTACAATAATTACACAGTAAATACTGATAAACCACAGATAAAAGACTCGTATGTTTGTCTCCGAATTCTCTCTGCCCTCCAGCTCAGTCAGCTCACTTCCCGTCCCTCCCCCTCTTGTTTAGCCTTTATCATAATGTACGGTATATCAGTGGAAAACTCAGCTTCTCATCTTTCAGAATCCATTGAATTTATTTTGCTAGCATGGATACTCAAGGAGTTTCTGTAGCTTGAATCATGCAGGTTTATTTCTGTTGCCGCCAACAGCTTCGACTGTAGAACAAACAAAACCCAGACATTTTATGAAATTTTAGATAATCCTGCAGACATAATTTTACAACCCAAAAGGTGGACATGTCGGGGCAAGAGAGGACACATGGTCATGTATTGATACGTATTTCACTTTTCATTAAAATATTGGACAAAATATCAAATTAAGGCAAAAGAGTTTCAAAAACAGAACAAAGGAAACTTCAGGAGCTCTTACTACCTTCACATCCAGCTGGATATTTAAGGAAAATTTGAATGTCAGGTGAAAAAAGCCTCAACTCTTGCTAAAACCACTCCTCTCTGGTTCCTTAAAGAGCTTTTGTTAGTTTTGCAGATTATTTCAGCTTCACAAATCTCCAAAAAAACATCACTCTGCTCCTCCAACAGCCCAAATTCGACTGTCCTACCTTTCACGGAGGTGTTCGGCGGCGGGCCCTCGATGCGCAGGTTCCACGGCGGGTCTCCCTGGTTGGCGAAGTCCCTCATCTTCAGGTAGCTTATGGTGAGCCGGATGATGGAAGCCTTGTCCAGCTGGCTGGTGATGGCGCCTGGCAGCGGCAGCATCTTTGCCAGTTCATAAAATTCAAAGTTCTCTTTTCCCCGCCGCGATCGCGCCGCGTCTCGTGACTTTTCTTTCCTCAGCGCCTGCAGCCTGGAAAGAGGGATGAAAAAAAGGAAGTCAGTATATCAGGAAAAACAAGACATCTCATTCTCGACAGAAGAATATCGCGCAGAGGGACACGTTAATGCTGCGGTCATTTACATCAGAACTGGGAAGAAGGAATAACGTCATTTCATTATCAGCGTTTCAGTTACAAAGTCAGAAAAACGTCATTGCGTATTCGGCGTTTCAGTTACAACGTTGGAAAAACATCATTGCGTAATCAGCGTTTAAGTTACAAAATCAGTAAAAATGTAATTTCGTGATCGGCGTTTCAGTTACAACATTGGAAAAACATCATTTCGTGCTCAGTGTTTCAGTAACAAAGTTGGAATAACGTCATTTCATTATCGCTGTTTCAGTTAAAAAGTCGGAAAACGTTTTGTGATCGGTTACATTACATTTCGGTTACAAAGTCAGAAAAAAAACGACATTTCGTGATTAGTGTTTCAGTTACGTTGGAAAAACGTCATTTTGTGCTCGGTGTTTCAGTTAAAAAGTCCCAAAAAAACGTCATTTCGTGATCAGTGTTCCAGTTAAAAAGTCAGAAAAAAATGTCATTTCGTGATCGGCATTTCAATTACAAAGTCTGAAAAAACGTCATTTCGTGATTGGCGTTTCAGTTACAAAGTCGGAAAAATGTAATTTCATGATCAGCATTTCAGTTACAAAGTCAAAAAAACGTAATTTCGTGCTTGGGATTTCGTGCTTGGTTTTTCTGATACAAAGTCAGAAAAACGTCATTTCGTGATCAGTGTTTCATTTAAAAAGTCAGAAAAAAACATCTTTTCGTGTTCGGCGTTTCAGTTACAAAGTCAGAAAAAAAACGTCATTTCGTAATCGGCATTTCAGTTACAAAGTCAGACAAACGACATTTTGTGATCGTCATTTCAGTTACAAAGTCAGAAAAATGACATTTTGTGATCATCCATTCAGTTACAACATTGGCAAAATGTCATTTCATGATCAGGGTTTCAGTTACGTCGGAAAAATGTCATTTCTTTATCGGCGTTTCAGTTACAAAGTCGGAAAAACTTGCCAATCCACCAGGCTACTGTTAGCACACTCTGCATTGTAGTTCACACATACCACATGAAGAATGTAAATAACATAATAGCAGCATTTCTATATTCAAACACCAAACAATAGTATGTATAGGGCTGATTTAGCACGACAAACACAAGTCAGAAGTTTCGATAGATGGAATATTATAGGAGCTTAATAACTGTTTACACTGGGGCAGCCATCTTTGATTGCCAAATCGGGGGAGGTGAGGATTTCTCCAACTTCCCAGTAGGAAATTCTGGCTTTGGAGGGAATTTCAAATGAAATTTCCTACTTTGAAATCGGAAATCCAACTTCATAAGCCCAACCAGTACAGCTCCAGCCCATTTTTTTAAGCCCTTTGCTCAAAAATGTCATTCTCATCAAGAAAAGAGTGTGTCTCTAAACCACAAAGTCTACTTGAATTATTTTGGTGTCATAATAAAACTGACACTTAAAAGATTGTTCCAGATGTGAATTATCAGCATATGTGTTACTGGGAGAGAGTAAATGAAGATACAAGTCAGAATAATCGGAACATGTCAAACTCGCCTAAAAAACAAACAATTTTTAAACCGTGAATATCTCTTGGAAATGATGCTGGAGTGGCTGTTAAACTCTAAATATGAATAATAAAATATTTTTACATCATCTCTGCAAAAGACAATTTTTATAAAGTGATGCAGAGCAAAATTTGAGAGATTTTATAACAATATGGTCAGGCAAAGCAGCCAGCGGGGGCGTTGATTAGAAGGGAGGACCTGTGACCTTGTCCGACTGCTTCAGATGGTTTTGCTCATTATTTTTGTGACGTATCATCCCTCTCGTGAGAAGCAACAAGTCAAACGAAATTAATGCATGAAAACGGAAATCTTGCCAACAGATTTAATCATTAAACCCGATCCCACCTTTTTTTTAATATATCACTTGTTTTAATGCTAGGAGCCAGACGATTTGTCAGTTATTTCCTCCATTACTTCAGTTCTTCGTTCAGTCCATCCTCTTCATCACTTAACACTCTATTACTCTGCATTAAAGAGCCTCATGTCTCCCCTCTCTCTCTCTTTTTCACCCTTCAACAACAACGGTGACGACCATACTTTCCCGCGGCCTCTCATCATCATCGGACGCCGTTATGAATTAACTCAGCAATAAATCAGCTGCTAAAAACCTCTGCGGGCTTCCTGCTGGCCACACACACACAGACACACACACATTAAGACAGGTGATTAATTTTTGCCTGAGCAAAAAAAAAAAAAAAAGGCTTGAGAAAAGTGTTGGAGGGGAGGAGGTGTGAGGAGAAGGAGAGGGATTGCGGACAAACACTTTAGAAGAGGAGGAGGAGGAGGAGTTGTTTAGGGCGAGAAATGAAAAATGGCTGTCATCCGGGGAAGAATATCATTTTCATACTGTTTGTCATTTATTTATCAGGGAGAACAAACACTAAACGAGCAGCAGAGGAGGACAGGCGGGTGGGGGAGGGGAAAGACTTCTCCAAGCAGGTACCACACTCTCAATAAATGACTTTAAAAAAGGGTTTTTCATTTTAGGAAAGAAGACTAAAGTTTACAAAACAAACCCGAGATCTATCACGAACTGAAAATTTCCCAAATTGAAGCCTAAATTGAGGATCTGGCCAAAAAAGGTCTGCCATAACAGCTTAACCCTTTCATGCAAGATTTACTAAATCAAAATGAACCCGTGTCCCGTTTTGGGACCCCTGAATTCGTTGTAGATTGGAATTTGGAGAGATGGATCCACTAGATTATCAGAGCCCACATTAGCCAATGTGGCGCCCAAAGCAAGATTTAACATGGCGCCCCCTCCATTGGCAATTTACATGTGCTTACAGTAGAATATAATAGTTTTGTTTTAAAAAATTACAAATCAGTACAAAAAATCTGACTTTTTTGGTAATATATTAACTGCTTTTTTAATGTATTTTTTGGGGCATTTTGTGCCTTTATTGATACTATTGCAAACTGGTCACAGGCTGGATTTAAACCCAGACTGGTGTAAGCATGTACATAGGACGTGCATGGTTGCTAACCACTCTGCGAAAACAGCACCCCATCAACTGCTTTACATTTGAACCAATGTGAGCTTTTACACTTTAAGATTTAAAAGTAATAACTATCTTTCAGGTTCTTTAGGTTGTGATTTGACTTTTTTCTTCTGCTTCTCAACGGGGGCGGACGCTTTTCTTTTTGCTCCCTGCCCTTATCTCCCCTGCTGTGCTGTCTGTGTCTACTGCAGCCTCTCTCTGCATCTCTTTCCGAAATCTAAAATCATGGAAGTAATCAGCTGGTCTCTCAACGCCATCGACCAAATTTTCTCAACAAGAAGAGCGGGTAAGGGAGAACCCACTTGTTCCGATGGTACTTTTCCAGCTGGGTACACAATGGACTCCTGGGTGAAGTGGAGGATCGTGTGCCTGTCGATTCTGTCCGTCGAGGACGTGGAAGATGCCTACATAATTGGATTTATGATAACAGGTTTCGTGCTGTTAAGCAGTTTCCTGATTTATCACAAAGTTAAGAAGACGATGGCAGCACTTTTGGCTCTTGAGAAGCTGAACGTCATGACTGAAGGAATGAGCAGGGCTGTCAGCACTCAGACTAAAGCGATTTGTGAGCTCAATCGCAAGCTTGATGCGATTCTCAAACTCGCAGGACAACACCTTGGAGAAGCTGACAGCTCGGCTCGGTTGAATGGGCCCACAGATTCGGAACATCATTGTGTGAGACCAAAAGACTAGAAAGGCTGGTGGAAATTCAGTCTGACCCAAACTATTCCTTATCTCTATCTATTTTGGCTTCCCGTCCGTCCTTGAGCAGACATATCTACTCTCCTGGAATGTTTTGCTAACAGAGGCTCGATCTCCCCCTCCCCTCCCTCATCCTGTGAACTTTGCTCTGGATCAGAAACTCTCTCTCTCAAGTCCGTACAGTCAATCTTTTTACTACCTGTTGAGAATTTATAAATATTTGTAATGCCAATGTGGGATCTCAACTCAAATTTTGAGTTAAAAAAAAACATCCAAAACTAAAAACTTGCACAAAAAAGACTCATTTGTCGATATGGAGTACAAAAGTAAAAAACATAACAGTTCCAAATAAACACTGAACAAAAAGTGCGTGTAAACATCACTTTTCTAAACAATTTCACATCCGATCCATGTCCCTTTATTTCTGGCTACATACTAGTGTGCACTTGTAGATTTTTGTTTATGAAAAGCACATGGTCTACATGTTCAGGTGAATAGATGCAGAGGATTTGCTCAATCAGCATTGAGTTGGGAGCTGGAATGTTGCAATGCATTGAATCAGGTGGATCCAGCTGCACAGCAAGGTTAATGTTTTTGATTTGTGGGAGAAAACCAAAGCACAGGAAGGAAGCAGCTCAGGAGTCAAACCATCAACCCTCTTCTACACTCATAGATCTATGAGCGTGATTGAAGTGCAGGTATGGAGAGATGTCTGAATTTATTTGTTCCGCAAACTTGGAAAGCTTTATGTTGATGGACCAGGAATACATCTTCATGTCTTCATGTCTGTGTGTGAATGTGTGTGCTGTGGACGGGGAGGCGTGCTTGACCTTGACTCGAACAGACATATTTATCATGTAGCGGCTCAGTAGCTAAAAGCAACACTTGTGATCGGCGTGTGCATGTTTGTGTGCGTGGGGGTGTTTGGGCCTTATAAACACGAAATGAAACCGCGTCGTAAAGTTCAGCCGGGTGACTTGATGGTGTTTTAAAGAGCTTGTCACGGCAGGAGAGGTGTGTGTTCACGTGTGTGTGCGTGCGATGTCGTAAAGTTCAGCGAGGTGGGTCGATGGCTGTTTAAAGAGCTTGTCAGCTGAAAGGAAGAGATATGTGTGTTTCTGTTTCTGCATGTGCGTGGAGGCAGAGAGCATGCTGGGAAGGTCACGGGGTGGTGGTGGTTTAACTTCCAGGTCAATTGGAGGTCAAACTGGCCATCAGTCATTGGACAGGACAGCCTGTCGTCGGGCAGATTAACCTGCTTCTAACTCTCTAAGGGCGGCATTTACATCCTGGATTGTGCTGAAGAAGCTGCAGTGAGGCATTGAAAAAATAAGCTAATAACATTTACGGTCCAATCAGATGCCATGGAGGCTGGTGCCAAAGCTCAAGAGTATTTAATAAAAACTAGTGCACATGGACAAAAACTCAAACTAAACTAACATTTTTATTAACAATAAAAACTAGACTAAAATGTCTGACAGACTTAATCCAATCAGACCTAATATGGTCATGTAGGAAGTAGAGACAAGTTAGGAATCTATCCAATCACAGCTACTTTGGTTGTGTTAAAGGTTGGATGAGTTCAGAGGGACATCCAATCACAGCTGCCTTAGCTTGGTGGTGGTGGAATAAGTTGTGGAGCGATCCAATCAGAGCTGCTGCTGATTTAGCAAACGATTCAATATAAAGTTCCCCTATTATCGATAGATCGGTACTCAACATCTTTCCCTGGTTAGACACGCGCTGGCGTCAAAACATACACACAGAGTGCACACGGAGTGCATGCAGCCCCTCCCTCCCTGAGTCCTGCCTCGTGGTTGAGAGAGAGACGCTAGCTTACACTGGATTAATCAATGTCGTTGGCCTTTTTTTTTTTTTTTTTAAATATGGCAAGTGCGGGACCCTCACAACTCGTTTTGGTGGAAAAACAAAACGCTAGAAGTGTTGTCTGGAAATACTTCGGTTTTGAACCAGACTCACACGGAAAGCCGCAGGATAGTTGCAAGCTGATCTGCAAGCGACAAAGCTAACAGTATAACTTAAAGCTTGCATCAGCGCGAGCTGTGTTGTCTTAGCCAGGGGCGGATTTAGTCATACGGGGGCCCAAGGCAAACCCAGTGATTGGGGCCCGTCCCTGTACTGTGCTGATACATTTTTTAATTATCTTTATTCATTTTTCCAACTTATGGAATGGGTGCAGAGAAAAAATAAACAAGGAACTTACAGATATCAAACAAGAAGAGGGGGAAAAAGGGCAGAAGAAGAAGAAATGGAGGGTAGTAAATAAAATAAAAAATAACTAAAATTAAATTAGATTGAATAATTATATGAAAAGCAAACAGGGTCAATTACTCAGTATTTCATTGGTTTTCAGCATGCTGATACATTTTTATTATTATTTTAGTCTTGTACCAGATAACAAAACGAAACTAAATAAATTTCCTTAAATTCTGTAATTTTGTTTAATTTTGACAGAAGGCAAGTTTTTTAATTAGTCCTGCTTTTGAAATCTGTTGCAGTTATCTGACAGCTTAAGTTACAACTGTTCTGTACTGTTCGTGAAATAAAAAGAGAAGTTTTTGCACTGAAAATCCCTGTGGTTGCGTGGTATCGAAAATCAATATTTTTCAAAATATCGTATCGAAGTTAGAAATCCAGTATCGTGACAAGCCTAACAGGACTTCAGAAATTTAAAGAAGATTAAAAAGGGCCTTACACTTTACATTTCATGTTTCAGTCAACTAAATTTACAGTAGACTCATCGACTAAAACTAGACTAAAATTATAACCATTTAATGACTAAATTATAAGTAAAATTAAAAGATGTGTTAGGCAAAAGACTAAAAATGAACACTGCTAGGAAAAGGTCCAAAATAAATGATTGAAAGAAGATCATGTTTTGAGAATCTTCAAAAATCCTTCAAATAGAAAAATTTACACTACAATTCCCATAATGCCTTAAAAATGGGATTTGCTGTCATAAACTTCAGTGTTTTAGTGTACATAAAATGCCTTACCCTTTACACTTCATGTTTTGACTAAAATGTTGTGAAAGTCTCATCAGCTTACCCTAGACTAAAATTAGAACAATTAAGATGACTAAATTATGACTAAAACTAAAAGATAGTTAAGGCAAAAGACTAAAGCTACAACCAGTCAAAAAGTACATCTGGATTCAGATCAACACCAAACTTACATTACATAAGAACTTCATCAAAATCAGTCTTTAATTTTTTTGAGTTATCACGTTCACAAACAAATAAACAAACTAGCAAAGGCTGGAGAAAAATATATATCTTATTGGAGGTGGTAATGAAGGAGAAAAGCTGTTAAAGAGCACTGCCAGCGACGTATCGAGTGGCTAATTCTGCACTGAACATCTGACGTCATTGCCCAATCCACTAATGCAGCCAAACTGCATCAACAGAACTTCGGATCAACCCACCAACAGACAAAACCAACAAGCTTAGGTGGGACTCGATGTTGTCTGATCTACGGCGACATCAAGCTGGCTTGTCAATCAACTCGGACCTCCGCCAAGAGATTTTCTACACACAGACAAACATGGAATTGCATTCAAAAACATGACCTTAGTCTAACACTGAATAACAGGACCAGAACTCACAAAACCCCACCTGAGAGCCTTGAAAAGCAGAAAAACTTCACAGAGAGACTCAAACTCTGTTAGCCACTGAAACAGCCTGTTTAGATTTTATTTTGCCAGGACGCTCCTCAGAGACTAAAGTACATTTTCTCTCCTGGTCCATAATAACTGATGATATCTAAACATAGAAAGAGTCTAGTATTGTAACTGAAGCTGGGTTTCCAATAAAAGTGATATTCCTAAAATTTCAAGAAAGTATATTTGTGCTATGAACATGTTTCCATTGAAGGTTGTTCTAGGCAGGAGCGTCGTAACTCTCCTGAAATATCATCCTGCAAGATTTCACTGCAGGAAGACGGACGCCCAAAACCTGTTGCGTGTAGCTCCCTCATTTCCGTTTCTATCTCCTTATAACACTCTGCATTCCTCTGTTATTTGCTGTCTAGTATGGCAGTTGTGTTTTTCTCTAGAATAATGGCAAGAAAAGTCTCCGTCTCCTCGTCTGTCCAGACGTACTGCGCCATGTTTACTCCGAGAGAAGTGATCATGTGACCAGACATGTCACGTCCTGTGACGTATAATTGCGGAAAAAGCGTTTCCATTGCACTGTTGCGAAATATTTGAATATCGAAACATCTAAAAAAACCACCTCGTGAAAGCGTAAGAACTTTTTAGCAATATTTTAGTGCTTTTTCGAAATTCAGGTGTTTCCATTACCAGTTTTTTATTGCGCTTTTTACATTTTGCGCATATCCAAGGGTAATGGAAACGCACTTAGTGATGCTCCGCCAGGTAGCCTAAATAGAGGTGACTGCATTTCACACAAAAGGAAAATTTGTTTCTGTTCATTTAGATATTCAGACTTTACTAGCATTAAGAATTATAAGATGTTTCATTTTATCCAAGTGTAAGACATGACTTCAGAAAATCAAGGAAACAAAAAATGCCTTACCCTTTATAGTTCATATTTTGACTAAAATGTGACATTTCATTAACCTGACCTAAATTAAAACAGTGTTGATGACTAATTTCTGACTGTAACCAAAATTTAGTTTACACAGAAGACTAGAACTAAAAGTCGATTTAAAGAGTGCTGTCAAAATGAACACTGGTTCATAAAACATAGAAACGAAAATCCTAGATTCATATCTGGATTTGGATCAGTACCAAACTTTCATTACCTAATTTCATCAAAATCAGTCTGTAATTTTTTGAGTTATCACATTCACAAACAAATAAATAAACTAGCAAAGGCTGGAGAAAAATATATAACCCTATATAAGGCCTTTTAGCCTTTAACTCCCAGCTCTACTGTTTGTCAGACTGCTTTGTCAATAAATTCAGGAATATTTAATGTCAAAAAAACATGTAATTGTTTGTTTCTGTCAGTGTTTTAGGATAAAGAATAACAAACAAACCAAAAAACAGATATTTTCTTTGTGTGGGATTTAAAGGTCTGAAAGCTAAAAGCTATTATTATTATTATTATCAACATTATTATTTTAAATACTTACCCATTTACTGATGTGTTTTTAAATAAACAATCTGTTATTCATTCAAAACATGTTTTGTTTTGTTTTCAAACTCAATATAATCTGTTTCAAGTTATTTTTGATTTTTATATAATTTACAAACATTTCTACCTTTTCTAATTGATTTTGCCCAGAATATTTCTGCATTTTTACATCATCACGTACTCGGATGTTAGCTTTTTAAACCTTTAAATCCCACAGATTAAAACACTTTTTTTTGGGTTTGTTTGTAGTTTTCTTTGCTCCTAAAATGTTAATTAAATCAGACAACAATTTGATTTGTTCTGTTTTTTAAAAACATTTAATATCCCTGTTTTTATTGAGCTGGTAGTAAAAGGGTTAAAAGCAGGAAAACTTCACAGAGGGACTAAAACTCTGTTAGCCGCTAAAACAGCCTGTTTAGATTTTATTTTGCCGGGACGTTCCTCAGAGACTAAAGCACATTTTCTCTCCTGCCCGCCTCATCGTGTTTGAACAAAAGCCAATTTTTCTTCAATTTATATTTCTGAATAAACTCCCTGTTTAATTTTTCTCCTCTGCTCCGATATCGGAGTATCTGTTTACATGATCAGCTCGTCCGTCCACCGGGGCCAAACTGAGAGGAAGAATATTTTAAAAATAAAATAAAACCCATGCAGGAGCGTCTCCGATGAGATAAAGAGAAACACGGTCGGCAATATGAAGAGAGAGATGAAGACGGGAGATTAAACTCTGAGGGAACGCTGCACGGTGGCCGACGGGGAAATCTGGAGGTTCGAGGTCCTGACCGCTGATAGCCATCGCACTGGCACACAAACACGCACATTCGCTCGCCGGTGTGTGGAGTTTGGAGCCGTTAAGCAGTGATAGAAATCTCTTCTGCTGCACACAAACACACACTCCGTGTAAAGTTAAACAAAGCCGGCGCAGGTTCGAGTCTGCTTAAGATGGACGTGCAGATAGAAAATGTGTTAGCAGGGAAGCGCAGGTGAGATAGAGGAAAATGAAATGATTCATAAAAGAGCAGGAATGTTCAGACAAAAGGAATCTCGAGGGCTGAATGATTAATGAATCACTGTGGGTCTGTCGTATGAAGTTAGGAGAAAGAATTCAGTAAAAAAGACAAATTCATGTCCAGAGTTTTGGGAAAATATTGTGTTCTTTTGCATTTAATTTTGCACCTTGGAGATATTAGCCAGCCTGGGCTGCCAGAACATCTACACTATAATGCTTTCAAATCTACACTCAACAAAAATATAAACGCAACACTTTTGTTTTTGCTCCCATTTTTCATGAGATGGACTTAAAGATCTAAAATTCATTCCAGATACACAATATTACCATTTCTTTCAAATGTTGTTCACAAATCTGTCTAAATGTTTGATAGTGAGCACTTCTGCATTGCTGAGATAATCCATCCCACCTCACAGGAGTGCCACATCAAGATGCTCATCGGACATCATGATTAGTGCACAGGTGTACCTTAGACTGTCCACAATAAAAGGCCACCCTGAAATGTGCAGTTTTGTCTCACAGCAAAATGCCACAGATGTCTTAAGCATTGAGGGAGCGTGCAATTGGCATGCTGACAGCAGGAATGTCAACCAGATCTGTTGCTCGTGCATTGAATGTTCATTTCTCCACCATAAGCCGTCTCCAAAGGCGTTTCAGAGAATATGGCAGTACATCCAACCGGCCTCACAACAACATTCCACAGGCCACAACTGACAATCTGATAAACTCTATGCGAAGATGTGTTGCACTGCATGAGGCAAATGGTGGTCACACCAGATACTGACTGGTTCTGAGTCCCCAGACCCCCAATAAAGTTAAAAAAAATGCACATTTCAGGGTGGCCTTTTATTGTGGACAGTCTAAGGCACACCTGTGCACTAATCATGGTGTCTGATGAGCGTCTTGATGTGGCACACCTGTGAGGTGGGATGGATTATCTCAGCAAAGCAGAAGTGCTCACTATCACACATTTAGACAGATTTGTGAACAATGTTCGAGAGAAATGGTAATATTGTGTATCTGGAATGAATTTTAGATCTTTAAGTCCATCTCATGAAAAATGGGAGCAAAAACAAAAGTGTTGCGTTTATATTTTTGTTGAGTGTATGTACTGATAGTTTGTACGAATCATGTACTGATCAACACTGAACAAGCTTTTCTACTAGGCCTGGACGATATTACCTAATCTCAACATCACGATTAATTGAAAGCCCTTACCTCTATTACAATAATAAACAACTATTTCATGCTATGCTGGAAGAAATTGGTGGCGTTACCAAGGCCCCAAAAAAAACAAAAACAAAACTGACTATCTTTTTTCCTTTAATCTTGAAGGATGGACTACAAAACCTGAGATCAGTGAGCTTTATACAGTTTGTTGTTCCCGGAGTCCCGACCTGAATTGGGAAAGAAGGCCTTTAGCTTCTCTGCTTCTGCATGGAATAATCTGCAGACTGATTTTAAGCTGCAAAACTTGGTGTCTCTGAATGTCTTTGAATCTGCAAGGAAAACTCTAGAATACAAACTTTCTGAATATCACTGTTTCGATTGTGAGAGGTCCCGGGTCCAAATCCCGGACGAGCCCCCATTTATGTTACAACCCTGGCTTAAAAAGGAAAAGGGAAGCAATATAAAAATAACCTGTTTTAAATTGTTTCAATAAAAGTTATTTATATTCAAGCAAGAATAACAAAATGAGGTTGAAAAGGGCAAACTAAAAATTACTGGTTAAAAATAAAATATTACTGAAACATAAAAACTAAGGATGACAGAAAAAAATTAGAGAACAAAGATTAATGGTCAAAAACGCTAACCTAAACAGGAATACACACAACAACTTTTATTGTTTTCCTCACGTATTTGCACTGTATTGAGTCTGTGTGACTGTTTGTTGAAACTGTGTTTTGCAGCCAGTCTTACTCAGGTCTTCCTTGGAAAAGAGACCTGCTGGTCTAAATGTGATTAACCTTGTTTAATAAAGGTAAAATGAGTTAACTGATTACTTGTGGTTAACTGCTGATTGTCAAAGCGGCAGAAAAAGCATAGGCTGAATCCTTCAGTGATTCACTTTTATTAATCATTGTATAAAAGATCATGAGTTTATATGTGGAGAATAAAGCCAAAGAAACCAAACTAACAAAGTCACCAGTGAACACGGTCACCAGTTGAACTAGCACACCAAACTTGTAGAGGAAGTGATGAATGTTGGCGTAGAAAAGGGATGTTCTTCTGTAAATGAGCAACTTGGTCATTAAGTTAAAATATGAAACACCTGTAAAGGAATTCAAAAGTATCTGAAAAGAAAAATGAATGAAAAAGGCCGATCCAAAGACAACAAAAGCTGAGTTTTAAAAATAGTTAAAGAACCGAAGGACTCTGCTGTAACATAAGGGACTCTTAAATTCCAACGATGTCATATTAACAATTTTTAAAAAAGAATAAAAACAATTTTCCACCAGAACAAATAAAAAATAGATCAAGAGAGATCAAACAGGAATAATATGAGATGGAGAAGATAGAGAGAAGCTCTCCCCTCTCTCCCCCATCTTTCAATTCAGCCAATCAGGTGACCCGAAGCCGAGGTTCCACCCCGTCAACTCCGGGGACGAAGGGAACACACACACACAAGCACACACACACAAATGCACACACACACACATGGACAAAAGGCCCTTCAGGAGGAGGGTAATTGCTTCCATGGCGATGGGAAAGGAAGGCAGAGAACAAGTGTCACTTTGGATTAAGCCCCGCCTGCTGACAGCGCTACGGCGATGACACCGCCGCGCGCTACGGGTGTGTGTGTTCACTGATCAGGGACTGAGTGCCAAAACCAATCTGCACTACAGCGAGAGAGAGAGAGAGAGAGAGAGGGAGAGAATAAAGGAGGAAAGGAGACAGAAAACGGGGAGAAGGAAAGAAATGGATAGAAAAGGAAAGTTCAATGTTTTTAACCCGTTGACTGGCATTGTAACCAGGTGGTTGACTATTTACTGCTTTGCCACTGTATTCAAAATTCTGAAAGCCTGTCTTTCTCTGCTTTTACCTCCACCAGTTTCTATCCAATTAATGGTTCTGCTGTATATGCATGGATTTTTTTTTAAACTAGAAATCAGAAGTGGATCTTTGCTCCTCAGAAATCTCACAGTAATAACAAGTAACAAGAGCAAACAGAGTAAAAAATCCTCTAACAATCATAGTTCAGTTGAAGGAAATAAATTTGATGATAATACAATTATCTATGATTTCTCAGAAAGCTGGTTCAACTTGTTCAAAACAAAAAAAAAAATTGTCGCAGAAATGAAAGAAATCCATTCCTGCCCAGGATAACCTTTAACAGGCGAGGCAACCGGCTGGTTGACCAACGTATCTGCTTCCTGATTGGCTAATTTGAAAAATAAAACCTCAAATGTTGCTGAATGAAGAGAAACACAAACCAACAAATAGACACAAACCAACATACAAATAAATCAACAGACAAACACAAACTAACAAAATAAAAACCACGAGTCAATAAAAACTCACAAACACTAAGCAACACACCAACAAACTAACAAACAAATGGATTAAAAAACTAAAAAACAAGCCAGCACAATCCATCAAACTAGAAAACTATCAAACACAAACCAACAAGTAAACAAAAAACAACATACAAATAAATCAACATACAAACCAACAAATTAAAACCATAAACCAATAAACTCACAAAAACTAAGCAACAAATCAACAAACTAATCAAAAAACAGCAAAAAGCCAACACAATCCATCAGTCTTACAAACTATCAAACACAAACCAACATACAAACAAATAAAAAAAAAATGACAAATTAAAAACATGAACCAATAAACTCAAACACTAAGCAACAAACCAACAAACAAAAATCAACAAGCTAACACCCAACAAACACAACCTAACGAATTAAAAACCACGAGTCAATAAAAAATCACAAACATTAAGCAACAAACAGAAAAACTCACAAACAAACAAATGCAAAAACAAAAACACGATCCATCGAACGAAAAAACTATTGAACAATCAAAAAACTAAAAAACGAGCCAACACAATCCATCACACTAAAACACTATCAAACACAAACCAACAAATAAACACAAACCAACATACAAATAATTAAGAAATAACAAACTAACAAATTAAAACCATGAGCCAATAAACTCACAAACACTTAGCAACAACCAACAAACGAGAATCAACAAGCTATCACCAAACAAACACAAACTAACAAATTAAAACCAAACTAAAAAAACTTTCAAACACAAACCCACAAATAACCGCAAACAACATACAAATAAATCAACAAACAAATCAATTAAAACCATGAACTAATAAACTCACAAACACTAAGCAACAAACCAACAAACAAGAATCAACAAGCTAACACCCAACAAACCAACAAGCGAACACTGAGCAACAAAATAAAACATACTAACAAATTTATTAACAAAATGAAAGAACAAACCAATTCACAAATGAATTAACAAAAGGAAACAGCTGTTTACACTTTGGGTGGATTAGGATCCCTATTGTTTGTTATTTTTTATCAATTATTATTGTTTTTCTATTGATCGTACCATCTTTATGCATTTATCATGTTTACCAAAGAAGAATTATCTAAACCATCCAGGATGAATCAATATTTTTGTGACTATATCAACTAAAAAACAAAGAAAAAAAAGCATTTAATAACAGTTTTCATTTCATTCTTAAGAGGAGTTAATCAGCTCTTAATATGACCTCGATCATTTAACATAAAGAGACAATAAGACGTTATTAATCTTATCCACATTTATTTAATTTCCCTGACAATTAAACAATGACATCATTTACCATGTTCACTGAATATTTATAAAGCAATTACTTAATCTGCCTTCAGACATTTAGTCATTTGATTTCATAACAGCAGTTATCTCCTTTTTGAAGAAACTTAAATCATTAATGCACAACCAAGAACAATTAAGCAAAGCTCCTACGACTAATATGATAAAGAACGTCATGGCGTAATAATGTGAGTTTTATGGATATGAGGTAATGGAATTAATTACTAAAAATGAACAGGAGCATGGATTAATTAGAAACAAACCTGATGTGTGTTAAGAAGCAAAGCGAATTACAAGGAGGCTGTGAGTTAGAATTCATAAAAACAAACTAAAACCCAAATAAATGAACGGGTGACGAATTTAAAACTCATTAAACAAAATCAGACGTGTGTCTCGTGAAGTCATCGTTCAGCAGAAATGTCAGCAGGGTTAAAATAATAATTAAAGTTTGTCAGAGGAGGTCTTTTAATTATTGTTTTTATTTATGTGGTTTTGTTTTCAGCTGCAGCTGCTTTCATTTTGATAACTTCAATTATGTTCAACGAGGATTTCTTGTCTTATTATATTTATTAATGACTTAAAAATAGTTTAAAACAAACTCAAAAGTAAAAAGAAATATGTCTAAAAGCCACGAAGTTTGCTGATAAAGTGAATGTCTTTTTCATCCTAAATGACTCCTTTAGATTTACACTTTAGACACAATATTGGTTTTTGGTGAATGTTTTTGGTATCTTTGATTTACATTTTTTTTTTAGCTTTGAACAAACAGGAACTTACTTTGCTGTAATAGTGTCTCTAAATCTTTTTTATGAAGTCTTAGAAGATTATATCAAGAAATATCCAATACAGTATTAAAAAAATTAAAGTGTTAAATGTTTGTGCTTCAAGACTCATTGTTTTTTTTTTTGGTTGAAAAAAAGCTTAATTAGCTTTTATTCTGTAAGCATTGGCTAATTTGGCTGGACTTCAATGTGATGTTCATCCAAATATGCATAACAATTTGTAGCAGTGTCAAAATATATGATTATTTGTGGACTGTTTCTATGCATAATTTCTTTTTGTCAAACATTATTTTTTTCTCATTTGGGACAAGAACCTTTAACTTGAAGACAAAGTCCAGGATTTAAACTGATCTTATACAGCAGGTACCATCATCTCTGTTTTTTATTCAAGCTCCAATAATTCAGGTACAAACTTACTAACAAACAAACACAAAAAGCAACAAGCTAATAAATAAAGCGACAAAAAGAAATAAAAACAACAAATGAACAAACGTAATCCAACAAACTTACAAACAATCAAATTCAAACAAACCAAAAACAACAAATAAATGAAAAAAGTAGAGAAAAAGGGAGTAACTTAAACCAGAAAAAAGGTAAACAAATCAACAAACAAGCATAAAACCGTCAACCAAAAACAAAAAAACAAATCAACAAACCAAAAAATAGCCTAACAAATAAACAAACACATACCAGCAACTTGCTTAAAATAATCAAATTCAAACAAACTAAAAATAACAACTAAGCAAATAAATAAACACAAACCAACAAATTAATAAATAATCCAACAAAAAAATTATAAAACAACAAATAAACATAAACCAACAAACTTACTAACATCAAATTCAAACAAACCAAAAATAACAAACAAATGGAAAAAAAACAAAAAAGAAACTAACTTATACCAGCAAACTGATAAACAAAATCAACAATAACTCATAAACATTGAACCAAAAAAACAACAAACCAACAAAATAATACATGACCGAACAAATAATAAAAAATAATAAATACACAAACACAAACCAGAAACTTACTAACAATCAAATTCAACAAACCAAACATATCTACTAAGCAAATCAAAAAAACACAAGACAACAAACTAATAAATAAACCAACCAAAAATATATAAAACAACAAATAAACATGAACCACAAACTTGCTAACATCAAATTCAAACAAACCAAAAATAACAAACAAAGGGGAAAAACAAAAAAGAAACTTATACAAGCAAACTGATAAACAAAATCAACAATAACTCATTGACAATGAACCAAAAAAACAACAAACCAACAAAATAATACATGACCGAACAAAAAATAAAAAATAACAAATACACAAACACAAACCAGAAACTTACTAACAATCAAATTCAACAAACCAAACAAATCTACTAAGCAAATCAAAAAAACACAAAACAACAAATTAATAACTAATCCAACAAAAAATTATATAAAACAACAAATAAAACAAAAACCAACAAACTTACTAACATCAAATTCAAACAAACCAAAAATAACAAATAAATGGAAAAACAAAAAAGAAACTAACTTATACCAGCAAACTGATAAACAAAATCAACAATAACTCATAAACAATGAACCAACAAAATACATAACCGAACAAACAAAATAACAAACACAAACACAAACCAGAAACTTACTAACAATCAAATTCAACAAACCAAACATATCTACTAAG